>OX439012.1:5091558-5293639 GCA_949316495.1 Amphiduros pacificus | reverse complement strand
AATACATTAATCTTGATTTAGAACACCAAAGACTCACCTATATTATTATTTTTTTTTAATTAGAGCATTCCAATCACGGTCAAAAAACATGATTTTCCTGGAAACCTCTTTTCTCCATTTTTGACCCCAATCTTAAAAAATGCAGCCTGTTTACTCCTCAATAAATGTAACTTGTAAAATGTCGCCAGAACTGTGTAATACATCAAAACGTTCGTAATTGCATACAGATTCAGAATTTTTCATAAAAAATGGGGGTCAAGCACGAAAAAAAAAAAAAATTCCAACAATTGGTCGATTTTTTTTTTTTAAATTCTCCTTTTTCGGCCATTTTTCAGATATTCCCTCCACGTTTAAACAGCCATAACTTTTTTTTCTTTTTAAGTTAAATTGCTAAAACTGCACAGATATATTACTTATATCAACACAATTCACCAGGAAAAAAATAGGGAAGATTCATTTTTTTCATTACTCTATAGTAGAGCATATGAATTAAGTTAAATTAAATATTTTTTTATCTTTTTTGGGCCAAAATTGATTAAAAATGTCACGATATGTATTAAAAAGGTTTTAGTATTTGTTATTTTCATAAATTTAAATATTTGGAAAATTAATGAGAAAATTATCCTGACATGTTTACCAAATTTTTGGCATTTTGGGGCATTTTGGGGCATTTTGATGAATTATGACAAGATGTTTTGTCTCCTTAGTTACGGTGGTAACAAATAATTCAGGAATTTTTTTTAGTTACTTTTTACACAGGTAATACATTAATCTTGATTTAGAACACCAAAGACTCACCTATATTATTATTTTTTTTTAATTAGAGCATTCCAATCACGGTCAAAAAACATGATTTTCCTGGAAACCTCTTTTCTCCATTTTTGACCCCAATCTTAAAAAATGCAGCCTGTTTACTCCTCAATAAATGTAACTTGTAAAATGTCGCCAGAACTGTGTAATACATCAAAACGTTCGTAATTGCATACAGATTCAGAATTTTTCATAAAAAATGGGGGTCAAGCACGAAAAAAAAAAAAAATTCCAACAATTGGTCGATTTTTTTTTTTTAAATTCTCCTTTTTCGGCCATTTTTCAGATATTCCCTCCACGTTTAAACAGCCATAACTTTTTTTTCTTTTTAAGTTAAATTGCTAAAACTGCACAGATATATTACTTATATCAACACAATTCACCAGGAAAAAAATAGGGAAGATTCATTTTTTTCATTACTCTATAGTAGAGCATATGAATTAAGTTAAATTAAATATTTTTTTATCTTTTTTGGGCCAAAATTGATTAAAAATGTCACGATATGTATTAAAAAGGTTTTAGTATTTGTTATTTTCATAAATTTAAATATTTGGAAAATTAATGAGAAAATTATCCTGACATGTTTACCAAATTTTTGGCATTTTGGGGCATTTTGGGGCATTTTGATGAATTATGACAAGATGTTTTGTCTCCTTAGTTACGGTGGTAACAAATAATTCAGGAATTTTTTTTAGTTACTTTTTACACAGGTAATACATTAATCTTGATTTAGAACACCAAAGACTCACCTATATTATTATTTTTTTTTAATTAGAGCATTCCAATCACGGTCAAAAAACATGATTTTCCTGGAAACCTCTTTTCTCCATTTTTGACCCCAATCTTAAAAAATGCAGCCTGTTTACTCCTCAATAAATGTAACTTGTAAAATGTCGCCAGAACTGTGTAATACATCAAAACGTTCGTAATTGCATACAGATTCAGAATTTTTCATAAAAAATGGGGGTCAAGCACGAAAAAAAAAAAAAATTCCAACAATTGGTCGATTTTTTTTTTTTAAATTCTCCTTTTTCGGCCATTTTTCAGATATTCCCTCCACGTTTAAACAGCCATAACTTTTTTTTCTTTTTAAGTTAAATTGCTAAAACTGCACAGATATATTACTTATATCAACACAATTCACCAGGAAAAAAATAGGGAAGATTCATTTTTTTCATTACTCTATAGTAGAGCATATGAATTAAGTTAAATTAAATATTTTTTTATCTTTTTTGGGCCAAAATTGATTAAAAATGTCACGATATGTATTAAAAAGGTTTTAGTATTTGTTATTTTCATAAATTTAAATATTTGGAAAATTAATGAGAAAATTATCCTGACATGTTTACCAAATTTTTGGCATTTTGGGGCATTTTGGGGCATTTTGATGAATTATGACAAGATGTTTTGTCTCCTTAGTTACGGTGGTAACAAATAATTCAGGAATTTTTTTTAGTTACTTTTTACACAGGTAATACATTAATCTTGATTTAGAACACCAAAGACTCACCTATATTATTATTTTTTTTTAATTAGAGCATTCCAATCACGGTCAAAAAACATGATTTTCCTGGAAACCTCTTTTCTCCATTTTTGACCCCAATCTTAAAAAATGCAGCCTGTTTACTCCTCAATAAATGTAACTTGTAAAATGTCGCCAGAACTGTGTAATACATCAAAACGTTCGTAATTGCATACAGATTCAGAATTTTTCATAAAAAATGGGGGTCAAGCACGAAAAAAAAAAAAAATTCCAACAATTGGTCGATTTTTTTTTTTTAAATTCTCCTTTTTCGGCCATTTTTCAGATATTCCCTCCACGTTTAAACAGCCATAACTTTTTTTTCTTTTTAAGTTAAATTGCTAAAACTGCACAGATATATTACTTATATCAACACAATTCACCAGGAAAAAAATAGGGAAGATTCATTTTTTTCATTACTCTATAGTAGAGCATATGAATTAAGTTAAATTAAATATTTTTTTATCTTTTTTGGGCCAAAATTGATTAAAAATGTCACGATATGTATTAAAAAGGTTTTAGTATTTGTTATTTTCATAAATTTAAATATTTGGAAAATTAATGAGAAAATTATCCTGACATGTTTACCAAATTTTTGGCATTTTGGGGCATTTTGGGGCATTTTGATGAATTATGACAAGATGTTTTGTCTCCTTAGTTACGGTGGTAACAAATAATTCAGGAATTTTTTTTAGTTACTTTTTACACAGGTAATACATTAATCTTGATTTAGAACACCAAAGACTCACCTATATTATTATTTTTTTTTAATTAGAGCATTCCAATCACGGTCAAAAAACATGATTTTCCTGGAAACCTCTTTTCTCCATTTTTGACCCCAATCTTAAAAAATGCAGCCTGTTTACTCCTCAATAAATGTAACTTGTAAAATGTCGCCAGAACTGTGTAATACATCAAAACGTTCGTAATTGCATACAGATTCAGAATTTTTCATAAAAAATGGGGGTCAAGCACGAAAAAAAAAAAAAATTCCAACAATTGGTCGATTTTTTTTTTTTAAATTCTCCTTTTTCGGCCATTTTTCAGATATTCCCTCCACGTTTAAACAGCCATAACTTTTTTTTCTTTTTAAGTTAAATTGCTAAAACTGCACAGATATATTACTTATATCAACACAATTCACCAGGAAAAAAATAGGGAAGATTCATTTTTTTCATTACTCTATAGTAGAGCATATGAATTAAGTTAAATTAAATATTTTTTTATCTTTTTTGGGCCAAAATTGATTAAAAATGTCACGATATGTATTAAAAAGGTTTTAGTATTTGTTATTTTCATAAATTTAAATATTTGGAAAATTAATGAGAAAATTATCCTGACATGTTTACCAAATTTTTGGCATTTTGGGGCATTTTGGGGCATTTTGATGAATTATGACAAGATGTTTTGTCTCCTTAGTTACGGTGGTAACAAATAATTCAGGAATTTTTTTTAGTTACTTTTTACACAGGTAATACATTAATCTTGATTTAGAACACCAAAGACTCACCTATATTATTATTTTTTTTTAATTAGAGCATTCCAATCACGGTCAAAAAACATGATTTTCCTGGAAACCTCTTTTCTCCATTTTTGACCCCAATCTTAAAAAATGCAGCCTGTTTACTCCTCAATAAATGTAACTTGTAAAATGTCGCCAGAACTGCGTAATACATCAAAACGTTCGTAATTGCATACAGATTCAGAATTTTTCATAAAAAATGGGGGTCAAGCACGAAAAAAAAAAAAAAATTCCAACAATTGGTCGATTTTTTTTTTTTTTTAATTCTCCTTTTTCGGCCATTTTTCAGATATTCCCTCCACGTTTAAACAGCCATAACTTTTTTTTCTTTTTAAGTTAAATTGCTAAAACTGCACAGATATATTACTTATATCAACACAATTCACCAGGAAAAAAATAGGGAAGATTCATTTTTTTCATTACTCTATAGTAGAGCATATGAATTAAGTTAAATTAAATATTTTTTTATCTTTTTTGGGCCAAAATTGATTAAAAATGTCACGATATGTATTAAAAAGGTTTTAGTATTTGTTATTTTCATAAATTTAAATATTTGGAAAATTAATGAGAAAATTATCCTGACATGTTTACCAAATTTTTGGCATTTTGGGGCATTTTGGGGCATTTTGATGAATTATGACAAGATGTTTTGTCTCCTTAGTTACGGTGGTAACAAATAATTCAGGAATTTTTTTTAGTTACTTTTTACACAGGTAATACATTAATCTTGATTTAGAACACCAAAGACTCACCTATATTATTATTTTTTTTTAATTAGAGCATTCCAATCACGGTCAAAAAACATGATTTTCCTGGAAACCTCTTTTCTCCATTTTTGACCCCAATCTTAAAAAATGCAGCCTGTTTACTCCTCAATAAATGTAACTTGTAAAATGTCGCCAGAACTGCGTAATACATCAAAACGTTCGTAATTGCATACAGATTCAGAATTTTTCATAAAAAATGGGGGTCAAGCACGAAAAAAAAAAAAAAATTCCAACAATTGGTCGATTTTTTTTTTTTTTTAATTCTCCTTTTTCGGCCATTTTTCAGATATTCCCTCCACGTTTAAACAGCCATAACTTTTTTTTCTTTTTAAGTTAAATTGCTAAAACTGCACAGATATATTACTTATATCAACACAATTCACCAGGAAAAAAATAGGGAAGATTCATTTTTTTCATTACTCTATAGTAGAGCATATGAATTAAGTTAAATTAAATATTTTTTTATCTTTTTTGGGCCAAAATTGATTAAAAATGTCACGATATGTATTAAAAAGGTTTTAGTATTTGTTATTTTCATAAATTTAAATATTTGGAAAATTAATGAGAAAATTATCCTGACATGTTTACCAAATTTTTGGCATTTTGGGGCATTTTGGGGCATTTTGATGAATTATGACAAGATGTTTTGTCTCCTTAGTTACGGTGGTAACAAATAATTCAGGAATTTTTTTTAGTTACTTTTTACACAGGTAATACATTAATCTTGATTTAGAACACCAAAGACTCACCTATATTATTATTTTTTTTTAATTAGAGCATTCCAATCACGGTCAAAAAACATGATTTTCCTGGAAACCTCTTTTCTCCATTTTTGACCCCAATCTTAAAAAATGCAGCCTGTTTACTCCTCAATAAATGTAACTTGTAAAATGTCGCCAGAACTGCGTAATACATCAAAACGTTCGTAATTGCATACAGATTCAGAATTTTTCATAAAAAATGGGGGTCAAGCACGAAAAAAAAAAAAAAATTCCAACAATTGGTCGATTTTTTTTTTTTTTTAATTCTCCTTTTTCGGCCATTTTTCAGATATTCCCTCCACGTTTAAACAGCCATAACTTTTTTTTCTTTTTAAGTTAAATTGCTAAAACTGCACAGATATATTACTTATATCAACACAATTCACCAGGAAAAAAATAGGGAAGATTCATTTTTTTCATTACTCTATAGTAGAGCATATGAATTAAGTTAAATTAAATATTTTTTTATCTTTTTTGGGCCAAAATTGATTAAAAATGTCACGATATGTATTAAAAAGGTTTTAGTATTTGTTATTTTCATAAATTTAAATATTTGGAAAATTAATGAGAAAATTATCCTGACATGTTTACCAAATTTTTGGCATTTTGGGGCATTTTGGGGCATTTTGATGAATTATGACAAGATGTTTTGTCTCCTTAGTTACGGTGGTAACAAATAATTCAGGAATTTTTTTTAGTTACTTTTTACACAGGTAATACATTAATCTTGATTTAGAACACCAAAGACTCACCTATATTATTATTTTTTTTTAATTAGAGCATTCCAATCACGGTCAAAAAACATGATTTTCCTGGAAACCTCTTTTCTCCATTTTTGACCCCAATCTTAAAAAATGCAGCCTGTTTACTCCTCAATAAATGTAACTTGTAAAATGTCGCCAGAACTGCGTAATACATCAAAACGTTCGTAATTGCATACAGATTCAGAATTTTTCATAAAAAATGGGGGTCAAGCACGAAAAAAAAAAAAAAATTCCAACAATTGGTCGATTTTTTTTTTTTTTTAATTCTCCTTTTTCGGCCATTTTTCAGATATTCCCTCCACGTTTAAACAGCCATAACTTTTTTTTCTTTTTAAGTTAAATTGCTAAAACTGCACAGATATATTACTTATATCAACACAATTCACCAGGAAAAAAATAGGGAAGATTCATTTTTTTCATTACTCTATAGTAGAGCATATGAATTAAGTTAAATTAAATATTTTTTTATCTTTTTTGGGCCAAAATTGATTAAAAATGTCACGATATGTATTAAAAAGGTTTTAGTATTTGTTATTTTCATAAATTTAAATATTTGGAAAATTAATGAGAAAATTATCCTGACATGTTTACCAAATTTTTGGCATTTTGGGGCATTTTGGGGCATTTTGATGAATTATGACAAGATGTTTTGTCTCCTTAGTTACGGTGGTAACAAATAATTCAGGAATTTTTTTTAGTTACTTTTTACACAGGTAATACATTAATCTTGATTTAGAACACCAAAGACTCACCTATATTATTATTTTTTTTTAATTAGAGCATTCCAATCACAGTCAAAAAACATGATTTTCCTGGAAACCTCTTTTCTCCATTTTTGACCCCAATCTTAAAAAATGCAGCCTGTTTACTCCTCAATAAATGTAACTTGTAAAATGTCGCCAGAACTGCGTAATACATCAAAACGTTCGTAATTGCATACAGATTCAGAATTTTTCATAAAAAATGGGGGTCAAGCACGAAAAAAAAAAAAAAATTCCAACAATTGGTCGATTTTTTTTTTTTTTAAATTCTCCTTTTTCGGCCATTTTTCAGATATTCCCTCCACGTTTAAACAGCCATAACTTTTTTTTCTTTTTAAGTTAAATTGCTAAAACTGCACAGATATATTACTTATATCAACACAATTCACCAGGAAAAAAATAGGGAAGATTCATTTTTTTCATTACTCTATAGTAGAGCATATGAATTAAGTTAAATTAAATATTTTTTTATCTTTTTTGGGCCAAAATTGATTAAAAATGTCACGATATGTATTAAAAAGGTTTTAGTATTTGTTATTTTCATAAATTTAAATATTTGGAAAATTAATGAGAAAATTATCCTGACATGTTTACCAAATTTTTGGCATTTTGGGGCATTTTGGGGCATTTTGATGAATTATGACAAGATGTTTTGTCTCCTTAGTTACGGTGGTAACAAATAATTCAGGAATTTTTTTTAGTTACTTTTTACACAGGTAATACATTAATCTTGATTTAGAACACCAAAGACTCACCTATATTATTATTTTTTTTTAATTAGAGCATTCCAATCACGGTCAAAAAACATGATTTTCCTGGAAACCTCTTTTCTCCATTTTTGACCCCAATCTTAAAAAATGCAGCCTGTTTACTCCTCAATAAATGTAACTTGTAAAATGTCGCCAGAACTGCGTAATACATCAAAACGTTCGTAATTGCATACAGATTCAGAATTTTTCATAAAAAATGGGGGTCAAGCACGAAAAAAAAAAAAAAATTCCAACAATTGGTCGATTTTTTTTTTTTTTAATTCTCCTTTTTCGGCCATTTTTCAGATATTCCCTCCACGTTTAAACAGCCATAACTTTTTTTTCTTTTTAAGTTAAATTGCTAAAACTGCACAGATATATTACTTATATCAACACAATTCACCAGGAAAAAAATAGGGAAGATTCATTTTTTTCATTACTCTATAGTAGAGCATATGAATTAAGTTAAATTAAATATTTTTTTATCTTTTTTGGGCCAAAATTGATTAAAAATGTCACGATATGTATTAAAAAGGTTTTAGTATTTGTTATTTTCATAAATTTAAATATTTGGAAAATTAATGAGAAAATTATCCTGACATGTTTACCAAATTTTTGGCATTTTGGGGCATTTTGGGGCATTTTGATGAATTATGACAAGATGTTTTGTCTCCTTAGTTACGGTGGTAACAAATAATTCAGGAATTTTTTTTAGTTACTTTTTACACAGGTAATACATTAATCTTGATTTAGAACACCAAAGACTCACCTATATTATTATTTTTTTTTAATTAGAGCATTCCAATCACAGTCAAAAAACATGATTTTCCTGGAAACCTCTTTTCTCCATTTTTGACCCCAATCTTAAAAAATGCAGCCTGTTTACTCCTCAATAAATGTAACTTGTAAAATGTCGCCAGAACTGCGTAATACATCAAAACGTTCGTAATTGCATACAGATTCAGAATTTTTCATAAAAAATGGGGGTCAAGCACGAAAAAAAAAAAAAAATTCCAACAATTGGTCGATTTTTTTTTTTTTTAAATTCTCCTTTTTCGGCCATTTTTCAGATATTCCCTCCACGTTTAAACAGCCATAACTTTTTTTTCTTTTTAAGTTAAATTGCTAAAACTGCACAGATATATTACTTATATCAACACAATTCACCAGGAAAAAAATAGGGAAGATTCATTTTTTTCATTACTCTATAGTAGAGCATATGAATTAAGTTAAATTAAATATTTTTTTATCTTTTTTGGGCCAAAATTGATTAAAAATGTCACGATATGTATTAAAAAGGTTTTAGTATTTGTTATTTTCATAAATTTAAATATTTGGAAAATTAATGAGAAAATTATCCTGACATGTTTACCAAATTTTTGGCATTTTGGGGCATTTTGGGGCATTTTGATGAATTATGACAAGATGTTTTGTCTCCTTAGTTACGGTGGTAACAAATAATTCAGGAATTTTTTTTAGTTACTTTTTACACAGGTAATACATTAATCTTGATTTAGAACACCAAAGACTCACCTATATTATTATTTTTTTTTAATTAGAGCATTCCAATCACGGTCAAAAAACATGATTTTCCTGGAAACCTCTTTTCTCCATTTTTGACCCCAATCTTAAAAAATGCAGCCTGTTTACTCCTCAATAAATGTAACTTGTAAAATGTCGCCAGAACTGCGTAATACATCAAAACGTTCGTAATTGCATACAGATTCAGAATTTTTCATAAAAAATGGGGGTCAAGCACGAAAAAAAAAAAAAATTCCAACAATTGGTCGATTTTTTTTTTTTTTTAATTCTCCTTTTTCGGCCATTTTTCAGATATTCCCTCCACGTTTAAACAGCCATAACTTTTTTTTCTTTTTAAGTTAAATTGCTAAAACTGCACAGATATATTACTTATATCAACACAATTCACCAGGAAAAAAATAGGGAAGATTCATTTTTTTCATTACTCTATAGTAGAGCATATGAATTAAGTTAAATTAAATATTTTTTTATCTTTTTTGGGCCAAAATTGATTAAAAATGTCACGATATGTATTAAAAAGGTTTTAGTATTTGTTATTTTCATAAATTTAAATATTTGGAAAATTAATGAGAAAATTATCCTGACATGTTTACCAAATTTTTGGCATTTTGGGGCATTTTGGGGCATTTTGATGAATTATGACAAGATGTTTTGTCTCCTTAGTTACGGTGGTAACAAATAATTCAGGAATTTTTTTTAGTTACTTTTTACACAGGTAATACATTAATCTTGATTTAGAACACCAAAGACTCACCTATATTATTATTTTTTTTTAATTAGAGCATTCCAATCACGGTCAAAAAACATGATTTTCCTGGAAACCTCTTTTCTCCATTTTTGACCCCAATCTTAAAAAATGCAGCCTGTTTACTCCTCAATAAATGTAACTTGTAAAATGTCGCCAGAACTGCGTAATACATCAAAACGTTCGTAATTGCATACAGATTCAGAATTTTTCATAAAAAATGGGGGTCAAGCACGAAAAAAAAAAAAAAATTCCAACAATTGGTCGATTTTTTTTTTTTTTTAATTCTCCTTTTTCGGCCATTTTTCAGATATTCCCTCCACGTTTAAACAGCCATAACTTTTTTTTCTTTTTAAGTTAAATTGCTAAAACTGCACAGATATATTACTTATATCAACACAATTCACCAGGAAAAAAATAGGGAAGATTCATTTTTTTCATTACTCTATAGTAGAGCATATGAATTAAGTTAAATTAAATATTTTTTTATCTTTTTTGGGCCAAAATTGATTAAAAATGTCACGATATGTATTAAAAAGGTTTTAGTATTTGTTATTTTCATAAATTTAAATATTTGGAAAATTAATGAGAAAATTATCCTGACATGTTTACCAAATTTTTGGCATTTTGGGGCATTTTGGGGCATTTTGATGAATTATGACAAGATGTTTTGTCTCCTTAGTTACGGTGGTAACAAATAATTCAGGAATTTTTTTTAGTTACTTTTTACACAGGTAATACATTAATCTTGATTTAGAACACCAAAGACTCACCTATATTATTATTTTTTTTTAATTAGAGCATTCCAATCACAGTCAAAAAACATGATTTTCCTGGAAACCTCTTTTCTCCATTTTTGACCCCAATCTTAAAAAATGCAGCCTGTTTACTCCTCAATAAATGTAACTTGTAAAATGTCGCCAGAACTGCGTAATACATCAAAACGTTCGTAATTGCATACAGATTCAGAATTTTTCATAAAAAATGGGGGTCAAGCACGAAAAAAAAAAAAAAATTCCAACAATTGGTCGATTTTTTTTTTTTTAAATTCTCCTTTTTCGGCCATTTTTCAGATATTCCCTCCACGTTTAAACAGCCATAACTTTTTTTTCTTTTTAAGTTAAATTGCTAAAACTGCACAGATATATTACTTATATCAACACAATTCACCAGGAAAAAAATAGGGAAGATTCATTTTTTTCATTACTCTATAGTAGAGCATATGAATTAAGTTAAATTAAATATTTTTTTATCTTTTTTGGGCCAAAATTGATTAAAAATGTCACGATATGTATTAAAAAGGTTTTAGTATTTGTTATTTTCATAAATTTAAATATTTGGAAAATTAATGAGAAAATTATCCTGACATGTTTACCAAATTTTTGGCATTTTGGGGCATTTTGGGGCATTTTGATGAATTATGACAAGATGTTTTGTCTCCTTAGTTACGGTGGTAACAAATAATTCAGGAATTTTTTTTAGTTACTTTTTACACAGGTAATACATTAATCTTGATTTAGAACACCAAAGACTCACCTATATTATTATTTTTTTTTAATTAGAGCATTCCAATCACGGTCAAAAAACATGATTTTCCTGGAAACCTCTTTTCTCCATTTTTGACCCCAATCTTAAAAAATGCAGCCTGTTTACTCCTCAATAAATGTAACTTGTAAAATGTCGCCAGAACTGTGTAATACATCAAAACGTTCGTAATTGCATACAGATTCAGAATTTTTCATAAAAAATGGGGGTCAAGCACGAAAAAAAAAAAAAATTCCAACAATTGGTCGATTTTTTTTTTTTAAATTCTCCTTTTTCGGCCATTTTTCAGATATTCCCTCCACGTTTAAACAGCCATAACTTTTTTTTCTTTTTAAGTTAAATTGCTAAAACTGCACAGATATATTACTTATATCAACACAATTCACCAGGAAAAAAATAGGGAAGATTCATTTTTTTCATTACTCTATAGTAGAGCATATGAATTAAGTTAAATTAAATATTTTTTTATCTTTTTTGGGCCAAAATTGATTAAAAATGTCACGATATGTATTAAAAAGGTTTTAGTATTTGTTATTTTCATAAATTTAAATATTTGGAAAATTAATGAGAAAATTATCCTGACATGTTTACCAAATTTTTGGCATTTTGGGGCATTTTGGGGCATTTTGATGAATTATGACAAGATGTTTTGTCTCCTTAGTTACGGTGGTAACAAATAATTCAGGAATTTTTTTTAGTTACTTTTTACACAGGTAATACATTAATCTTGATTTAGAACACCAAACTCACCTATATTATTATTTTTTTTTAATTAGAGCATTCCAATCACGGTCAAAAAACATGATTTTCCTGGAAACCTCTTTTCTCCATTTTTGACCCCAATCTTAAAAAATGCAGCCTGTTTACTCCTCAATAAATGTAACTTGTAAAATGTCGCCAGAACTGTGTAATACATCAAAACGTTCGTAATTGCATACAGATTCAGAATTTTTCATAAAAAATGGGGGTCAAGCACGAAAAAAAAAAAAAATTCCAACAATTGGTCGATTTTTTTTTTTTTAAATTCTCCTTTTTCGGCCATTTTTCAGATATTCCCTCCACGTTTAAACAGCCATAACTTTTTTTTCTTTTTAAGTTAAATTGCTAAAACTGCACAGATATATTACTTATATCAACACAATTCACCAGGAAAAAAATAGGGAAGATTCATTTTTTTCATTACTCTATAGTAGAGCATATGAATTAAGTTAAATTAAATATTTTTTTATCTTTTTTGGGCCAAAATTGATTAAAAATGTCACGATATGTATTAAAAAGGTTTTAGTATTTGTTATTTTCATAAATTTAAATATTTGGAAAATTAATGAGAAAATTATCCTGACATGTTTACCAAATTTTTGGCATTTTGGGGCATTTTGGGGCATTTTGATGAATTATGACAAGATGTTTTGTCTCCTTAGTTACGGTGGTAACAAATAATTCAGGAATTTTTTTTAGTTACTTTTTACACAGGTAATACATTAATCTTGATTTAGAACACCAAAGACTCACCTATATTATTATTTTTTTTTAATTAGAGCATTCCAATCACGGTCAAAAAACATGATTTTCCTGGAAACCTCTTTTCTCCATTTTTGACCCCAATCTTAAAAAATGCAGCCTGTTTACTCCTCAATAAATGTAACTTGTAAAATGTCGCCAGAACTGTGTAATACATCAAAACGTTCGTAATTGCATACAGATTCAGAATTTTTCATAAAAAATGGGGGTCAAGCACGAAAAAAAAAAAAAATTCCAACAATTGGTCGATTTTTTTTTTTTTAAATTCTCCTTTTTCGGCCATTTTTCAGATATTCCCTCCACGTTTAAACAGCCATAACTTTTTTTTCTTTTTAAGTTAAATTGCTAAAACTGCACAGATATATTACTTATATCAACACAATTCACCAGGAAAAAAATAGGGAAGATTCATTTTTTTCATTACTCTATTATGGTCTCACCCCAGTAATTATGTATACCTACGAGTAGAAGCAGAGAAGTAGTACATTGTAAAAAATTCATTTCTGTCTTTGTTTGATCGTTTTTCAGTGCTAAATTGATGAAAATTCTTTAGGTTTGGCTTAGTTGGACAGTTTATGACGAGGGTTTTCTAAAATTATGCAAAAAAAATGAAGTTTGAAAGAAACTTTGCTTTTATGGAGAAAAATAGTGCCGTGTAATGATTTGTCAGCAGGTGTTTTGGTGAGAAACAAGAAAACGTTTTTTAAAAAAAATGTCCTATTAATGCATTTAACTTGAGATTTTCGTGCTTGACATGCCTTTTTTATGGTTTTATATGAAAATTTGTGAATTTTACAATATTGTAGAGCCTTAGATTTAGCTCTTGACATTTTTATTAAAGAAGTTATGATAATTTGAAATCGGCAAGTCTAATCCTCCCTGCAATAGGGGGCCTCAATTACTGGGGTGAGACCATAACATGGACCTACAAAGCCCCCAAAAAGCATCATAACATGGACCTGCAAAGCCCCCAAAAAGCATCATAACATGGACCTATAAAGCCCCCAAAAAGCATCATGATATGGACCTAAAAGCCCCCAAAAAGCATCATAAACTGGACCTGCAAAGCCCCCAAATAGCATCATAACATGGACCTACAGAGCCCCCAAAAAGCATCATGACATGGACCTGCAAAGCCCCCAAAAAGCATCATGACATGGACCTACAAAGCCCCCAAAAAGCATCATGACATGGACCTACAAAGCCCCCAAAAAGGATCATGACATCGATCTGCAAAGCCCCCCAAAAAGCATCATGACATGGACCTACAAAGCCCCCAAAAAGCCTCATAACATGGACCTGCAAAACTCCAAAAAAGTATCATAACATGGACCTGCAAAGCCCCCAAAAAGCATCATGACATGGACCTACAAAGCCCCCAAAAAGCATTATGACATGGACCTACAAGCGCTTTGAGCAGACCTAGTCTGATAAAGCGCTATACAAATTGTTATTATTATTTTATTATTATTATTACAAAGCCCCCAAAAAGCATCATGACATGGACCTACAGAGCCCCCAAAAAGCATCATTACATGGACCTGCATACAGTTGTAACACAATTGAATCTACCCTGTCACTGGTAACTTTTTCAAACTGGTTAAAGATGCTTGAAAGTTAACCTGATAGATCTTTTGCAAACTTTTTTGTCAAAGATGGACAGATGCATTTATGATAATACCCTATACCAAAGTTAAACTTAAATAGGAATCGGCAACAAATCCATTTATCAAACATGAACTGAGTAAAATAACAAGTAAAATTGAAGTGAATTATATTAGATTTGTTTATTCTGTTCCCAGTATTTCATGCTCATCTGGCATGTACATTTAATATTTACAAAATCCTCCTTATTTTATTTACACCCATATCTATTCATAAATAGTCCTTATTGCTATAAACCCATATTCATTTGCAAAATAAATAATGACCTTGGTCCAATTTAAAGTAAGTAAAGAGTCACAATGTAAAGCAATGCATTAGACAAGGAAAACAACTTGAATTTTTGGTTCTGGTTAGCAACATTGAAAATGAACCAAGTTTTCATGTTGATTCTTGCTAATATAAAAATAACCAAATATTGTTCAACATATTTTATTTCTGATTTCTTATTCCCAGTAACCAGGGAAAAAAATCATATTGATTGTTCTTGTGCCTGGCATTCTTGCATAATTAATCAGAATAATGTAAGTTATGAAAAATTATAAGCCGTGGTACCATTTTAGGAGGTCGGAGATATTTTGTCCTAAGGCAGGTGAATTCTCAGGACAATACAAGCTTATATTGCCCCAAAACGAAAAGAAAATACCGTATTTACTTGTGTATAAGACAAGGTTTTTGTCCACAAATCCTTAGTTAATGTTAGGGGGGTCGTCTTATACACGAGTAAATACGGTAGTCACCAGTCATATAAAGCATGGTAAAAATTTTTGTAACCTCCTTTCAGGTCAAAATTTCTACTGGTAAATATTTGCAAACGTAAACACCAATTTCCATATCCATAATCCAATACCAAAAATGTAATTAATTGAGTAAGAACAATCATATTGCTTTTTTCTTCTAATTCTCTGTAAACATTTTGATACCTTATATGTCAAGATATGAAACAATAAAAGGCATTTTCCATGATGTTGGGCTAACACTCATCAATTTTGCACATTCTGGTCTTTGTTAATAATTATAATGTCCAACAATAATCCAAAAACAGACAAAGCAGCGTTTATTTGTATGTTATTGTTGTAACAAACATGCACTTACACACGTGCACATTGTGTTGAAGGCAAAGTTACTGGGTGCAATTTTCATAAAAATTCATTTACATATTTATACTACAGGGAAAAAATATGAGTATTAACCTTTTTATTTTCCACCTTATAAATATACAGATATACACCTTTTTCAAATCTGATTATCCTTCTTTTGATTTGTCAAACTTGCTAATTTTACCTTATTTTAAAATTATAATATAAAATATCTGATAATGATAAAACCTGAACGTCAATGTGTATGGTTAAAACTGCATTTCTACTTGAAAAAAAAAATATATATATATTAATGATAAATGCACAACCATAAACAATCAAAATCCTGGTCAACTTTGTGTTTATTTACAGACATGTACAAGGCACATAATCCCAACTATCTTGCCTGACATTTGACCATAATGCTATACATGCAAATAACCTCCACTCAGACACTAGTCACTATACAGCCTTATGTATAATTCTCTTTATTGTATCATGCATCCTGTTAAACTTCAGGCCACCACTTCTCATGATCTGGTGGCCCAGTTGGGCAACCAACATTTTCTCTTTACATCATGGCCTGCACATATTTGGTCATTTGGTATTCAGAATTCATTCAATGTTGTCTTGACTTGAGTTTGACTTGACTTGATCATCAGTTCAGTCTGCTGTTGATGTTTTTTTTTTGTTCAGTGACAATATTTTTAGTAGTTTTTCATGGATATCTGTGCAAAGCGTTCTCATGACAACCCTGTGTGCAATGACAACCCTGTGTGCAATGATACATTGCAAGTCTTTTCATAACCATCTGGTCAAGAATGCCAAAGATTATTAGGAAACATTTAATTATTATCAGCAAAATATAATATAGTCTTAGTTGATTTTACCACTGTCCACGATTGGTTCACCACATCACCCTCTGGAAGAGTGTGGTTTGGTTGCACTTAAGCCACACCGACAGAAAGAGAAATTTATCCTCCTTCAATGATAGCATTAATATACTGACATAACATACATCTGCACTGTGAAACACACTTAATATACAACTGCATCATAGCCTTTGTCTAACTTTAATTTTAATAAATTAAATGCTGTTTTTACCTCGATGTGGCCAAGGGTTTGGTACATTTGCTAATATTCATGAAAGGTACACACTTTATCACCATAAATTATCAGAATTTATGCTGTACATTATTTATTTGATTAAAATACAGCAATCAGCTCTTAAATAATCAGCAGATATTTATTCTTTCATATTAACTGATTTTATGTGCATGTGATTCACTCTATCACAGAAATTTATTGCAGTTATTTTACCATACTGTACATGTTCACACATAAAATGTATGCACACACAAACACACACCACAATAAGTATGTGTAGATATGGACATTAACAGTCTAGTACAGAGAGAAATAGCTTTACATTCTGCAAATTGCTGACATAATACATATAGATTGGTGAACAGTAAACAAAACTTTTTTTATTTAAGGACATTTAAGGACCTTTATTTCATAGAAGGACCTTTATTTCATATAAGGACCTTTATTTGATCAAATGTTTTCAGTTTTAATTAATCATCTGTTTTATCCATACATCTCTAAAAAAAATACTTGTTTTGAACGAGTAAGCAGTATTGCTTGATATGCCAGCATATAAGTAATGAATTGCCATTATTACAGATGCAGCTACAGTGCCTGTAAAATAAAAAAAAACTAGCATCTATAAAATAAAAAAATATGTTTACCCCATAATACCATAGAATGTCATAAATGCTTATAAATGTAAGCTATTTTATACTCTTCAGCCCTGGATGACATCAAAAGCGAGGATAAACATACAAGGGAAATGGGGAGATTTTTGGAGAAGGGATTGAAAGAAATTGGTAAAAAATGGGAAATGTGATTGAAATATTTTGTAAAAAAATATTAGGGAGAATTTGGAATTATTTTGTGAAAAAAAACTAAGAATGAGGACTAAAATTGTCAAGAAGTGTGATTATTTGCTATCAGAAATAACAAGCTAAAGGCCCAACAAGTCCACAACCAAACAATAATAAAAAAAATAGAATAACCTATAAAAATAGTACATGTAATATTTACAAAACATTGATAAAATCACATATTTCTACTCATAGAGTGCAAGTGTGTTTAAATTTAAAAAAATAAGTGTCTTGTACATTTTGGATGTCAGGAATATCATATGTTTGATAAGGTATAATAATGGGTTCACGCAATCTGTGGCAAATTAACCTTAATCTCATTTTAGAGTACAATTGATTATTAAATCATTTCTGTTGAGACCTGAGATATTTCAACCTTCATGATCTTGGTGTCAATATATTTTTGTATATTTTGAAATAAAACATTAAAACTCTTATGAGTTTTGGTATTTTTGTTCTGTTTTATCTGATGCTTGTCATTTAACATAGGAAAAGTTTAAAAATCACTGTGATTTTGCATAAATCTAATGAAATCTGTCAAATGTGGCCATGGGTAGTATTTCATCACTATTGGCTGCTTTATAATTCCATTAAGTCATGCTCATATAGGATATATTCTTGGACAGCATTAATGCACAAAGTGTTCATAGATATTCACTCTCTTTGCAAGATCACTTCTGATCATGTTCTACATCTTAGAGTCCAAAATAATAAACTTCGTTTGTTCATGTAATGGATAAATGAATGAAGTTAAAAACTCCAAAGAAAACTTTCCTCTTAGTTCACTTCACCCTAATTTTTGGAATTCTTTATAAGCATGATGATTTCTACTATTTACTTTAACAATGAGATCGAATATTTCAGCAATGATATTAGGGGTGTTATGCTTTAGATAATTTTTTCCAAATGAAGAAACTATTGCTGGCTGTACTATCTTTTTTGGCATTAAAATAATGAAATGAGATACTTTGAAAAATACATTTTCCATGACTTTATATTTCTGGCAATATTTACACATTATAATCTATTGAAATTGAGAAACTGTTCATTCATCCACATATCAGAAACATTGAGAAAGAATTCTTAGTGAACCCAAATGGAATATTTTTTCTGGTTTTACATAATCTAATATCTCATTTAAATCTGACAATAAAAAAGCTGCAAGTTTCTGAACAGTAATCACAGAATATCTAGTGGCAATATTTACATTTATACACTTTGTACACTCTTCTCTGATCTGATTTAGCATCATAAAAGCAAAGAGTAAAAATAAATCCAAAACAATAACAAAATTAATTGTTGCATACCAATGGAATTCAACTTTTTTAATGGATGTAACAATATATTGAGCCCGAGTAAAATCTATCAATTTCCCATCAAAAGAAATATAATCATATCATAAATAAATTTCACCATTATATTACAAAATTTCAACTTAAACAATAGCTACATATACATATATATATATACTTTGATATTCATTTCAGACCCATATTCACTGAACCTATAATATATTTGATAAATATGCATATTTAAACCCTACTTTAATGACACACACATGTGTGAGTTTTCATATATTAGAGACTTTGGCCTCTTTATATTTCTCAGTCAGTTCCATCCTGTGGCTGTCGTATTCTGTGGCCTTGTTGTACATGAGAACTCCGAGGGTGACGATGACGGTGCCGAGTCCACTTAGAAACGTCACTGGATTGCCGAACAAGAGCACCGAGGACCAGATGAGGAACGCCCGCTTCACTGTGTTGGCAACACTGCAAGCACAAATATACACCATGAATATTCATAATAATGGGTGTTTGTAAAATTGGGGGATGATTTACAAAAATTGTAAACTCTAGTTTGAGAAAGCACAATGACTTAAACATATCCCATGTTTTGTCATAAAGAACTAACCTTCAAAATACCTTTCGGATTAGCCAAAAGTTGTTTATATTCAGCGACTGGATTTTTACAAAATTATTTATCTATATGTTCTATATGGTGAGCAGGGTTTAAAATTAGAAGTTTTTTGAGCCTCTGGGCCAGTATGGGCCACTGGTTTTAAAATTCTACTGACCCAGATTTAAGTAAAATTTTCATATATTTCATTCTTTTATCTTGACTGTTACCATCCCCTATGAACCTTTTTATGCGGTGAGGGTCCACACGAGGAGGGGGCTATAACTCAGTCAATCTTTTATCTTATAGGCCAGTAGTTGACAACAAAACGGCCAGTGAGTACAAAGGTTTCTTACCTATGAGTAACTGGAGATATGTAGCCCATCAGGACGAAGGCTGAGATGGTCTGATAATGAAAGAAGGTGCCATTAAGGAGATAGATGAGGAAGAGATGCAGATCTGTGTTCTGGTACACCATGGTGAAGTCCATCATCAGCAGGCAGGCTGGGATCTGCACCACGATAGACGCGATGCTCGTGTAGAACTGCAGCTCTGCTGGACTGCCCAAATAAAGACAATATATAGTACAGTAAACTGCTATGTCTCATCTGTATGTCTCATTATCAGATATAAGTGGTCACATACATCTGTGGTAGAAAAGGCAAGGAGGCTATAGAAAGATCACTGTCCCTGGTCACACACATCTGTGGTAGAAAAGGCAAGGATGCCATAGAAAGATCACAGTCCCTGGTCACACACATCTGTGGTAGAAAAGGCAAGGAGGCTATAGAAAGATCACAGTCCCTGGTGACACACATCTGTGGTAGAAAAGGCAAGGAGGCTATAGAAAGATCACAGTCCCTGGTGACACACATCTGTGGTAGAAAAGGCAAGGAGGCTATAGAAAGATCACAGTCCCTGGTCACACACATCTGTGGTAGAAAAGGCAAGGATGCTATAGAAAGATCACAGTCCCTGGTCACACACATCTGTGGTAGAAAAGGCAAGGATGCCATAGAAAGATCACAGTCCCTGGACACACACATCTGTGGTAGAAAAGGCAAGGATGCCATAGAAAGATCACAGTCCCTGGTCACACACATCTGTGGTAGAAAAGGCAAGGAGGCTATAGAAAGATCACAGTCCCTGGTCACACACATCTGTAGTAGAAAAGGCAAGGAAGCTATAGAAAGATCACAGTCCCTTGTCACACACATCTGTGGTAGATACTACATGCATTATTTAGACCATAGGAATAGAATAGATAATCAGAAATAAGAATAGATTATATTAGAATAGAATGGGTTCGGATAAATTATATAAGAATAGATTATATGTGAATAGATATTAAAGAAAATTGAATCAGAATAGATTAGATTGGATTATAATAGATTAGAATATGTTATATATATTTAGAAAAAAATAGAATAGATTCAGTTAGATAAGAATAGATTAGGAGAGATTGGATTATATTAGAATAGGTTATATTAGAAGAGATTAAAATAGATAAGATAAAATCATATTAGACTAGGTGAGATGAGAAATAGATTAGAAAGGAATATAGATTAGAAAAGTTTATAATGGATAATATTTCATTAATATCTGTGCAAAGAATACACTTGTTGCAATGAATTAAATGATTCTGAAATCATAGAAAAAAGACAAAGATCTTCAAGATAATATCATTAAAATGACCTCATGTTGTCATATTTTTGCATAAAATGACCTCATGTTGTCACAAATTTATGCATGAAATGACCTTATGTTGTCACAAATTTATGCATTAAATGACCTTATGTTGTTATACATTAATCCATAAAATGGCCTCAAACATTTAGACATAAAGTGACCTCATTTTTGTCCCATATTCATACATAAAATGATCTCGTGTGGTGGTAAATATATGAGTACAAAATTGCTTCATATTGGATCAATAGTGTAAAAAAAAGCTTTGAGGGAATTTAATCTTTGACATCAAAACAAATTTCTCTATGGAAATATAAAATATACCTACGTGTATTTAAATTTATCACCGCACACCAGCATTTTGGAATACACATTTTGCATGCTGAAAATAAAAAATAATTTAATTATTAAACAAATACTAAATGAATTGTAAATGTATAATGAACTACATTTCCTATATGCATCTGAAAGCTTGTTATCATTATATTAGATGACATTTACATTAGTCACTTGATTAGCATTGTGTGACTATCATTTGGATTCACAGATTTTTCTTTAAGATATTTCTTGTAAGTTCATGACAATTTGATGAATTCCTATTTACTTGACACCCTAGATGCCTCAATGCTAATACCATACAATTTTGTATCAAGGTTTGTGGAGAACATTGGGAGGGATCCTGGGATATTAAAACTCAGACTTTATATACTTACCACTCACTAAGGTTATTGGGAGTGTCGCTAAGAATCCTGGGATATTAAAACTCAGACTATATATACTTACCATTCACTAAGGTTAGTGGAGAGTGCCGCTAAGAATCCTGGGATATTAAAACTCAGACTTTATATACTTACCACTCACTAAGGTTAGTGGGGAGTGTCGCTAAGAATCCTGGGATATTAAAACTCAGACTTTATATACTTACCACTCACTAAGGTTAGTGGAGAGTGCCGCTAGGAATCCTGGGATATTAAAACTCAGACTTTATATATTACTTACCACTCACTAAGGTTAGTGGGGAGTGTCGCTAAGAATCCTGGGATATTAAAACTCAGATTTTATATATTACTTACCACTCACTAAGGTTAGTGGGGAGTGCCGCTAAGAATCCTGGGATATTAAAACTCAGACTTTATATATTACTTACCACTCACTAAGGTTAGTGGAGAGTGCCGCTAGGAATCCTGGGATATTAAAACTCAGACTTTATATACTTACCACTCACTAAGGTTAGTGGGGAGTGTCGCTAAGAATCCTGGGATATTAAAACTCAGACTTTATATACTTACCACTCACTAAGGTTAGTGGGGAGTGTCGCTAAGAATCCTGGGATATTAAAACTCAGACTATATATACTTACCATTCACTAAGGTTAGTGGAGAGTGCCGCTAGGAATCCTGGGATATTAAAGCTGAGTTCGTAGGCACTACACAGGGCTAGCCCTGACATGATGGGAATCAGTGATAACTGGGTGAAAAATCCTGTCTTTTCCCCTGTTAGCCCCCAGGCTATTAAGACGGTAAAGATGGGTGCAGAACTCTTGACCGTCTCTGTGAAGGACACTGCTACATACTTAAGAGCCACAAGGCCCAGAAATACTGTGGTGAATCTGAAATAATAAAAAATCAAAGAATAACAACATATTTCTTCATTTTTAAATTTCAATACCACATTATTTTTTTTCTTGAAGTGAAGCAACAATTTTTTTCTAAAATTTCACAAACGTATAAAATTTTACTCCATCATTCATGTTTATTTCTTTCATTTTAAGACAAGGTCAAGCCCAACAATATTATATTTACTAAATTTTGCACAGTCTGGATTGTCCACATGTATGGCAGGTATGGGATGGGCTGATGATAAAGGTTAGGACTTGGTCGCTCACCTGAGACTCCCTACAAGCATCATATTCCTGTAGAAGTTGGGAGGCTTGCTTCCATCTCGCTTCACCTTTCTGTACATTCCACATGGGAAATACATGTTGGCGAGTCCTAAAGATGTCGTCATTATCATCTGCATTGTACCTGAAATTAGGCAAAATCTAATTAAGTTTAAGATTTTTAGGTTATTGACCTAAATTGAGCCCAAACCGACATTTGGTATTCTGTAATTGGGATTATATAAGAGGACCTGAAATGACCTTTTGACAATGACCTATAAAACAATATCAAATTGAATCCAGACCTACATTTGGTATTCTGTAATTGGGACTAAATATGAGGACCTAAAATGACCTTTTGACAATGACCTATAAAACAATATCAAATTGAATCCAGACTGACATTTGGTATTCTCTAATTAGGACTAAATATGAGGACCTGAAATGACCTTTTGACAATGACCTATAAAACAATATCAAATGGAGTCCAAAACCAACATTTGTTAATCTCTGTTTGGGACTATATGTGAGGTCCCGCAATGACCTTATGAATGAATTATTGTTTTAAAATCAAAAAGAGAATATGACAAAACAGGGAAAGCATGAAAGATGAGATCCCATTGGAGGGGAATCATATTTTTGCTTGCATAATAGTCATTAAATATGTAAAACAATTTTGCCATTTATTCATCAAAATATTTCAAACTTATCTAAATATGCAATTTTATGCTCATATTTGAGGTAAATATGGTGCAACCTGCAAAATATTTTGTATGCAAAACAAGCAGACATTAGTTTATTTATACAAAAGTGCATCTCATTTCCGCAAAAGTTAGTGGGTGTGAAAAATGCAATCTCTCTGTTTACTTTGCAAATATGACCCTGAATCCTCATAAACGGGTGAAATTTGTTGACTGTAATGAGAATGGTCAATTCATGGAATTCAGACTGCCATCCTGTAGAAACAGGTGTTCCATACTAGAAATATATTTCACCATGTTTAACACAAAAATACAGTCCAAATATGCCCTGCTGAATAGTATTGACAAAATTCATGATTTTGTACTTGTAAAACATTGTCATTTACAATGAAAATTTTGTGTTTGGCACAAACAATTTTGTAAATTTTCTGAAAAAAAAAGATTAAGTTCCTCTCAAAGTATATTTTGTATGGCAAAGAAATCTCGTACAATATATTCAGATCAGATGAACAATTCCAGAGTTATTTAGAGTAAAAAAATAGTACAGAACATTTATGTCAGGTTCATCTGCCCACTATGGTTAAATAATTGGAGTTGAACATCTTTATGGATATGGATCAAATTAATGTAACTTAATTTAAGGCCTAACCAATCATAACTGGGCAATCCATTAAGGCAGCAAGGATCCTTAATTCTCAAGCAAACTGAACCTTAAAGAGTGTGAGGTCTTAAATATAACTGTAATGTCATAACAAGATGGATATACAAAAATCACAAAGGCTAGTCTAGTCCTCATTTAGTTATAAAGGTATGATAACTTTAGAACATACAATCGGATTTAAAACAGAGATTGGAAACAAACTGAAGTTCTGCATTATCATTCAGGTGAACCGATCTCGTGGCTACGCCACCGTCACCACTTCCTGTTGCCATTTGGCCAGCTTGTCAAGGGAATTTTCACTGTTTTTTTGTACCATGTTATCTTCTTTGGATCATCATGTTGACATTAAGTGGATGCAGTAGATTATAAAGCTACTGTTTTATAGCATTTAGATGAAGAACTGTATTGTAATTTGTACAAAAACGATCGTTTGAGACCATGTGAGAGTTGGATGGTGCACCACGCTGACACCTAGTGGCAGACCTGCTCTTTCCAATCTCTGCTTAAATATCTCTGACACAATGTTACGCATGACCCTTTATGCACAAGCTGTGATACACCTGTTTTAACAGATGTCCACTTGGAAATCATTTGTTTGACATTAATAAAAGTTCTTGAAAAGTTATTTTAAAATATGATATACTTACTGAGCATCACAGGGTCTCCTTTTAATGTTGACAGAATATATTTATTCAAAAATAAAGTAAATGCACTGAAGAGGTACCACAAAATGAGAAATAGAAACGCTCGAGCACTGAATAATCCCTTGGCGGCGTCAGCGGGTAAAGGGTCATCATTCTCTGATTTTGTTCGTGACCTTGAAGGATAAGTGTTTTCAAGGGCATAGTTATTATCATTTGTACTTTGTCTATGCAAAGATTTATCTGTCAGCGACGTTGGTCCATTGGCTATAACTAACGGTTGTATGGAATGATTATTTGCCGTGTGGTGTGGTGAATCCATGTTGCTGTATGGAGAGTACCGTGGAGATCTGATGGTTGGTAAGGACGATGTTGACGACCGGCTCCCTGGTAACGAAGGCGATGGCGTTGATGATGACGTCAGTGATATCTCAGTGGAGGACGGAGATGTATTGTTCTGTGCAGAAGGCCACTGTGTATTCCAAGACTCAGACAGAAGATTTGATTGGTTGTTCCGATACATGAAGGATGCTTGAAATGAGGTCAGCTGTGACGATGTTGATGACAATTCAAGAGAAATCTTCACTTCATGGGAATTGATAACCTGCAAAAGATAAAACAATCTCATCATCTCAAAGACTGCCTGAGTTCCTCATAAATCAATATGAATGACTACAGAAATGTGAAATGATTCACCAAAATATAAATATATATAATATATTATTTTATTTGATTTTTTAATTTCTCTCCCCAACGGGAGAAAAGATTTGCACTGGTTTTACATGTAAGAGCAGCACGTGTTACATTAGCGATAGACAAAGATGAGTAAATTAATTGTTACATCATGGTTGCATCATGGAACAATGAGGTTTCTTTAATTCCAGTTTGTTTTTATTCCTTGAAAATCTATTGATTCTCTTGTCAGCCTCTGAAGAGTCACTACAGGTGACAAAATGTGTCAGGCAATTTTTGACTAAAACTACATTTGGCAAAGCTCAGCGACTATACAACTTCCAATAGCTTGTTAAACAACAATTCGTTTTATTTGATGTGATGAAAAATCACTACAGCTTTTAATCAATCACTCTTGAGATTTAAACATGTTAAAAATATGCATGCATTTAATAGCAGGCTAATTCTGAAAACAGTTTTTGAGGCATTTGCAATTTATTGAAATTAATTTGTTCTGCAATCTCTCAATTATTCAAACATTTACCACTAAATTTTACAATTCAAATCTATTTCTATGCCCACTCCACTCATTATTTTTTCTAAATGTTCAAATAAACCAACAGTCAATGTGATGTATGTAATTTTGGGTAAAGCATTCTTAAATATTTGAGGATATTTTTATTTTGATCAGAATCAGCATTTTGATAGAGGGGGTTCCAGGTTATGTGATGAATTTCAAGATTGGATCAATAACATGGTGAGAAGCTGCTAACTGTACAGACATCAGAGCAGTTGACAAAAGGCAACATTTCCCATCAAGGGCTTCATTCACAGGTCTTAAATGGTTGTAACTAAAGCTCTGAAACACACAATTGTGTTAATATTTTGCTTATTTGAGAAATTTTGATTGGGTTTTCTCAAATTGGGAAGTTTCAAAATATGAATGATCACAATCATAGTTATGATATATTATTTGAGGTAGTTTCACCTTCACAGTCTCTGGTATAAAATTCTGAATATGAAGGAAGCTGAAGTGTTATTCTGATAATATACTAAATGCAAATACAAAATTTTCATTATGTTGCAATAAGACTGTCAGAAATTACTTCACACACTAAATTTTCACTACCATGAGGACAGCGCTTGTGAAAGAGTCCCTGACATTTACAAATACATGCTCTTATCCACTGAATAAAAATTTTCTGAAATTTTCTTCGTGTAAACTGAGGACAATTAATTATTACTCTCAGGTGTAAATGTGAGGAGAAATCACCTTTTAATATTCACAACATAACACAGAAAATGTGATATTTTTTGTTGGAAACTACTGAAACCAATTTTTTCTCCGCTACCAATAACTACTAGTGCGTTTAGTTAGAGTAGACCCTTAATCTACACCTACATCTATAAGTTTACTCAGCAAAGCCAATCGGCATCCCGCCGAGAGTGCAAGGTTGCACTAAGGGGTGCAGCTGATACACACCAGCTGCTTGTTGCCAACCTTTATACTCTGGCAAGGGAGTTCCTGAAGGATGCCGAGCTACCTGGTTCCAATGTAGTTAATTGGGGGGGGGGGGGGGGGGGGGGTCGCAGCTTAATTGTCGCCATTTCGATATAGCGATTTCCATGGTTTTTCCATGTAGGAGCTGATTTCATTTTGACATGTTCTGGAAGTTTCAAAGCTATTTCACCATGTATAGCCTTGTACAATAAAACCAGCCTCTGTGTCCTTCTTCTCCCTGCTAGTGAATCCCATTTTAGGTCTTCTAGGATTTTTGTTACAGTGCCTGTTTCTCTCTTCCAGTTGCCAGACACAAATCTAGCAGCTCGTCTTTGAACTGATTCTATGCGGTATATATCTTTTTTGAGGTAAGGGTCCCACCTGAGAGCAATTTATTATTGTCCCACACACTTAATATATTGCCATATTATTGGTGATGCCAGAAACTGGTCCAGCGGTTGACTGAGTCACAGCCCCCTCACCCAAGAAAGCTATGGACCCTCACAGCATAAAAAAGGTTCATGGTAACACACAAAAAGGGATGGTGACACTCAAGGACAGAATTACAAAACTTAGTGATCACTTCACTTTACAGATTGAATGGGAGGGGATTGGGGGGGGGGGGGGGGGTTGAGACCATGCCATTGAAAAGTCAATCATGTCATCACAACTTTCACACCCTCTTGTGCCAAATCGTGAAAGTTTTAAACCTAAATTTACATTCCTTTCTGTCATACCAATCATCAAATATTAAGCGTCGAAGAATAACGACAAAATAACACTAATTTCCAAACAAAACACAGTTTTTTCAAGGCAAATTAAAATCCTCACCTGTGAGTCCCAACATGATCGTGCAACGTCACCAGGCTGGGTCAAACAACAACTTCCGGGTCAAGGTCAAATTCACGTCAAAATATGGCTGCGATCAGTTGTTTCTTTGAATCCGACTGAAAAAATTGCAGATATATGGGAAAGAATTGGGCCTGTTTCTAATCTAAGATTATAGATATATCATCCAGTTCAAGGGTAACAAGATTGATTGAAATTCCGAGCCATAATGAACGAATTAAGCCAAGATGAGGTAAGTTTACAACCGGAACCCGTAGAAAATTGAATGACAAAGCTCATTCAGAAATCACGATCAAAATGACACAGTTTGTTTATTTTTATTTCTAGTTTTCTATCCACCTTTGATCATCATTTTAACAGTTGTATATCTAATCATTTCAACAGTTATTTAGCTTCTGATATTTGATGGATTTTTTTTCATGATTAAAAGTTTGAAATGATGAAAAAAATCTCACTGATTTTTTCACACACAGTCACACTCACACTAGTCACAGGCTTTTGAGTTTTGTCAAGTTGTGAGCAACAAATACACTTTATACAGAACCCAAAATTTGAAAGATGTGAGTTTGAGGGACACACTAACTTGTTGGACAGTGTTCATACTTTTTGTGATGGCTACTCATGTAAGCCCCCTGCCAATTTCCATTGACATTGTCAATAAATAATTTTAGAGGAGTTGTACAGTTCTGGTTCTGGTAAAGTCGTTCAGTTCCAGTGTGTACTTAACCCCAAAGGGACTAGGGCATCTAAATTTTGTTGATCAGTTTGCCATACTGCCCCTATGAAAACAACACACCTAGACTGCACAAACCAATCTGAAGTGCACCAAAACTCTCTAAAGTCTTGTCATGAAAAAAACAAGATGGTCACCAGCAATTGCACCGAGGGAAAAAAATCAGCCTATATCTTTCCATCCCAGTCTTTCTAGTTCTAAGAGTCTCAGGGTGTAAGGGGAATACCAATGAAGTCAGCCCGCTGTGGGTAGGTGAACTTTACTCAGGGGCCAACTTTACTTTTATTATCGTATAGGGATAGTGACCCAAGGACCCGATTTTTTAAGGAATTATGAGTTCTGTGTGGGTTGGAGTGGTAATGCTAGAGGCAGAGTGACAATGATTCAAATCAGGTATCCATCGATATCTCTGCTGGTTCCATTGGCAAAGTATTATAAGATGTACTTCATCATCAGTGCTAACTTCCACCACAAAAAATGTTAAACTGAGAATACTTGTCTCTGACCAATTATTTTGATTCCTGGTGACAACAACCATTAAACAGCAGTTACCCTCAGTTACCATGGGTGCTGGACGTTCCGACTCACGGCGTTCAGCCTCAGACGTTCCGCCTCACGACCTGTCCGCCTCACTACCTGTCCGCCTCACATTGCTTGTAATACACCAAATTTTACTCCCTTTTTTTAAAACACATCTACATTTCACAAAGAATACGAATCCTTTTCATATAAAGCTGTATTCTCAAGAAGAGGTTAGTAAAACATCGTCATTCAAAGACACACGATTGGGTCCGGCAAGTTAGCCCGGGTTATCCCGTTTTCCACCTCCGCCCGCTGAATACCCTCGGCGAATTCGGCGGAACAAAATATAGAATTGACGTATTTGAACTTACTTTTTTTTAAAACACATCTACATTTGACAATCCATTTGTTAAATATTCTCAACAAGTGGTTGTTTAAAATGTAAAAATATAATAGGTGATTGTGGACTTAATTATTAGAAGAGGATATGTATGTATTAGTTAATATGAACGAGTGAGGCGCACGAGTAGTGAGGCGGACAGGTCGTGAGGCGGACAGGTAATGAGTCGCTGGTAGCGTGAGGCGGATCGTCTAGCATTCGTTACCATTGCCAGTTACAGTCCTCTTGAGCAATGGGAACTCGTAACCTTGGGGTACCCCTGTTAATTACAAAACCAACTGGTCTTGAAGCCAGAAAACATACCAAAAATGGCAGGGAAATTGATGCCCACTCCTTGTAATGGAGGAGAAAGAAAAAGTCCCTATTTTTCTGACTTCATGTTCTGACTAACCACTGTGATTATACATGTGTAACTGATATATACTGATGTATTTCCAATACAGTTCTATGGATCTAATTTTTTAAAATTTATTTACAGATTCGTAGAAAGCGATTGGCAAGGCTTGCAGGGGGATCATCACAATCCGCTGCCAGTTCTACAGGTTCCCAGTCTCAAAGCTCTAAATCTGAGTCACAGTCACAAGAGCCTGGGAACATGGATACATCATCTTCACCAAATGGCAAACAAGTGGAGACAAGTGCAGGTGAGATGCATTTGGTTTTCCATTTTTAACCAACTGAAATGGCCATAAAAAGTACACTATTAGAAAGTTAAAAAGATAAATTAATTATTCTATATGATAAGATTGGTAATTGAATTTTTGTTGTTCAAATTTTGTCAGTCAGGAAACTGATTTTGTTTTAGTGGCTTTATTTTATATTTTTTATGCACAAATCTTGCATTAAAAACAAAACCTTAATGGAGGAAAAATTGAAGAGGTTCAGTTGGTTGTAAAGTATTGTATATTGGTGTAATTTATATTTCAGAGAGCATGACTGTGGATGAGAACAGCTCACACAGCATGGAGACAGAGACATATGCTTCAGAAAAAAGGTGAGAACAGTGACTCATTCCCAGAGTCTAAATATCTTGTAGGCAGTTGGTGCAAATTATTCAAACAGCATTCCAGGCTATCATGTGACATCATGTGGTCATGTAGAGCTATTTTGTCATGTATAACACACGACACTATGGTGAGGCATTAGCTGTATCAGAGATATTTAAACAGATATTGGAAACGGCAGATCTGCCACTAGCTGTCAGTGCAGTGCACCATCCAACTCAAACATGCAACTATTGCGGATCAGCGATAAATAGTTTTGCATTTATCACACAAATTCTTCCATTCTTGTTTTCATTGACGTACAATTAATATAGATATGTGATAAGTAAGTAGTTCTCGTCATAATTTCTTGCAAAAAAGACATATTTATACAAGTCCATGAGTCTATGAATCCAGATCTAGGTCTGTGTTATAGGGCTACTTGTAGCCTGAGCGATAATGCAGAACTTCAGCTTGTTTCCAATCTCTGTGTCTCTGGCTGTATGGGATCTCAGTTAGTCAAGGTCGTGCATGACTAAATTGATAATTTGCTCCAACTGTTCCATTAGAATAAGTTGAGATCCCATTGCTAGCTGACAATAAACGGATTGAGTAATGTCCCATTGTGGTCTGAAATTGCCAGGTTGATATGGGTAGAAAATTTTTTCAGAAATATTTTCCATGTCATTACATTAATTCATAATTAATTCATGACTGACCATTGCAAATGTTTTTTTTGTTTTTTTCAATATCTTTATTTTCTACTTGTTTGTAATGCAGTTAATGTTTTAAACAAAATTTTAACAAAATGATTTATTTGCAGTCAACAATCCCAAGTAGATGTGGACTCAGGAATAGAAACAATGGAAGTGGATGAGGCAGAACAGAAAGCTGAAAACAAAAGAAAAAGGGTAGGAAAGCTCAGAAAATAGGCCTGATGAATTTTCCTTGTGTTTAGTTACGGAAATGATAGAAGTAGCTTTATTACCATAAGTTATGCTGCAAGTCTTTGCTAATTTTGAATATACAATGAACATTTTCAGGAGTATTTTTGACTGTTAATTTGATTTGCAGGAGTATATTTGACTGTTAATTTGATATGCAGGAGTATATTTGACTGTTAATTTGGTTTGCAGGAAGCAAGTATTGGGTCTGAGGTGACGGAGGAGCAAGTTCTCGCCAGTATTTGCCAAATATTCCAGGTGACGTGGGCCCAGGAGCGACCGGACGCTCTACTTCTGCCAGATCTCGCAGCTGATCCAACCTGTAAGTTACTTGCCCTTCATCATCAATGTCCCTACTAGCTCCACATCAATGTCCCTACTAGTTCCACATCAATGTCCCTACTAGCTCCACATCAATGTCCCTACTAGCTCCACATCAATGTCCCTACTAGCTCCACATCAATGTCCCTACTAGCTCCACATCAATGTCCCTACTAGCTCCACATCAATGTCCCTACTAGCTCCACATCAATGTCCCAAGCTCCACATCAATGTCCCTACTAGCTCCACATCAATGTCCCTACTAGCTCCACATCAATGTCCCTACTAGCTCCACATCAATGTCCCTACTAGCTCCACATCAATGTCCCTACTAGCTCCACATCAACGTCCCTACTAGCTCCACATCAACGTCCCTACTAGCTCCACATCAATGTCCCTACTAGCTCCACATCAATGCCCCAAGCTCCACATCAATGTCCCTAGCTCCACATCAATGTCCCAAACTCCACATCATTGTCCAAAGCTCCACATCAATGTCCCAAGCTCCACATCAATGTCCCAAGCTCCACATCAATGTCCAAAGCTCCACATCAATGTCCCAAGCTCTACCCCTCCACAAGCCAATATTTATATACGGGCTCGGCCAAGCGGTAACGGAGGGACAGCATCACTGAACAGCATAATATAAATGCATTTATTCCAGAAATTCAAAATTATTAGAAATACTTAATTGTTGTTTTTGACAAAGCCCACTGAACATTACAATATGCCAAAGTATTGAGGATCATACTGTAACAGTTTATGTACGGTATCAAAATATGTTTTCTGTAACGGAGGGACACTTTTGAACAGCAGCTTTGGAGTCATGTAGCAAAATGGGCTTAACATAAAGTTCTTATGAATATTCTTAAAAATCACTATATCATATATCATCTACACATACCTAAGTAGTAAATACCAAAATATAAAGTTTATAACCTTAACACTGTTTTATTTATTAAAGAAATATTGTCGTAACGGAGGGACAACAGAAAATAGTAACGGAGGGACACAAATGTTCAGCTGTAATCTTTTCAACAAGTACCTTCTGTAGCAAACTGTACATGTACTATTTAGGTGCTAAATCTTTATGAACTTGACAGAATAAATTTACAGAATAAATTGAATGAAATAACACAAGTAACAAAGACCAACTACACACCACAAATGAAAACTGGGTACTAAGGATGGATTATGGTCAAAATAACCATGTGACAAAGGTGACCGTGGTACTGAACTGCCACATTAGACAGAATTTTGACATTTTATGAATCTAAATTATCCACACGTGTAAATTATCTACAAGTTGGAGAAAATATTAGTTTAACAATGCTTAGAAATGCATACTATTTATGTTTATGAAGACTAAGACTTAAAATGGACGCCAAGCTTTAAAGGTTATGCTAATGTCCAGGCCTGAGTGAAAAGTGAAAATATTAACAGAAAGATATGACGGACATGAGGTATAATGACGGCAGAAAGTAGCTGAATAAGATTAAGATTGGCAGCTATGTTCAGGTTTTAGATAAGAGGAGGGAATATATAGCTATCAAATGAAATGCACATGCACTTGGTCCAGCGGTCCACTTCGTATCATGGTCATTTTGACCATGGTCATTTTGGTCATCGAAAGGATGACACACACAACTCATTCCATTACATCATCATGTTCTTAGCCTTGTGTTATCCTAACTGTAAGCCAGGAACACTGCATTATCCCTAAGAATGGATTTGTCAGATAAATTAGACACTTTGACAAGATCAAACGGTTACATAGTGTCACAAGGAATCACACCTATCAAACAGCAATTGTGTTGTCTCTGATGGGACAGCTTGTGTACCCAGTGCAGGTCAGCTGGTGGCTTTCTTCCTCTGACTAAAGTACCAATGCAAACAAATATGATTTTTTTGCCTTAAACTCAGACAGTATTGAAAACCAGTGCTTATAATACATGAGTATGTAGACAGGGAAATAGAATTATGTATCAATGACCATGTTGATTGATACATGAGTATAAACATGAAGTGTCTATTGTCTCTCAGGTGACAGACCACATTAGCCAACCAATACATGTTTAACCAAATAAATTGTTTGTGTCCATTTCCACTTGACATAAACCACTTTAAGAAATAAAATTTCTGGCAAATAACTGAAATAATAACAACTTGCATGAACCTGAACATTTGTCCCTCCGTTACTAGTAACGGAGGGACAGGTTTTCTTCATATAAAATCAACCAAAAATTAAATGAGTTTCATAAAGTATACAGAAGGTTATGATACTTCACTATAAGCACCTTACTTCTAGAAAGTTTCACATTCCTTGTGACATGCATTATAGCATGAGGTAAAAATTTCAATATTTTTTGTAACGGAGGGACATGTAACGGAGGGACAAATTCATATTTTAAAGTTTTTCCCCCAAAACATCTTTAGACTTGTGTGCCAAGAATTTGACTTTAAATAATGATAACATAGCATCTCAACTTTATTAAAGTCCCATTTCCACTACTTTGCATGTGATTTCTAATAAAATACACCATATTTTCTAAATTGATAGAAAAACGACGACAGACAGCAAAATGAACCAAAAAAATAGGGTCTTAAACAAATTGTGATTATTTCGCAACCAATAGGGGTAGAGAAAAAAATAAAACAGTTTCAGAAACTTCAGTTTTTAGTTCATAAGGTACAATTTAAAAGAAGCACATATTTTGAGTTTCACTTTTTCATGTTAATGTTCACTTCCCCTTGGCTGAGCCCATACATTAAAAAGATACTCATTTCCGAGACAAAAGTTTTTTTTAGTAACTGTGGAAACACAAACAAACAAACTTTTTAATTCATCTTGCACCCCCATAAGATATGATCATTTGTTGCAGTCACTGTGAATGGCATTAACTCCAGCTGCACTGATCTCTAAATTTTAGAAATCTGGTTATAACCCTGGTCCAATTGACATGTTTTATACACCAAAATGTCACTTTTTTCATATACTTCCATACCCATATTAGCAGGGTTGGCAGGTTTCTTTTGCATTGTGGAAACTTCCGGAAGAAACCGCGGAAACTTCATTCCGGAAGAAATAGGTTTCTTCCAGGAAGAAATGGAAGAAATTGTTTTTGAGTGGAAGAAACTGTTTTGAGTGGAAGAAACTGTTTTAAAGTTATTCAGAATCATCACACAGTAAACGAAGGCTCACCATGTAGTCTTAGTTCTATAAAAAAATTATTCTGTCATGAAAATAAATATGAATGGTTCATTTTAGGATGTGAAATGATGGGAGAATAATGCTCAGACAAATGGAAGAAATAATCTTACGTGGCTCAGACAGATAGAAAATTTATTTACATCATTTTCAACATGTCAGTTCTTTCTATGCACCAATCATTTTACTAAATACTGTTAAAACCATTTGATAAATGTCCAGAAGATAAAAACAAATTTCTGTGTAAAGAAAACACATAATCATGTTAATTCTGCTTGTTTAATATGATAAACTTTACAACCTATCTCAAATAATTATATGGATCATTTCATAATTATATGTCTTGTATGTTTTTCATTTTCATTCCATTTTTCCTTTTTCTATAAATTTCCAATTAATATGAAAATTGTTGGGATTTATTCAATATACAATAATATTTAAACAGTACAGTTTTTAATCATCCAAATATATTCAGGGATACAAACCTGTCAACATGAGTGTCAATATGAAAAGCATTTGTCTGATGAATGGTTTACTATAACTTATTTCCACTAAACTGGCATTATCATTTACCAAATATTTCTTCTTGTTTTGATGATGTTATGCTATAAGTACAATATGTATATATTCCACAAGTCTTACAAGAATAAGATAAACTCTCCACAAATGATTCCTGCAACCACATTTGAGCATAGGTAGGGAGATATATATTTCTTCCACGTTCGTTCATGGATTCTTCCTATTTCTTCCACATTTCTTCCATGTTTCTTCCGGAATAAATGGAAGAAAGTGGAAGAAAGCACTTTCTTCCATATTTCTTCCACTGTCCCAGAAGAAATAGCTTTCTTCCGGAAGAAAACCAACCCTGCATATTAGCAATATAAAGTGTGTGAATTCGAGAGTCCTAAATATTAACTTTGATATTAAGTTCCATTTCTGTTTGTTTACAAACTAGTTTTGTGAGTAACAGTCACAGTAACAAATTTCACTTATCAATCTTTTCCATATGATAAAAGTATATAAGAAATGAAAGTTGCCCTTTAAATTCTAACTTCTCTGAGACTTTGTAATGTTGACCATTTATGGTCCTTCTCCTAATCATATTTTAATATAATAATCATATTTTAATACATATACTTTATACTCAGTGATGAAAGTCTTCAGGAAATAACCTGAATTCAGGTTTTTTTCTTCAAATGTGAAATTCAAAATGGTTTGAACTCAGTCTGAAACATCAAAAAATGATATTTCTGAAAGGAGGTTAATTTTTTAGGGTTTCAGGTTTCTTCCTGAATGCTGACTTTCACCACTGTATAATCAGTGATGAAAGTCTTCAGGAAATAACCTGAATTCAGGTTTTTTTCTTCAAATGTGAAATTCAAAATGGTCTGAACTCAGTCTGAAAATGACATTTCTGAAAGGGGTATCTTCAGGTTAATTGTTAAGGGTTTCAGGTTTTTTCCTGAATGCTGACTTTCACCACTGTATAATTTACCCAGTTAACCACATTTTCTTTTGTACATTGTTACTGTCAAGGTTAATATTTAACATTATTGAAATAATCATATTTTAATACATGTACTTTAGGTGAATTTTCTGTATTTTTAGCATACCAGGATTTTGCAGACTTAATGAGCCAGATTTTGATGGAAGCATTGTTGATCCTGCAGAAAAGCCCAAAGAATCCTTTCTCCTGCCTGAAGTCGGCCAGTAAAGGATCCCCGACAAAATCATTAGCATCCAGTCCACTAATGTAAGGGTTGTCATGGTGAAATTATGATAATACTTGCCATGACCTCATGTTTAACACCACTCATTTCCTGAACCTATGGGGACCTTTAAGGTTTAAAGAGAATAGCATCTTGCTTCAGATAATATACCCCCCAAAATTGTTGTTTTATCGATTTTTTTTTCTCCTTGAACAAGATTAAATATAATGAGAATTGAGATGTAGAATTTATGTTAAATTATTACTGAGACTATAATTCCTTTTGAAGTAAGTATGAACAAAATTTAGGGTCACCGGTTGTGAATACAACTGAAATCAATAACAACCTTTTTCTTTTTTAGGGCCTTACTAAGGCCAAGAAAATTCAAAATTAAATTCCATGTTGCCTTTTGGTATAGATTGATAATAAACATACACATTTATAATGTATATCTGATAAGATAAATTAAAAGGAAGGAATGTTTCAAATTCAGTTTAACAGATTATAAGGATCACACTTTTTTCCATATTTCCAAAAAACTTCCAAAATATCTTGGTTTCTAAGATTGGTTCTGACATAAAAGCACTAAATATTTCATTGTGGAACAAATAAAGAAATAAAAACTATGAAATGTTTCAAAACTAACCAATATTCTACAAATTAAAATTAAGATCATATTTTCTGTAGGAGCAGCCCAATGAAAGAGCCACAGCAAAGAGAATTTCCTTACAGTAAATTCCAGCCAGAGAAGTGCAAAGAGACTGATATGATTAATTATCTCCTGGACTGCTATGAAAGGTACGGCACTCTATATGCTTGTAATAGATCTGACAGTAGTAATATGGCCTTCTAGGGCCATCAATAAATGTGACAAGAGACTGATATAATTAACTATCTCCTGGACTGCTATGAAAGGTACAGCACTCTATATGCTTGTAATAGATCTGACAGTAGTAATATGGCCTTCTAGGGCCATCAATAAATGTGACAAGAGACTGATATAATTAACTATCTCCTGGACTGCTATGAAAGGTACAGCACTCTATATGATTGTTATAGATCTGACTGTAGTAATATTGCCTTCTGGGGCCATCAATAAATGTCACAAGAGACTGATATGATTAATTATCTCCTGGACTGCTATGAAAGGTACAGCACTCTGTATGATTGTTATAGATCTGACTGTAGTAATATCGCCTTCTGGGGCCATCAATTAATGTGACAAGAGACTGATATGATTAATTATCTCCTGGACTGCTATGAAAGGTACAGCACTCTATATGATTGTTATAGATCTGACAGTAGTAATATTGCCTTCTAGAGCCATCAATAAATGTGCAAAGAGACTGATATGATTAATTATCTCCTGGACTGCTATGAAAGGTACAGCACTCTGTATGATTGTTATAGATCTGACAGTAGTAATATTGCCTTCTAGGGCCATCAATAAATGTGCAAAGAGACTGATATGATTAATTATCTCCTGGACTGCTATGAAAGGTACAGCACTCTATATGATTGTTATAGATCTGACAGTAGTAATATTGCCTTCTGTGGCCATCAATAAATGTGACAAGAGACTGATATGATTAATTATCTCCTGGACTGCTATGAAAGGTACAGCACTATATGATTGTTATAGATCTGACTGTAGTAATATGGCCTTCTGGGGCCATCAATAAATGTGACAAGAGACTGATATGATTAATTATCTCCTGGACTGCTATGAAAGGTACAGCACTCTATATGATTGTTATAGATCTGACAGTAGTAATATTGCCTTCTAGGGCCATCAATAAATGTGCAAAGAGACTGATATGATTAATTATCTCCTGGACTGCTATGAAAGGTACAGCACTCTGTATGATTGTTATAGATCTGACAGTAGTAATATTGCCTTCTAGGGCCATCAATAAATGTGCAAAGAGACTGATATGATTAATTATCTCCTGGACTGCTATGAAAGGTACAGCACTCTATATGATTGTTATAGATCTGACAGTAGTAATATTGCCTTCTGTGGCCATCAATAAATGTGACAAGAGACTGATATGATTAATTATCTCCTGGACTGCTATGAAAGGTACAGCACTATATGATTGTTATAGATCTGACTGTAGTAATATGGCCTTCTGGGGCCATCAATAAATGTGACAAGAGACTGATATGATTAATTATCTCCTGGACTGCTATGAAAGGTACAGCACTCTATATGATTGTTATAGATCTGACAGTAGTAATATTGCCTTCTAGGGTCATCAATAAATGTGCAAAGAGACTGATATGATTAATTATCTCCTGGACTGCTATGAAAGGTACAGCATAATATATGATTGTTATAGATCTGACAGTAGTAATATTGCCTTCTGTGGCCATCAATAATGTGACAATAGACTGATAGGATTAACTATCTCCTGGACTGCTATGAAAGGTACAGCACTCTATATGATTGTTATAGATCTGACAGTAGTAATATGGCCTTCTAGGGCCATCAATAAATGTTCAAAGAGACTGATATGATTAATTATCTCCTGGACTGCTATGAAAGGTACAGCACTCTATATGATTGTTATAGATCTGACAGTAGTAATATGGCCTTCTGGGGCCATCAATAAATGTGACAAGAGACTGATATGATTAACTATCTCCTGGACTGCTATGAAAGGTACAGCGCTCTGTATGATTGTTATAGATCTGACAGTAGTAATACCGCCTTCTGGGGCCATCAATGAGCATGTTGTGTGAAAATGAATGGCATCATGAGAAGAAATCTACTACCTTATTTACTCGTGTATAAGATGACTCGTGTACGAGACGACCCCCCAAAATTGATGTTATTTTGCTTGAAAAAAAAAACAATTTCTGAATATAAGACGAGTCAGTTTCTCTCGAGACATCGACACTGCTAACATTCAACCGTTTGGCGGCCATTTTAAAAATGAAATGTAAATATACAAGATCTTAAAGTCTTATACATGTACACGAGTATTTATGGTAAAACGTAAATACGATGTTCGTAATTTCAAAATAACGAATTGCGTTTTAAATGATAAATAAAGGTATTTACCCAATATTATCACAAAATAGGCTTTGCAGGCCGAGAACAGAACAGAACCATCCATCCATATAACATACATTATGCAATATGAGGTCGTCATTTTAAAAGGTGGGAGTGACGGGGACAAGCTCTTATTTTTGGCGCGAAAACAATTGGAGTCCATCAACTCGCATTGAAATATTAATATATTGCACAATGATGGATCCCTGGCTTCTTTCCGTATTCTGCACATCAAATTTACGTTTTACTTTTAAACAATGAAATAAGAGACATCGGACGTAGCGGATCGATTTTAATTGCGTTTTAAATGATAAATAAAGGTATTTAATTAATATTATCACAATTACGCTTCTCGGGGCGAGAATTTCTCCACGTCCTTGATCTTAGCATTAAAACAAAGCGTTTTCATTATTTATCATTTAAAATGCAATTAAAATCAATCCACGTGTGAAAGCATTTCTGTCAACAGGGAAGACACGACTCAAACGGTCGTTAACTGGCATTGAAATATTAATATATTGCGCAATAATGGATGGTTTTGTTCTGTTCTCGACCTGCAAAGCGAAATTTGTGGTAATATTGGGTTTATATCTTTATTTATCACTTGAAACGCAATTAAAATCGATCCGCTATGTCAAATATTCGTTATTTCGAAAATATGACAGTTCGTAATGAAAACGCTTTGTTTTGGAGAATGGAGAAAATCTTGACCTGCGAAGCATAAGTTGTGATAATATTGGGTAAATATCTGTATATATCATTTAAAATGCAATTAAAATCGATCCACTATGTCTGATATTCGTTATTTAGAAAATATGAATGTTTGTAAATAAAACTTGTTGTGCCGTAATTTTTTGGCGTAAATCCTCGTCCACAGGTTGCTCTTGTGTATAAGACGACCCCCCAAACATTAACTAAGGATTTGTGTACAAAAACCTCATTTACGGTATTTTCTAACAAACAAAATTGTAACCGAATTGCATAGTGCAGCTTTGATTCAGAAAGAGCGTGAAATTCGTGACTTTTTAGTCCCAAATTTGTATCAATATGACCAGTTTTTGCAAAGTTATGACATATTTTATGAAAATAGAAAACTCTTTTTTTTTCCAAAACATTTTTGTCTGAATATTTATAGTGATGAAGTCGAACTAATATATATCCTATTTTAAAAGATTTATGATCTGAGTTGTGATATGTGATGTTTTAGAGCTGATCTGGAGAATAGGTTGCATCCAAAGAGAGCGAGTTCTCCGCCAATGAGCTCCATGCTTTCTGAAGCCCGCAGTCAATGTGTGTGCCACACCTCACTCGTCCTACAGGGAATGTTCACACCAGAGGGCAGGTCAGTGTTTATGTTTCCCTCACAACATAATTAGTACCTTAGCCATTATTACACAGAACACAGAACACAGAAATCGTTTATTTGACCCAATAAAGACATACATTTTATCATATATTGCACTAATCTTGTATTCATATAGCTTATTTCTAGGGCCAGGGAGACTTCTATTAAGACTTATGCATGTCGCAAGCATGGCAGCCACACAATATCAATATTCAATATGTATTGCAATCAATGATCAAAGCGTAATTCGAACATAAGACTATTTCGGGAGTTTTGCAAGGTTTGAAACGCTGACTGATCTGCATATTTTTCACCATCTCACACCATTGTTGCTGATAACACTTCTTGTAACAGTTTATAACTTGGTCCGCATGACATGTGCCTGACAGCCATAGTATTATTATTAGGATATTTTAACTGATCAATACGATAAAATAAATCAAAACAGCAATATCTCAGACCAGCAAAATGATGATTGATTGTTTCATTAAAATTACTTCTCAATTTTCAATTCTCAATGAAAAAAGTCATTCTGAGCACCTATTTACCAACATCAGCAAAAAAAATTTTGACACAGAAAACTTCCAATATAATCTTCTCCTGACTCGCTACCTGTCCTGGTATAAATCTGATGCAGTGGATATTTGATTTGGTTTCAGGTCGGAGGGGAAGCCATCTCCGTTACTACCATTTATATTAAATCAGAACCTTCCGCTTGGATTCCTCGAGTGTCTGGTCATCCAGACCTTTCCAGACAAGGACAGTTTTGGTCGAGTGTTTAACCCGGTGCTGCAGGGTTTAAGCCGGACGATGAGGGGGCTAAGCTTCGACACTGAGGATTATAGACAACCCCTGATGGGATTAGCAGAACTGTGCGAAGTCAAACTCGGCAATGGCCGACCTATATGCAACTTGGTGAGCATCCTGGATGGTTTTATTCCAACAAATGTTTAGGAACCTGTTATGATGTTAACGAGAATGCAGATAAACTATTATGATATATATGACACTATTCTGTAACAGAATTTCTGTCGGTTTCAGCTCAGTTTTGTAGTTGTCCGTTAATTTTAATATAACCTGATCTTAGAATATCTTATTTAGCTTAGCCGGGCTTGCATGGATATGTTTATATGTTTTACCTGTACTGACTTAAATATTTTCTGTCATTCTGTCTGTTAAACTTGATCTTCTGTTAAACTCCATGTTGGATTTCCGTGTTGGATTTCCGTGTTGGATTTCCGTGTTGGATTTCCGTATTGGATTTCCGTGTTGGATTTCCGTGTTGGATTTCCGTGTTGGATTTCCTGGGACTGTTGTTAAGATGGAGCCTATCTATTTTCTCTGAAGATCAGATTTTTTTTTCAAATTTAAAAAAACCTAAAATATGTTTGTGATATTTAAAATAAAACACATAATAAAACTGTGAATTGTGTCTCACATTCGAAGACATCTGAAACATCCAGTGCCTCATTCTGGTAATGTGGCAGTGTGGGGTGGTGGAGTCAGCTGCTATATGGGATGCATTATCATTTGTCATATTGACTGTTCTCAACTTGCAGAGTTAATTAAATACTGAATGTTATCATTTATATAGCAATTTGAAATCATTTTTTGGGAATTTTCACAAGCATTACTAAAATGCAAGGGTCAGTATAGCCATCATCTGTTTAGCATAAATTTTGGCTATTATCGTACAATCTTTTACTGATATGTTCTTTTGCATCAGATTTAATTTAATTCCATTTATTTGAATGAAATCTCAATAATAAATGGCAAAAGTGTTTCAAAGGATCCTGGTAGAGTAATTAAAGAATATTGTAAATTTCAGATACCTACTCAATCAAACTTTCTGCCAGAGACAATCACTCAGGCCGTGGGAATGGAGATTGAAAGGTTATCTTTTCTGGGACCTTTCTTCGCCTTGTCAATATTCGCTGAGGACAATGTAAGTATATGTTTGTGAAAAAAATAATTCATTTTGTAATTTCTGTTAGTAGAATGGATAGTGCATATATTAAACAACTTGAACTCCAGGGATTGGATAATATTGTGATATATTTTCATGTATGTTCATACAACTATGACTGAAACAACAGTACTCAGCCAAGCACTCCTTTCACATTCCAGACTAACAAGTCTGATACACTCAGTCTCACACTAGTTTCACACTAGAGGTCACCACTACAGTGCACTACACTAGCACTGACCAGAGGGCGCCACAATTTCTTTGCCTTATGAAATTATGTTGACATTCATTTCATAATTTGTGTCTTTGCAGACCAAAGTAGTGGAGAAGTATTTTTCGAGCGTGGACATATCCCCAGAGAATGCCAGGATGGTCAATAGACAACTGCAGCATTCCTGCGAATTTGCCAGGGTAGGACTGCATTTCATATTTAAGCATTCGTGAAATAAATTTTCCCTTAATCTTTTTTGCTTGATTTTTGCCATATTGAAGGATATTGAAAAATATATATTGATTTAGACTTTAAAAAGTATCTTTAGAAATCACAGCTTTAACAAGTCCTGAAAAATAACCAAATTTGCTTGATTATTTTTTACATAAAACTAATAGGAACTCGCCCAAAAGCTATTTATTATTCCAAGAAATATTGTTCTTAATCAAAACTCTACTCTTATAAGTGGGTGAAGCAGTCTTTTGCAAATACAAAAAATACTAGGTGACATGCTATTTTCAGCCAACATCTGATTTGTATAAAATCGAATCATTTGAACAAGACTTTTCATGTTTCTAACTTCTAAATCAAAGCATGAAGCATGCGGGAAAACATAAGAAAGTGCAAAGTTGTTTCATTTAATGAAAGCTTTAATTAAAGGACACTATCCAATTAAGCTAATTGCAATGTTATTCAGGACCCCTAACATTCTTTTCATGAGAATTAATGTAATTTTGTCACCTTAAGGATAAATCACTGCATTTTAAATGTTTTGGGCCAAAAAAAGAAGAAGAAAACATGGAAATAATTTTATTGTTGGTTTTTCATTATGAGTAGATTACGGCAAAATATCTTTTTATAATGATGTGATTCATCCGCAGGGGGAGCTGTTTAAGATTATGCATGCAATGCTAGTGAATGCCGAGACGCGAGATGCAGCTATGACCTACATGGGCGCCGCCATAGATAGAAACACCAAACGCGCACAATTACAGGTATTTATAGACATGCATTCATATTGTGTTGCTGTGGTGTCTAATAAGAGTTAGAGTAGACGTAGACTGGTGTTGCATATCACTCTTATGTGGATTCATCGTTCTAATTCGGTTGTAATTATATGTGAAAGAAGAACTAATCATTAATTTACAGTTACAAACATGCTTATTTTTGCAGAAATATCACACATGTGACCATACATGTACAAAAATATTATCTATTCTACGGTGCAAAACCTCTTTGAAATTTCACTGATTCACTTCAATAAAGTCTATATATTCTTTTGCAAAATGTTGAAAAGCATATGAATTTTCTACAGTAACAGAAAAATAGTAATTCAGGCTGAAAGGACATTTTTAGTATCATTGCAAAAGGGCAAGTTTAGTACCATTGCAAAAGGGCAAGTTTAGTGTCATTGTATAAGGGCAAGTTTAATGTCAAGTATTTAAGAGAAGCTTTAAGTAAAGCAACTTGGAGAGGCGTTTTTAGTGATGGGGGATTTTCTGTCATTCTGACCATCAACTTTGACCTTCTTCTCTGAAACTACTATTATATTTTATTATATTTTTTTTTTCAAAAATCTAATAGCTATCACTGAGTTGTCAGGGAGGCAGCCATTTTGAAAAGCATGACAAATATTAGCCAGTGAGAATCAAGATAACAAATTGGAGCCAAATTCAATATGTAACATGCATTTTGATTGATCAAAATTATCATCTACTCAAGTCTGCTCAGGGAAAGACCATTAGTGAAGCAATTGCGAGAAAATGTTCACACACATTATAATAAAGCTGTGATCAGCATAGCTCTAAGGCCTTTGGCCTATGTTTTTAATATACAACAAAGAGAAAATGTTTAATGCAATAAGAACCAATCAAATTGTTAATAATTTGGATCTAGGATTGGATCTTGAGTCCGAATAAAGATAATAATAATAATAATAATAATAATAATGATAATTAATAATTAATAATAATAATAATAATAATAATAATAATAATAATAATAATAATAATAATAATGATAATTAATAATTAATAATAATAATAATAATAATTAATGATAATAATAATAATAATTAATAATTAATAATAATTAATAATAATAATAATAATAATAATAATAATAATAATAATAATAATAATAATATATAAACTGATATATGATTTGTACATTGTGTTTCAGACTGACGAGAGGCTGGTAGCCGGAGAGGGTTTCATGCTCAACTTTCTGACAGTGTTACAGCAGTTAGCACTCAAAATCAAACTAGACAAAGTAGACCCCATGTACCTATGCCATCCCAAGTGTCGTATCAACATCAAAGAAGACACAAGACTCAGGCTTAATCCTCAGGAAGTGAAAAACTATATTGATGATCTCAGTAAGTATATTCATTCAGTTACATTTTGGGGTCATTTTGGGGTCATTTTGGGGTAGAATGATGAAAGTAGCTTTTAAAACACTATAAAAAATACAACAATGAAGAAGATTGGCATGAAACTGTGTTTCAACTTCTACTTAACCACAGAAGATTGATTAAAATAATATTATGGTTACATGGTCATGTGCGATTTCATTTCAGACAAAGACCCAAATCACAAATGGCTGGATCCTAAGTTTCCCACCGAGTGTTTTTTCCTGACGCTACATTGCCACCACTTGTCTGTTCTGCCAATGTCACGAAAATATCAGCGCAGATTGAGGGCGGTGCGCGACCTGCAGCGAATGGTGGAGGAAATGCAAAACTCTGAAGCTCAGTGGAAAGATACCGCTGTCGGCCACCGAAACAAACAGCTGCTCAAAAGATGGAAGTCACAAATTAAGGTATGTGTCATGCTGAGCAGTTTGAAATGATAAAGTCTAAAGAATCAAGGTATGTGTGAGAACGGTCATGATGAACAGATGGAAATAATAAAGTCTAAAGAATCGAGGTATGTGTAAGAACGGTCATGTTGAGCAGATGGAAATAATAAAGTCTAAAGAATCGAGGTATGTGTAAGAACGGTCATGTTGAGCAGATGGAAATAATAAAGTCTAAAGAATCGAGGTATGTGTAAGAACGGTCATGTTGAGCAGATGGAAATAATAAAGTCTAAAGAATCGAGGTATGTGTAAGAACGGTCATGTTGAGCAGATTGAAATAATAAAGTCTAAAGAATCGAGGTATGTGTAAGAACGGTCATGTTGAGCAGATGGAAATAATAAAGTCTAAAGAATCAAGGTATGTGTGAGAACGGTCATGTTGAGCAGATGGAAAAAATAAAGTCTAAAGAATCAAGGTATATGTAAGAACAGTCATGTTGAGCAGATGGAAATAATAAAGTCTAAAAACATAGACTCAAGGATTCAGCTACTATTTGATGGTATCATGTTTTGGACACCGCCTGAATGGACTGAATGTGAATATTGGAGTTTGTTGTGGTTTCAGAGATTACAGAAGGGGAAACTTTGTGCAGATGCTGGCTTGATAGACGAGTGGCTGCTACGTAGATGTCTGCAGTTTTATGGAACAGTCAGCCAGTTTCTCATCAAAGTGGTCTCGCCCACAGGGTATGTGTCCTCACCGAGGCGATATCATGCAGATATATGGAACATTGATTTACTTTCTCCTAATTTGTTAAAAAAAAATATTCTCTTGCACTGTTATCCTGGTTTATCACCAAATTGATCTCAATTATGTCATCCAGAGTAACAATAGTTGACCAGCCCCACTAGCACAGTTGGTAGAGTATTGGATCTGTGCCTTTGTTGGTTATATAAGTGGAGGACTGGAGGTGGTGAGTTCAACTCCCACTGCCAACAGTGATACTTTCACACTGGTTAAAAGGCTCCAAAGTCGACCTGATATAGCGATAGTTGCTGAAAGGGTCGTAAAAACATCATTTCACAATTTTTACAATAATTGAAATTTCATTCTCTGACCAAAGAATTAACGATGTTTTTTTGCATAAGAACATTTAATTATTTGAAGGATGAGTACATAATGGAATGTTGTATATGATTTCAGACCTACGCTGCCACTGCCGGCTGAACCCTCCATGATATGGTCGGCCCTGCCTGATTACTACCTGGAAGACGTGGCCGACTTTATTCTACTCATTGTGCAGTACGTATATACTCACCTAAATGATTACACAGCAATCACTGCTAATAGAAAGATGTGGCCGACTTTATTCTACTCATTGTGCAGTACGTATATACTCACCTAAATGATTACACAGCAATCACTGCTAATAGAAAGACGTGGCCGACTTTATTCTACTCATTTTGCAGTATGCATATACTCACCTAAATGATTACACAGCAATCACTGCTAATAGAAAGATGTGGCCAACTTTATTCTACTCATTGTGCAGTACGTATATACTCACCTAAATGATTACACAGAAAAATATGAGAAAATGTGTGGAATATTGGCAACTATGAGAAAATGTGTGGAATATTGGCAACTGCCAAAAAAAGATGTGGCAGTCATTGCCATTATATACTTTCCTCCTACATATATGTCTAAGCAAAATTTTGTGACTATTATAGATGTATCATCTTGAGTTTTTCTCTTTTATGAGATCTTGGCAATATTTCAGATGTTATCTCATAGTTGCCAATATTCCACACATTTTCTCATAGTTGCCAATATTCCACACATTTTCTCATATTTTTCTATATTCCAGATGTTATCACATATATGCCTATATTTCATATATTATCTCCTGCTTGCCTATATTTCTGATATTATCTCCTGCTTGCCCATATTTCATATATTATCTCCTGCTTGCATATATTTCTGATATTATCTCCTGCTTGCCCATATTTCATATATTTTCTCCTGCTTGCCTATATTTCTGATATTATCTCCTGCTTGCCCATATTTCATATATTTTCTCCTGCTTGCCTATATTTCTGATATTATCTCCTGCTTGCCTATATTTCCGATATTATCTCCTGCTTGCCCATATTTCATATATTTTCTCCTGCTTGCCTATATTTCTGATATTATCTCCTGCTTGCCCATATTTCATATATTTTCTCCTGCTTGCCGATATTTCTGATATTATCTCCTGCTTGCCCATATTTCATATATTATCTCCTGCTTGCCTATATTTCAGATATTATCTACTGCTTGCCCATATTTCGTATATTTTCTCCTGCTTGCCTATATTTCTGATATTATCTCCTGCTTGCCTATATTTCAGATATTATCTCCTGCTTGCCTATATTTCAGATATTATCTCCTGCTTGCCCATATTTCATATATTTTCTCCTGCTTGCCTATATTTCCGATATTATCTCCTGCTTGCCCATATCTCATATATTATCTCCTGCTTGCCCATATTTCTGATATTATCTCCTGCTTGCCTTTATTTCTGATATTTTCTCCTGCTTGCCTATATTTCCGATATTATCTCCTGCTTGCCTTTATTTCTGATATTATCTCCTGCTTGCCTATATTTCAGATATTATCTCCTGCTTGCCCATATTTCCGATATTATCTCCTGCTTGCCTATATTTCTGATATTATCTCCTGCTTGCCTATATTTCTGATATTATCTCCTGCTTGCCCATATTTCATATATTTTCTCCTGCTTGCCTATATTTCTGATATTATCTCCTGCTTGCCTATATTTCAGATATTATCTCCTGCTTGCCCATATTTCATATATTATCTCCTGCTTGCCTATATTTCTGATATTATATCCTGCTTGCCCATATTTCATATATTATCTCCTGCTTGCCCATATTTCATATATTATCTCCTACTTGCCCATATTTCATATATTATCTCCTGCTTGCCTATATTTCAGATACCTTCCCAGCGTGTTGTCTGACGCCAGTATGCAGGACCTACTTCTCAGCCTGGTGATCTTCATGTGTAGCTACAACTACATCAAGAACCCATACCTGACGGCCAAGCTGGTGGAGGTGATGTTTGTGCTGAACCCTGCCGTGCAGCGTAACACGGAGAAGCTCAGCGATATGATGCTGACCCACCCGCTAGCCTTGGACCACCTCGTGCCTGCCCTCATGCAGTTCTATGTCGGTCAGTACACTCTCCGGGTAGATGATTATGAAAAACTCAGCTACTTTCATAAAGAATATGATTTATAACGGAGTACCTTTTCATGCAGTTCTATGTCAGTTAGTACACACTCCTGGTAGATGATTATGAAAAACTCAGCTACTTTCATAAAGAATATGATTTATAACGGAGTACCTTTTCATGCAGTTCTATGTTGGTCAGTGCACACTCCTGGTAGATAATTATAAAGAAACTCTTATAACTCTTACTTTTATTTTAAAAAAATGCTTTATTATCGAGCCCCCTCTCCTGCAGTTCTGTATCAGTCAGTTCACACTGCCTGTAGATTACTGTGAAGAATTCAGATGCTTTCATAAGGGATTTGATTTATTATTGAGCCCCTTTTCATGCAGTTCTGTGTCAGTCATTTCATACTGCTGTTAGATTATTATTATCAAAAACTGAGCTGCTTTCATAAAGAAAATGGTTTATTATTGAGCGCTTTTCATGAAGTTCTATGCCTGTCAGTTCATACTGCTAATAGATCTATTAGAGAGCCCCTACTAGCATTGCTAGTAGATTATGGGGAAAACTGCTTTTAGACAGAAAAAGATTTATGCTGTACTGCTACTTTAATATGTGATAAGTTTTTCTGTGTTGTTTTGGATAAACATTTTAAATGACTAAGAGCCTCAATTGTAGAACGGTATCAAATAAAGTGTATTATTCTAATTGATTGTATACCACAACTCTTTGGAAAATATTTCATAATGCTCTATAAGCATTACGATTTGTGTATAATCATAATGAACCTGTGATTTGTATGAAAGCTTAGTATGAGTGCCTTTGTTTTGCAGATATTGAGACCACAGGGGCAAGCAGTGAGTTTTATGACAAATTCACTATTCGCTACCATATCAGTATAATCTTCAAGACACTTTGGGAAATACCTCTGCACCAAGGACGCTTCATTCAGGAAGCTAAGTAAGTAAATCTGCACCAAAGACGCTTTAAACAAGAAGTAAGTGAATCAGCACCAAGGACGCTTCCTACGGGAAGCTGAGTAAGTGATTCAGCACCAAGGACGCTTCCTACAGGAAGCTGAGTAAGTGAATCAGCACCAAGGACGCTTCCTACAGGAAGCCGAGTAAGTGAATCAGCACCAAGGACGCTTCCTACAGGAAGCCGAGTAAGTGAATCAGCACCAAAGAAGCTTCCTACAGGAAGCTGAGTAAGTGAATCAGCACCAAGGACGCTTCCTACAGGAAGCTGAGTAAGTGAATCAGCACCAAAGAAGCTTCCTACAGGAAGCCGAGTAAGTGAATCAGCACCAAAGAAGCTTCCTACAGGAAGCTGAGTAAGTGAATCATCACCATAGAAAAACAATAATATCCTTGTAAAAGTATGACAAGTAATGTTTTTTTACTATTCTCTTTTCAGTTCAGGGAACTTTGTTAAATTTGTCAACATGTTGATGAATGACACAACCTTCTTGTTGGACGAGAGTTTGGACACATTGAAGAGCATCAGGGAACTGCAGGACTTGATGGAGAATAAAACGGAATGGGATAAACTACCCAGAGTAAGTCTTACAAGATACTTCCAAGGAAATTTTGACTTTTGAAACATTTAAAACGACCACTTATTAATTGGAAAATTTTGTTCCAAACATCAGAGAGATATTTTCATTTTGGGAGGCATTATTTCTTGTTTAGAATTTTTAAGTGATGCAGTGTTGTTTACCATATTTACTCGAATATAGAACGACCATGTGCATAAGACGACCTTCCAAATTGATGTTATTTTGCTTGAAAAGGTCAATTTCCGCTTATAGGACAAGTGACTTTATAGCACTTGATCGGCCTCCCAAAAGTGCTGAAAATCACCATCCACAGGTTGCCCTGGTATATAACATAGAGAACCGCATTAGCTTCCAGCCTCTCACAACACGTGGACAACTGCGCGTGCAGGGATACCGATGCGTACGCAAATATGATGATATATCAAGAGAGGAAACAAAAATCTATGCATTTCCCGACCTTTCGAGGCATATGATGTTGTAAACTGTGCAAATGACTGCTTTCCTTCCAAATTTGTATCTGGCCATCTTCTAAAATGTATCAGCTTGTGGTCTGTGATTTTAATATTTAAAAAATATATTAGGAATGTTACTTTATATTGTTCCAAAGTCCAAGGTATGGCATCAAAAAAAATTCAGATCACTTTGGTGCCCGGAAGTAATTGGTAGCTGAAGGAGTTATGTAACGTCACAATACATTTTCACGAGAGGTCAATCAAAACAATACCCACATCATTCAAAAGTGTTGAACTCACCAATCAAAGTTTAGCATGCACGTGTGTAGGCTGACTTCCGGGCACAAAAGTGATCTGAATTTTCTGCAGCCAAGAAAGTTGTCAAAAACATGGAATATATTTAATTTTTTGGAATATTTTTCTCTGGAATTGTTTTGTCTTTGTATTCTGCATCTGCTGTCCAAAGCACACCGTAGAAATTCCTGACAAACTTGTTTCATCTCTTGAAGTACATCATATTTGCGTTACGTAATCGCCGCGTGCACGTGCCAACCATTGACATGACGTCATTGACCAGCACGTGCAGTGAGAACAAACTGATGCGGTTCTCTATGGTATATAAGCCCGCCCCCCACAAACATGTAGTAAAGGTTTGGGTCCTAATTTCTCGTCCTATATTCAAGTAAATATGGTAATTGTTTTCTGTTCTAAGTTGACCTGTGAGTGTTTTGTGTTTCAGGATCAGCAGCAGTCGAAGCAGAGGCAGCTGGCTCAGGAGGAGAGACAATGCCGCTCATATCTGACACTCGCCACAGAAACCGTCGACATGTTCCACTACCTGTCAGACAGAATAGTAGATCCCTTTATGACTCTGGTAAGCTGATAAACACACATACTATATGTCTGGTGCCATGATTTGATTAATAATTGATTTATTTATGCCTGCATATTCCACTACCTGTCAGACAGATTAGTAGATCCCTTTATGACTCTGGTAAGTTGATAAACACACATACTATATGTCTGGCAGAATTGATGAATTAATAATTGGGCTGTTTATGACTGCAACTTTCTTAAATACCCATACTTAGAAAAAATGATGAATTTCTGTGAAGAAAAAGGATGCCTCCTACATGAGATGAATTGTTAATTCTCACTGTGTGAGTGGGCCATGCTGCCATCTGGTGCATAAAAACCAATAGAACTTTGTAAACATGGGAGCTTGGCTTACATTGGTGGTTGACATGTCATTTTATTTCAATCAGATCACCACAGCCATAACTGTCTTCCTATTTTTCACAAGATTCCAAAATTGAAATTTTGTTTATGTATGTGCATTTGTTGCCATAATATTAATGCATTCCATACAGAATAACCCAATCATCTGTCACACATAAAAATCTATGTTAACATGCATTGTACATGTACATAACACAAGAGACACAGCAAATAGTAAATATTGCTTGACGAGGAGAAAATGTTTCACAACCAACAAAAAATCTATAACCCTTACAGATGTCTCCTTGGGTCCATTATAATATAGCAAGCATGCTGAGGTACATAAGAGTATGTTTACATTTTGCTTTGATTGTTATTTTTCCAGGAGTTATCAGATCGCTAAGCAGCCATGTTAAACATAAGAGTATGTTTACATTTTGCTTTGATTGTTATTTTTCCAGGAGTTATCAGATCGCTAAGCAGCCATGTTAAACATAAGAGTATGTTTACATTTTGCTTTGATTGTTATTTTTCCAGGAGTTATCAGATCGCTAAGCAGCCATGTTAAACATAAGAGTATGTTTACATTTTGCTTTGATTGCTCTTTTTCCAGGAGTTATCAGATCGCTAAGCAGCCATGTTAAACATAAGAGTATGTTTACATTTTGCTTTGATTGTTATTTTACCAGGAGTTATCAGATCGCTAAGCAGCCATGTTAAACATAAGAGTATGTTTACATTTTGCTTTGATTGTTATTTTTCCAGGAGTTATCAGATCGCTAAGCAGCCATGTTAAACATAAGAGTATGTTTACATTTTGCTTTGATTGCTCTTTTTCCAGGAGTTATCAGATCGCTAAGCAGCCATGTTAAACATAAGAGTATGTTTACATTTTGCTTTGATTGTTATTTTACCAGGAGTTATCAGATCGCTAAGCAGCCATGTTAAACATAAGAGTATGTTTACATTTTGCTTTGATTGTTATTTTTCCAGGAGTTATCAGATCGCTAAGCAGCCATGTTAAACATAAGAGTATGTTTACATTTTGCTTTGATTGCTCTTTTTCCAGGAGTTATCAGATCGCTAAGCAGCCATGTTAAACATAAGAGTATGTTTACATTTTGCTTTGATTGCTCTTTTTCCAGGAGTTATCCGATCGCTTAGCAGCCATGTTAAACATAAGAGTATGTTTACATTTTGCTTTGATTGTTATTTTTCCAGGAGTTATCCGATCGCTTAGCAGCCATGTTAAACATAAGAGTATGTTTACATTTTGCTTTGATTGTTATTTTTCCAGGAGTTATCCGATCGCTTAGCAGCCATGTTAAACATAAGAGTATGTTTACATTTTGCTTTGATTGTTATTTTTCCAGGAGTTATCCGATCGCTTAGCAGCCATGTTAAACTTCAACCTGCAGCAACTCTGCGGCCCAAAGTGTCGCCACTTAAAGGTGCAAAATCCCGAGAAGTATGGATGGGAGCCACGCCGACTTCTCAACCAACTCACAGACATCTACCTTCATCTGGACAGCGACAAGTTTGCCCAGGCCATTGCCAATGATGAGGTAAATCTGGCATAAAGTGCTCATCAAAATAGATGTCGGACACCTTTTACACTTTTTGTGCAACCAAAATAAAGAACAAATAACAACAAACGAAAAACAAAGAACCAAAACACAAATTTCTTTTAAAAAATTGTTTAGTTTTTTTGGTTTATGATTCCCTGATTTTGTTGATGTTGGCATCTGACACATTGTTGGGGTTTTGTTTTCAGCGATCATATAGGAAGGAGTTATTTGATGATGCTATATCTCGCATGCTGAAGGCTCATATCAAAACTCATATGGACATAGAAAAGTTCCGGGGACTCCAGGAAAAAGTGGAACATCTCGTCGTTGAAAAACAGCGTGCCGAAATCGACTATGGAGACTCTCCGGAGGAATTCAGAGGTGAGAAATGACAGAAGTGAACTGGCGTGGGTATGTATGTATGTATGTATGTATGTATGTATGTATGTATGTATGTATGTATGTATGTATGTATGTATGTAGGCCGTGGAGCCCCTCGTAACAGAGGCAATCAGAGGAGATAGGTGTTATGCGGGTCTTGGAATGTCCGTGGATGGGGAGAAAAGGATACTGATAACTATCTTGTGAGGCATGGCTCTTTGGATTTATTTAATTTGGATATAATTGGTGTTGTGGAGACACACTTATGCAATAGATCTATTATCGTCAGTGATGTTTTTGAATGGTATGGCAACAATCGCACAGCTTTACATAGGAATGCGAAGCGGGGATCTGGAGGAGTTGGCTGTCTTGTGAGGAGATCATTACTGCAGGAGTTTAAATGTGATATTCTGGATGATACTGTAGAGGATATAATATGGTTGAAATTATCATCCTTGTCCTGTGATTTTACATTGTGTATTTGCATTTGTTATCTCCCTCCAGAGGGCACCACACGCTATGTGAATCCCACTGAGTTTTATGACAATCTACTCTCTCAGGTGTTGATGTACCAGGATCAATGTGAGATGTTTTACATCTGTGGAGATATGAATGGCCGGTGTGGTGATCTTCAGGATTATATTGAGGGAGTAGACCCAGTACCAGACAGGATGATAATAGATACCACAGTCAATAAATATGGTGAGCTCGTACGTGACTTCTGCCTTGGATCTGACTGTTGTATGTTAAATGGACGAAACAGCAGGAGTAACTACTATACCTTTAAGGATATATCTGTGATTGATTATTGTTTGCTCCCTCATGATAAACTGAACCTGTTCACAGACTTTGAAGTGCATAAAACAATGGATATGTTTGAGGAAGCTGGATTCCTAGATAATGTGGCAGATCCTGTCCATGTTATGCCTGACCACAATCTGTTGACCTGGTGTCTGGACTTGTCATCATTTGTGTTACCCAATGATGCTCACACTGACCAGGGTATCAACCCACCCACAGCATCTTTTATAAAGTATGACTGCTCTACTATTCCAGATGACTTTATGGCAGAGAATAACCATTTAGCAGAAATAGAGCAGTGTATCAGAAGAATAGAGCAAAATCAGAAAGACCAAGTTATTATAAATACAGAGTATGAGAATTTCTGTGCAGTGATTAAAGCTGAGATGAACTGTAAATTAACCCACAGAACAGTTACAATTAAAACTGGATTAAGTAACAAGCGCAGACGGGTTAAAAAACCTTTCTGGACAGATGAGCTGACTACCCTGTGGAATGAATATGTAGATGCTCAGAATGCTGCAAGTGAAGCTCATGGTGTGAACAAAAGGAATCTGAAAGCAATAGCTATGACAAAGCAGAAGGCACTTGACAAAGCAGTACAGTCGGCCAAGCGAAGGCATTGGAGCAGAATGCAGTCAGAATTATTTAACCTACAAAGTGACAATCCAAAAGAGTATTGGCGTTAGGTTGGAAAACTAGGTGTCAGCAATACAAGGAAAAAGCATATTCCATGGGAAGTATATAATGACAATGGTGGTATTTCTAATGATTTCCCATCTGTTATGAATAAATGGAAAGACGGCTTTTGTGGTTTGCTCAATATTGGCACTGATGATGAACCTATGCCAAATGTATCACAATCGCAGCAATTGCCAGTAAACCCGGATGCCAATAGACACTTAGATATGGATATAACAAAAGAGGAAGTAAGGATGTCCTTAAACAGAGCCAAGAATGGAAAAGCTGTTGGATATGACGAAATCCCTGTTGAAGTGTTAAGAAAGGATTGTGCCATTAATTTCTTCATAGACTGTTTAATTTGTGTTTCAAAAATGGCATCATCCCAGATATGTGGGCTCTTGGAATAATTAACCCCATTCCCAAATGCTCAACTGCAGATCCGCGTGATCCCTTGGCATACCGTGGCATAACACTAGCCTCTGCCATATACAAGCTTTATGTTGGAATTTTAAATAGGCGACTAACAGTGTGGGCAGAGGCGGAGGATAAATTGAGTGACAGTCAGAACGGTTTCCGAAAGGGGAGAGGCTGCGCTGACCAATTAAGTACTCTGTCACAGATAGTGGATACACGTAAAAAGAAGAATCTATCAACATATGTAGCATTTATTGATTTTAGCAAGGCGTACGACCGGATAGCAAGACCACTTCTCTGGCAGAAATTGAGTAACCTTGGAGTTCCACAAAAGTTGTTATGTGCCCTGAAATCCCTGTACTCCAATGTTAAGTGCTGTGTAAAAGTGAATGGGCATAATACAGACTGGTTTAATGTATCAGTTGGTCTTAAGCAAGGTTGTTTGATATCACCGCTACTGTTCAATCTCTATATAAATGACTTGGTTGATGAGATCAGAAGTTTAAATTGTGGAGTACAAATTGATGATGATGAACTTGTAGATATACTGCTCTATGCAGATGATATTGCTCTGATTGCCAGTAGTGAGAGTGACCTGCAGAGAATGCTACATAAACTGCATGAATGGTGTTCCAAATGGAGACTTGTAGTTAATACCAGCAAATCACAAGTTGTCCATTTCAGAAAGGGACCTAGTGTGCCTCGAACTGTGTACAAATTTATGTGTGGTATTGATGCTCTGGAGACGGTGGATAAATACAGATATCTGGGACTTATTTTTACAGAGTTTCTAGACCTGAATGTTATGTCTAAGGTGGTGGCCCAGTCAGCGCCAAATGCAAGTCACACGGAGGAGTGCCTCACTCTGTATTCAGACAACTATATGATGCCCTTGTTCAGCCAATACTGGATTATGGTGCCCATGTTTGGGGAATAAATGAGTATAGTCACATCAAAACCATACAGTTTAGAGCTGGACGTTTCTTCTTGGGTCTGGGAAAATATGCACCCAACACAGCCATATTAGGAGAGACTGGTTGGAGAGATCCACAGGAGAGAATATGGCGTTGTGTATATAGGCAATTTATACGTTTATCGGAGATGCCAACTACGAGACTGAATGCCAGAGTCCATGCGTGGTCACGCAGACTGGCTGTGAGTGGTATCAAAAATTTGTGCCATAAAGCTTTGAAATTTGCAGAGAACATCAGGTGTGACCTGTCTGTAGAAATACTGAATGTAACAGTCATATATGAAGCTCTGAATAATCATTTTATCAATCTATGGTTGGTTAACCTAAACAGGGAAACAGGTATTAATGGACAAGGCCGAAATAAACTAAGGACATATAGATTGTTAAAACAAGAGTATGGAACTGAGCACTATGTTAATAATATCTATATCACAAGAGCACAGAGGAGTGCCATGGCCAAGTTAAGATGTGGGGTGGCTCCATTAAGGCTAGAGACTGGACGATATGAGGGGCTGCCGGAACATGATAGACTATGCCCAGTGTGCCTTTCACAAGAAATAGAATCAGAGATCCATGCCACCATGAAATGTTCATTATACGATGATCTAAGAGAAGATCTTTTTAACCATGCCATTCGTCTTAAACCTCATTTTAATATTCTGTCAGATGTTGAAAAATATGTTTTTATTATGACCAATACAGATATTAGCAAAATAGCTGCCAAAACCTGCCATGCCATTTTGCATAAAAGGAGACTAAATATGTATAATGTTCAGACTTGATAGTCTCTCATAATTCTTTTATAGAATGGCTTAACCAATATGATTTATAGAATGGCTTAACCAATATGTCTAGTTAAGGTGAGACTTAAATAAAATATTTTGACTTTGACTTTGACTTGTATGTCTGTATGTATGTCTGTATGTCTGTATGTCTGTAGCGAACATCCTTGTCATCGCGATAACTTGAGAACAAATGATGGCAACTTCCTGAAACTTGACACACATAAGCATCTGTTGAAAACCTCGGACGAGTTCGATGGACAGCGACCTTGACCTATTTTTCAAGGTCACAGGGACAATTATGTGAAATCCCAAGAATTGCAATAACTTAAGAACAAATGATGGCAGCTTTATGAGATTCGACACACATAAGCATCTGGTGAAGACCTCAGAATTTTTTCTATGAAACATGACCTTCACCTACTTTTCAAGGTCACAGGGACAATTATGTGAAATCATCCTTGTCATTGTGATAACTCTAGAACAAATGATGGCAGCTTCATGAAACTTGACACACATAAGCATCCGGTAAAAAGCTCAGACGAGTTCGATGAACAGCGACCTTGACCTATTTTTCAAGGTCACATGGACAATTATGTGAAATCCCAAGAATCACAATAACTCAAGAACAAATGATGGCAGCTTTATGAGATTTGACACACATAAGCATGTGGTGAAGACTACAGAATTTTTTCTATGGAACATGACCTTCTCCTACTTTTCAAGGTCACAGACAATTATGTGAAATCATCCTTGTCATTTTGATAATTCAAGAACAAATAATGGCAGCTTCACTAAACTTGACACACATAAGCATCTGGTGAAAACCTCGGACACGACCGATGGACGGCGACCTTGACATATTTTTCAAGGTCACAGGGACAGTTATGTGAAATCCCTAGAATCACAATAACTCTAGAACAAATGACAGCAGCTTTATGAGATTTGACACACATGAGCATCTGTTGAAGACCTCAGACACTTTTCAATGGAACATGACCTTCACCTACTTTTCAAGGTCACAGTGACAATTATGTGAAATCCCTATCATTGCTATAACTCGAGAACGAATGATGGCAGCTTTATGAGACTTGACACACATAAGCATCTGGTGAAGACCTCAGTGAAGACCTTCACCTACTTTTCAAGGTCACAGGAACAATTACGTGGTGCGGTGACGTTTTGTTCACAAATATTGTGTGGAGCGAATGTTGTGCAATAAGTTACCAGGGCTGAGGGTTGATGCATCTCTGATGCCTATGTTTAAATTTTAATTTGTTGCCAGTGCATTTGTTCAAAAATGTTATTTAAATTTTTTGGTAGAGGTATCACTGCAATAGCCAATATTCTGGCAGGAAGTGTTGCTCAAAAAAATGTTTTTTCTATAAAAATGTCGATTTTGTAGATCCACTGATGGACACTTTGATGCGTGACCCTGTGACCTTGCCCACCAGTGGAAACGTCATGGAGCGAGCCATTATTCTCCGCCATCTCCTCAATTCTCAGACTGACCCCTTCAATAGGCAGCCTCTTACTGAGGACCAGCTCGTGCCAGGTACGTCACCAGCACCCAAATAAATGTCATGTTCTGATTGGTTAAAAACCTTTCAAGGTCAGCAGGAGAATAAATGCCCGGAAATGCCTTGGAATGTCGTTATCTTGAGCTGAGTTTTTGAGGGGTTGAATGTCCCTATTATAAAATGATGTACATTATTGAAAGTAATACTATGCAAATCTATATGCTGCATAAAATACAGGGAAGATATTTTTATTTTGTATGGAAAGATGTGATATGATGCAAACCAAATGTTCGAAATGCTGAATTAATATAAATTTTATTTGTTGCATAATAGTCTCTTTAAATTTTGTCAATAAAGATTTAATGTCTGATGTTTTTACTTTGAGCGAGTTAAAGATTAAAGGATTTTGATATTTTCTTACAGCTACAGAACTGAAAGCTCGCATCCAGGAGTGGGTAAAAAAGAAACAGCAACAAAAATAGCTGTCATCAAGTGCCAATCAAGATGTATAGGCCACGCCCACCTGTCCCTAGGAACGCACAGGCCAATACCCACCTGTCACTCAAGCTGGCTGGCCACGCCCCTTTTATGTGATAAATGGACAGATTGTGTTTGAGAGTGACAGAATTTGTGAATGTGAAATTGTATATTTCTGATTAAATGAGTTGGTAGAACACAAACTCCACACCAGGGGAACATTAAAGCAAAGGGCTTAACCTGCACCAAGAAGTTAAACATGAATAATAGCAGGTCCTCATGATATAGAATTCAAATGTGCAAAATGTTGTGGTTCACCCTTGATCAACTCTATTAAATAAAGCATTGAAGGATTGCATGTCTCTTTGCATAACTTCGGAATGAGCTTTGCAGTGAATTCTGCACTGATCAGTCGTAACCGTATCTACTCTATTTACCATATCTCTGAACACAAACACAACAATCCAAAAGCAATCCTTTGTCTGTTTCCAGAGTACACTGCTCATTCAGTGTTGAAGAAAGAAAGTCATTTTTAACGGATATTACCTCACATTTGAAATTATATTAGGTCGAATCAAGTCTTTTTTTTTTATTGAAAGATCTGATGTTTTTTTTTTCTCATTTGAAGTTGGAATGATTTTTTTTCTTTTTTTTTCGAATTTGATGGAAAGAATGCGGCATGAGTGTGAGTTGAACTCTGACCTTTCAATGCAAGAATGTGTACCATGATAGTATCCTTCACAGTCCAACCGTTTTGATTTAGGCTAACAGTGACCTCTGGTGTCGGGGGCTCAACATTTACAGCTAACATCATGTTTTATAGCCAATGTCAAAATGGCAGGCCAAATAAATATATCAATATGACAACTTTTTTGAAAAGTTGCTGTCTTCTAATGATAAAATCATATTCAGAATCTAGTAAAATTAAAATATATTCAAGTATTTCTGAAAGTAATAAAGGATTATAATGACTACATGTATTTGTGGTAAATTTATATGGAGCAGTTGTTTGGAATTTCAAGACAGTTGTCTTTCCATCTTTGTCCTATATCTCAAGGTTTTGTGATAAAGCAAATATTGAAATAAACTATTTGATTGATTCTTTTGATTTCATATATCTGGTAAACGAGAACTTGAGTCAAAGATCAGTAAATGAACAAAGAAGAAGAACAATCCAAACGAATTATATTATTCACACATGATTTTGCAGTCAAGTGTTTTATATTCAGTTTTAGTTCCATATCTGATAAACTAATAAATTGATGAAATGCTTTGGTTTGTATACCCCATGTTTTTAATTGATGTAAACCGGTCTTGAGAATTACACAGTATTGGTTTATAACATATGTTTTGATACAATGCCTTTTGATCAGTGACTGTGTCATAAGCTTCAAATAAATAACTTCACAATCAATGAACAATCAGTGGATCCCCTTGTTTAGTCACATGGTCCTTATTAACTGTTAAAAACGTGATTTTTTCCTAAAGGGATGATTTGTTCTAAATTTGACCTTGGTGTGAAGACCTTGAAAGAACTTCTGCCCTGGCAGTGACAGGTCTCGGTCATCTCCAAGGCTGCATTGTATCAAAAAAGTTGAAATAACTCATAAATCTAAAAATTAAGTTCAGTTCAGCAAGATGTTTTATTTGGTTTGTGATATTTCTGAATGCAAAATATTTACTAAAAATTCTATTCCAGTGCCTTGATATGTTTTGACCTTGCATTTTTTACTTGTTAAGTCTATGTCTGGTTCTTACTCTTACCACATTTAGTTAAAATATCAGAAATCAATGCTTTCCAACAAAACAGAAAAAAATGTAATGGTAGGAAGAATAGGACATTATTGAAGAGTTTCTTCTATTTATTTGAGATAATTAATGCAGTAAGATTTGAAAATCATTTGAAGTAATCTGTGACACAGTCCCTTAAAAAGCCTTCATTTTTTTTCAACATATATATATATATATATATATATATATATATTTATATATATATATTGTTCACCAAACCACTTGAATTAAATAGAAATATAATGATCTCTCCCTATGGATAAAAAGATACCATGGGACAACCATTGGAATCTGTATAGAGTTGGGGACATCCAAGATCGGCCTCAGCTTCATTGGGAGTACATGTCCAGAATGACAAGAAAATGGAGAGAATGTTTTACTGGTAAATGTAGAGAGAATGACGAGATGAGAGTTTGTATCTAGATTTCATTATTTTTCTAAATCCTTTTCTGTTGTGACCTCTTTTTTTTCTTTGAGCAAATAAGAGTTTGAATTGTGAAAATTGTATCCAAACTAATGTTTGGTATTTTGAGATAACAATGAGGGGAGTTTATTAATGTGTATTCAATAAATTAAATCTCACAGAAAATTAAATGTTTTATATTGTAAATATTCAAATGGGTAGGATTAATACAAGTCCTTTAAATTGTGCAAGTATTGGGGGTAGTCAGCACTTTGGCAAGAAATATTTTCTTATCCCACCCAATTTGTTTTGCTATTTTAATACATATAAACATAAATGTCACACATATTATTGCCATATTATTGCACCAAAATGGAGCAGCCCCCAACCCCCATGGTTTGTTTATAAAATTAAATTTCTGCTTATTGTCTGGAACCAAACTTTGTGCAAGTGTCAGATTTTATGATCACTTATTAAGAAGATATATCAATTTTAAAGTTTGAGAGATACAGATCAAATGCAATTATGAAAATATTCAACTAAAAAATGATGCGTTGCTTGATTAGTTTTTATTACAAGATCTCAAACTAGCCCTTTTGGGAGGGAATTTAAAAAGTTATTTTTGCAGGACAAGCTAGCTTCATATAGCTTGATACAAAACTTGCATATCTTTTTCCAAAAGATCAATTTTGCTCTACTCACACGAAACCAAAACAGCTTGCATTGTGGGATAAACTACCCATCCACAGGATACCAAACTGGGCCCTATTTGACGAGCCCTTGTCCTCATTTAGTTGTAGTTCCATTAGGGCAATAAATGTAGAGGCGATGAATTATTGAAGGCAAAACATTTTATTTTGTTACCCCCTCAATAATAGCGACAACTAATTTGGCGAGTGGGATTTCTGCAAAAACACGTCTTTTTTGGCATGTCAGCCCCAAGTCCAAACTAACCTATACTTTAATTTATCAAATAAGGCCAAATAAGGTATCAAATGATGTCAAGACTTTCCCCCTCCTTACCCCACCACCGCCACCATAGCATAGGGTTGGGTGATTAAGCATCTTTTAGAAACAAATATCAGCCCATGGTATACATATATTTCATTGCACCCTGAACTAGGTCTTGTCAATGAGGAAGACATATATCAACAAAATATAATGGTTTAACTCAATTTATATTGCATGTAGAAGTATAATTTTGTAATTATAAATTGAAATTAAGAAATGGTGTTTTACAACTCATTCAGCAAGAATGGCTATATCAGGTTGAATCAGTGCAAAAAGTAGGACTGTAGGCTGTGGCAGTCAAATCCACTACTACCCTCCCTTCTATGCCCTCAACTTCTCTATATCTAACCAAGGCACATATCAATTACTGTACCTCCAGTGCCAGAGGGGCTGGTCTTGTAATTGTAACAGGAAATATTTTCCCAAAATAGAAAACATCTGCATCAAAATTGTCTTTAATTATTACTTTCAGTGTTATTGCTATATACAATTTTCTGTCTTGAAGATTTTGTTTTTCATCATTTCAATGGTTTCAGTTTGTAAATATTTAATATTTTATTTTTGTGAAAAACTCCAGAGATACGTGAATGTCTGCATGACAGTTGAGAAATCAAGCCGAGATAAGAATAATGATTTAATATTCTGGTCGACAAAATTCTCTCCAAGAGCTGATCTTTGCAAGCATGTCATAGCACTCAGGGTCAAAAGCCATCTCATGACCTCGACCTTGCCAGGTTTGGCTCCCCCTTGTGTCAACTTGGTGAACCATTCTGCAGGCATCCATAGCAGGAGCTGCAAACAATTGGCAATTGTCTCCACATCTGGCCTCTGGAATAAAATTAAAAAAATACAAATCCATTTAATAAATAGAAAATGACCAAAAGTTTTTATAAGAAATGAATTAATAATATAAAAATATATGGAGGCCATATTCATCCACATTTTTTGTTCAAGGAATTGTATTCACTACCTAAATTGTTCTTATTGAATAAGCATCCTTGGGCAGCCTCTGAAAGTAAGGTAACATTCTTGTCATGATTTTGAGACTTTTCTCACCTGTTTTGGATCTTTATTTAGCATAGCCTTCACCAGATTCCCAACAACATTTGGCACATGCTCTGCAAATATAATATTATATTTAATATTAAAAAATCAAATAAACCATTTCATATTATAATGGAACTCAATAATCACACTACATATAAATATGTAAAGTATAGATGCATACTTGACAAAACTCAATCAGCAAATAAGGCAGGTGTAGAAACTCACTTAGCAAAGAGGACATCAATGGAAACTCACTTGGCAAATAAGGCAGGTGTAGAAACTCACTTAGCAAATGGGACATCAATGGAAACTCACTTGGCAAATAAGGCAGGTGTAGAAACTCACTTAGCAAATGGGACATCAATGGAAACTCACTTGGCAAATAAGGCAGGTGTAGAAACTCACTTAGCAAAGAGGACATCAATGGAAACTCACTTGGCAAATAAGGCAGGTGTAGAAACTCACTTAGCAAAATCACATCAATGGAAGATCACTTGGCAAATAAGGTAGGTGTATAAATTCACTTAGCAAAGAGGACATCAAATGAAGTTCACTTGGAAAATAAGGCAGGTGTAGAAACTCACTTAGCAAATGTGACAACAATGGAAACTGACTTGGCAAATAAAGCAGGTGTAGAAACTCACTTAGCAAATGTGACAACAATGGAAACTGACTTGGCAAATAAGGCAGGTGTATAAACTCACTTGGCAAATGGGACAACAATGGAAACTCACTTGGCAAATAAAGCAGGTGTAGGAACTCACTTAGCAAAGATCACATCAATGGTAGTTTCCTTGGCAAATAAGGAATGTGCTGTTTCTCACCTGGCAGACAAGGAAGGTCTGTCTCTCTGTATGATCTGCTGTCAAGATGGCACCCATTTGAGTCCCTGTAGAAAGGATTGTCAGCCCCAAATATCTCGTACGCCACCGCCCCTACGGCCCATAGATCAGACTTCCTGTAGTCCAGGTAAGTTGAGAAACTTGGTTCAGCATTTATAATCTGTAACACACAAAATACAATAAGATCAAATATACAATAAACACTTGAATAAGTCCACTGTTCTCATGTGATACAAACCATCTTATTTCTACAAAACTTGAGGATATTATTAACAAACTTGATGAATATTCAACTTAGAATGATTTTGGCTTGATGTTAGGATGACAAATCCTAACATTGCTCAGAAAAAAGCAACATACTTTCTCTATCCCTAAGATTATGGATGATAAAAAAATAATAATATGTATGACATACTTCTGGAGCCATGAGTGACCCATTTCCTCCTTTATTTGTGTCATCAGAAAAGTAAGGGATGATGAGTCCCAAATGTTCTTCTGCCAAACAACAACCAAAATCAGTCAACACTAGATGGCACTGAGGTTCCCCAACCTTCAGCAAGATGTTGTCACTCTTTATATCCCTACAAAACAAAAAAAACAAAGATCAAATTTTTAATGACAATGGTAGCACTTTTCGTATAACTGCTTGAAATTACGGATTTATGTCGAGTTGTTGACACTCTTTATATCTTTTCAAAACAAAAACAAAACAAAGATCAAATTTCTAATGACAATGGAAACCCTTTTCTTATGACTGCTTGAAATTTTGGATTTTATGTCGAGTTGTATATGCGTGTTAAAAGTGATCCCTGGGCTATAAGACAAAACATTGGATTATATCCAATTCTTTTTAAATAGAGAATGAGTGGATCCAGATCATTTTCTCTGCAAAATATACTTAACATCCTCATATTCATTATTTGAACATACCTGTGAGCCACCTGGTGTCTGTTGAGATGAACTAAACTTTCAACCAGTTGCGTGAGAAGAAGAAGCGAGAACTGCAGGTCTGGAGTGTTCATCTGAAGATATTCCCTCAGGGTCTGGTCATATCTGAAAAGTATTCAGAATAAAATAATAATAATAATAATAATAATAATAATAATAATAATAATAATAATAATAATAATAATAATAATAATAATAATAATAATAATAATAATAATAATAATAATAATAATAATAATAATAATAATAATAATAATAATAATAATAATAATAATAATAATAATAATAATAATAATAATAATAAGACTAGGTCTGCTCAAAGCGCTTCAGAATATCAAATATGAATGTATACACTTTTATATATTGCATTCTTTTCTTGATTTGATAGAAACTCAAAAGAAATGGAAGATTATTATATTTCTAGTTTGATACGAAATCATTAATTAAATATATATAATATATCGTGGCCACTTGGATAGTGAAGGGTACATGCTGCAGCGCCCCCAGAGGAGGAGCAACATTCGGAAGGCCAACCAGGAGGAAGATCGTAGGATCTTCATTGGGAATGTGGACAGAGTCCATCATGTGGAAAGGGTCTATAGCCACCTTTCCCAGTTAGGTGTAACAGTGAGAGGTCTTTTCCAACGCTCTCACCCCAGTGCAACACGAAAGGCTTTTGTCTGTATTATTAGTGCTAAAGACAGAAGCAGAGTGCTGAACCTTGACAATTGGCCAGAGGGCATTGAGGTTAGAGATTATGAGTCTAAAGTTGATTACTAGTATGAACTCAACATATCCCTTTCAACATGGAAAACAAACTGAAAGTAACCTCTTTTAATTGTAAAAACTTTAACAGTAGCTTAACTCTGAAATTCACTGCTGATATTTTTAAAGATTGTGATTTTTTATGTATTCAGGAGCATCATATGTATGTTGAGGAGTTTGATAAATTTGATGATATTGATAAGTCAAGAACTGTGATGCGAGAAGGCACCAGCGACATGGACCCAGCTGTGGTACAGCGAGGAAGAAAGCATGGTGGAACAGTGATTCTATGGAAGGGTGACATTACATGGAAAGTGACCCCAATTCCAACAGTTTCCAAACGAATTAGTTGTGTGCAGATTTCTATATCTGACAATGTGGATATATTGCTTTTTTGTGTCTATATGCCGTGTGACGAGCATGGTCATGGTGAGAACTATGAGGTGTACAGAGATGTTTTAACTGAAATTGCTTTTATTTGTCAATCTAGAGATGCTATGTTCATTCAGATTGCTGGTGATTTAAACACAGACCTTAGTCGGAACACGCCTCAAACTGAGGAGCTTAAACTGTTTTGTGATAATGAGAACTTACTGTCTTTATGTAACACTGACAAGTCATCTGTGGAGTATACGTATGAAAGTGTTTCCAATGGCTGTAAATCATTAATTGATCATATTCTAGTCAGCAAGAACCTTGAACAGTTTGTAAGTAAATATTTTACTGTTGATTGTATTGATAATGATTCTGATCATATGCCAGTTGTAGCTGAATTTGATATTTCATGTGAATATCTGAGAACCACAAGAGCACCTGCAGGCCAACGAGTGGCATGGTACAAGGCTAATGTGCAGAATATAGATAAGTACAAAGAATGTTTGAACAATCATTTGCATGATCTTGAGTTGTGTGGTGCCATTGACTGTTGTGATGTTAAATGTACTGATGTTGAACACATTTCTCAGTTGGAAAGATTGCATGATGATGTGATTGATATATGTTTAAAGGCTTCTGTAGAGGCAGTGCCTTCTGCGGGTCAGAGTGCCCCAGACAGTCTTGATGTTGATGTACCTACTCAAAACTCTACACCTCTACCCGGTTATGGTGACTATGTGAAAGAGAGTAAGGAAATATCACTATTCTGGCACTGGGTATGGAAGGATTTTGGCAAGCCAAGACATGGATACTATGCTGAGATGAGGCGCAGATCACGTGCTCAGTATCATTATGCTGTTAGGATGGTAAAAAAGCATGAAGATGCATTAAGGTCTGAAAAAATGGCTGAAGCTATAGCTACTGGTAATCATAGAAACCTGTGGCGTGAAAGTAGACGCATGAAGGGTAAAGGCAATCGGATACCTAAGGTTGTGGATGGAATATCTGATGATAAAGGTATCTCCCAGAGGTTTGCAGACAAGTTTGATGCATTGTATAATTCTGTTAGATTTGATCCTGATGATATGAATGATGTTGAATGTGATGTAAATGATCTTATTTTGAGTCAGAGTAATGCAGATGTTGCCGATAGTTTATTTACATTGGATGATTTTAAAAATGCTCTTAAGTTTATAAAGTGCAACAAGAGTGATGGATATTTAGGTCTGTATTCTGACCATATTCTTAATGGCACTGACCAACTGTATGGCATTCTAGTTAAGTTGTATAATGGTATGTTAATGCATGGATGTTGTCCCAAGGATATGCTGATTGGGACTCTTATACCCATACCAAAGAATAAACGAGTCAACATTAATGTTTCTGACAACTTCAGAGCAATTTGTTTACAAAGTGTCCTGTGTAAGCTAATGGATATAGTAATTCTATGTAAAGAAGCAGATAGTTTAAGTACATGCAATATGCAGTTTGGTTTCAAGCAGGGGCATTCTGCAGCTTTAGCCACCTCAGTGTTGCTTGAAACTACTGACTATTATGTTCGGAAAGGTGGCAATGTATATGCATTGGCATTAGATGCGTCTAAAGCATTTGATCGTGTACAATATGATAAGATGTTTAGATTACTTGTCAATCGCAAGGTAAATCCTTTGTACATTCGCTTGTTGATGAATATGTATGTAAATCAAAAGTTACGAGTGGCTTTTAATGGTAATAGTTCTGAATGGTTTAGTGTCGGTAATGGAGTTAAACAAGGAGGGGTTCTGAGTCCTACATTGTTTGGCATATATGTTGATGGCCTGCTTGTTAAACTTAAAGACTCAGGGCTAGGCTGCTACATTGGCGACACTTTCTGTGGAGGCATAGGGTATGCTGATGATTTGTATGTACTTGTACCCACTGTCTCCTCCCTAAGAATAATGATAGGGATTTGTGAAATGTATGCCGCTGAGTTCAATATTAAGTTCAATGGTGCTAAAAGTCAGCTAATGATGTTTGGTAAGGGCAAGCTGAAATTGGACATATTTGTGTGTAGAGACAAAGTTGAGGTTGTCAAAGAGATGAAGCACCTCGGCCATGTTGTCACCGATGATGTGAATGACAGCCTTGTTGGCCCTGTGATTAATGATTTTAATGTAAAGGTCAATACTTTCTTAGCATATTTTAATAATGTTAGATCTGATGTAAAAGATTTGCTATTTAAACAGTATTGTACCAGTTTTTATGGCTTCCAGAATTGTGCTATGTATCATAAGGATTTTGAAAAGCTGTGTATTTCATGGCGCCAGTCAATTAGAAGAGTATGGAAGGTGCCTCGTCAGACTCATAACAGATTGTTGCCACATCTGTCTGACCATTTACCAGGTGATGTGATGTTTGCTAAAAGATTTGTAAAACATTTCTATAATGGTTGTACAAGCAAGAATGAACTAGTGAGAACTGTTTTTAGGTCATCATGTTTTAATATCTCTCGCCTTGGTAATAATGTTAGATATGTTTGTAATAAGTTTGGATTCAATGTGTGGGATTTTTTAAACATGGATAAATGTGATTTTGATGTAAGAATTTTTTCTAAGTGGTATGATGGCATAGATCTTGAGAATGAAAGAATTGGTTTGCAAATCAGAGAACTGTGTTTGCAGCGTGACAATTACAAGCCATGGATTTTAGAGAGAATAGATGTTTGTGATATCATCCAATTCCTCTGTGTTTCGTAATATGATGCTTTTTATTGTAAACTGCTATTTATTTTAATTTCTTATGTTCATGTAAATATTGTATATTATAGCTATAAGAATGGATGGTTAGTCCGAAATAAATATAAATAAATAAATAAATAAATAAATATTAATGTTTATTTCAAAATTCACTTAATTTCCCTAAACATGCAGTTCATTCTGAAGAAAATTTACTTGACACCCTATTTAATTGGTCAATAATACTTTGCAATATTTGACTGTCAATAAAGCTGTGTTTCCATATGTGCAGTGCGTAATGCAGTCCGTGATGCAGTGTGTCATGCAGAGCGTCATGCGGTGTTCACATGTATGTGGCAGTTTTGTGATGTTTTCATGGTCAAACTTCCAATTTGGTGCCAAAATTAGGCTTGCAACCAATGGGAAGCCCATCCGTCACTCTATGCGTCAGATTTTCATTTGCTACCCTATGCAAAAGGCTATGCGTCAATTTGCCTACGGACGTCATTACGGACGGCAATATGCATACATGGAAACACCTGCATTGTTCAGTATGGTGTGCGGAAAAAATTGACGCACTGCATGACGCTCTGCATGACGCTCTGCATGACGCACTGCACATATGGAAACACAGCTTAAATCACACAAATGAAGTCAGAGTTTGTAATCACCTTTCCATGACAAGGAAGAGAGTCTTGTTCCTGCCACATCCTGTGGGATTGAGGCGGGTTGGTAGAGCTGCTGGGTACTCAATCTGGGCCTCGGGCAGCGAGGGTACAGAGTCTATAAACACACCAACAATGTCCACAATGTTCGGGTGTGGTGGAAGTCTTTTTTTTTTCACACGATTCCTGAATAAATGATGTATCATAATTAACATATTATAAACAACACATCAAACTATTAATCAAAATCATATTTTTTCCACCACCTTGTGACTGTTGACACACTTGTCTGCAACCACCAAAAATTCATCACCCTGATAAATATATTCATACCAGTATCATGAAATCGAAAATGTTTTTTTTTTTTTTTTATTCAAGGTAATAATATTTCCAAAAGTAAAAAAAAATGGTAAATTTTGATTCCAAAATCTGTTTTAAATTTTCAACATACCCATTATCCCACATATTCAAGTTGCCATGGTGATCAGCAAAGGATGATGGGACCAGTTCACTCTCCATGGTTCGTAGTATGGAGAGTTCATTGCTCTGTGCATCATAATTAAACATCATTTTCATGGCCAGATTGAAGGCTTCATCTTCCGGGTGGACATCTTGGGATGCGTTCAAGTTGTTGTCATCTTCTGATTACAAATTACAAGAAAAAGTCATTAGATGTGGGGAAAAGGTAAAAATGTTACTAAAATTGTTTTTCTCATGCTGATTTCATTCTGTATAGAATCATTTTATTATTTCTCGGACAATATATTCAATAAAATATCATTAGGAAAACTTGTGAGAAGTAAATATTAAGTTATTATATTTTAAGTTTTCAAACTTGATGATTACGTATGAGCTTGAAGTGAAAATATGTTATTTATAAAATTATTGAAAATAAATTTAAATTTAGAAAATTATACAGACAGATGCATGGGTAGAAATCAGCATAAATATGGGCTAGAGGTCACATGAGAGATGCTACTGATAAAATTACTGAAAATCTATTTTGAAAACTGTATTGATCTTTTTGCAAACAGATATATGTGTATATAGACCAAATCAGCATGAAAATATTATAATTAATACTTCTAAAACAATTAATCAGTTGTACCTAGAGACTCTGATATGAATGTGATATCACTGCTGAAGTCCAAGGCATCTTCACTGATGACTTCAATGCTCTCTTCCTGAATGTCCTCGAAACTGTCCATACTGGAAATCATTTCCTGGGTCTCCTCGAAACTGTCCAAACTGGAAATCATTTCCTGGGTCTCCTCGAAACTGTCCAAACTGGAAATCATTTCCTGGGTCTCCTCGAAACTTTCTAAGCTAGCCATTGTTATGTCACTTTCCAAACTTGTGTGATCTTCAAAATTGTCATCCATCACTTCTTGGTTTTCTATGACATGAATATTTAAACTTCAATTAAACTTCAATTAACAGGAATTCAAAGGGTATAATATTAACAAGAGAAATTAAACTTCAATTAACAGAAATTCAAAGGGTGTAATATTAACAAGAGAAATTTAGTCTAAGGAATTGCAAAAAGATTATTTTGATAGAATTTACCTGTGATTCTGACACTGTACACTGCTGAGTTGCATCCCTTGGCAATAAGTGGACCAAACTCGTAGTCCGCCAAAGACTCCCCCAAACCACTCTCTCTCATGGCATACTCAGGGTATGCGTATGCCTTTGCACTGAACAAACTCTACAGGACATAAACATCACACTTGTAAATAAAATAAATTTATCTTCCAAATATAGCTTAATAAGCCAAGGATTTAATAATATTTTAATTATTCATCAACTTTTATTCTGATATGAAGTTAATATAGAAGTTGATGGGTTTTCATTACTATTTTATTCATCACATAGATAAACTAATTTAAAATGTAACATTCTCTTTCTGAATTAAAATGAATGCTTTTCAAAATTCAATCGATGATGTAAACATATTGACATCCATTATCTTTTTACTTTTTGATATATACTGATAAACAAATAATGTCTGGACTGAGATGTCCAAATAGAGACAAAATGTTTTCAGATTTACTATGTCTATATAAATGCAACATAATATCATCTTTAGTGTGATGTCTGAATAAAAGCAAAAAATTGTCTGATCTGTAATGTCTGTGTAAATGCAAGTAAATATCATCAAAACTAATTTCAAAACAAATTGTCAGTGGTTTACGGAATGAAATAATGAAATATGAGGTATTTCGAGTGTGATCTATTTGTTTAATATGTGCCCACAAACCTTGATGTCCTCACAAACATTATGGAAGCCTTTATCCCACTCCGGACCTATTTCCTGTTCCTGTCCTGCCAACTGACCTGACAGTCCCAAGGTCACGAAGGCATAGAGTGGAACCCGACGGCCAAGGAATCTGGAGGAGCCGGTCAGACTCTGAAGCTGGAAAACATTTATAAAGCCACATAATACATTTGCAATTAATGAAATTTGTCTCAATCTCAATTTAAATCAGTTGTTCTAATCCAACAGGAGTTAGTGATATGATAATCTTTCTTAATTTTTTATAACCGTGAATGCATTGCATCATGGAGTATAAATTCCCACATGTTAGTGCACTTTTAAGTATTTAATAATTTACATATCAATTGTTAAATTTGAACAAGATGGCGATTTTCGGACTCTCTGTATTGTCTGATTAAAATTTATTTTCAAGTTCAAATGAAAACGTTCACATTCGGGTTTACTTGTAAAACAATACAGGAAAAGATATTTATAAACAAATAAACCGTGAGGATGATTCCCAATCTCCATGCTGATTTTTTTCCATTGAAAATTTCACACCTGAACTGTACAAAGTTACTGGAATGAGAACTGTACAGCTCCTCGAAATTTAATCATTGATTATAGATACTGGCACTTACAGTGGCAGGGGCATAATGACATGTATGATGGACATGACAAATTGGATGATCATGATGTAACATACAAAATTCACATGCAAAACAATGTTTAAACTTGGATCACCTGCTGTGTTGCTTTTCTTCTCAGTTCTGCCACCAGGGTGCTCTGCTGTGTGACCTTAGCTGTGGGTCCCAGCAGTCTGGACACCAGGTTTCTGGTATGGAGCTTCTCAGCTGAGCTCCTGGAGTGGATATTGTGATACTGACTTCTCCCTGCCTCCGTCCTGGGCACTTCTCTCGGCCTGGGAACATTCTTCGCGGTAGTTTCTCCGCCCTGAATGATGCTTTCAAAAAGTTGTTTACTTCTGCGCATTATTCTTGTCGTGATCGTTCTCAACATGGCCATGTTGGAATTGTCCAAGGCCTTTGCCTTGAAGCCTATTTTTAGGGCCATGTTGGCCCACAGTTTATGCTGACACCACTAACCAAACGTCGGTGTTGTTAGCAGCAACAGTAAATAATCCACTCAAGCCAGTTACACACAGAAATGATGAAACTTTCTGCCTTCTTTCCCACCTGATGAAATGTCAAATTCTGACTCACCAACTTCAGTACAACCTGCAATCTGTTTATAAACACATTCACGTGACACCTGACATGTCAATCAAAACACTTTGCAATTATGTCTAGGGTGAAATAACATGATTTGACATACATTTATAAATTATATTTTTATAAATTATATTTCTATATATCATCATTATTACTAATTTTGAACAACTGAGTGGAATTAAAATAAAGTTGATTTCTGAAGAGACCTTGACCTTCATAGAAAAAAACAACACCGCGCACCACGTGGATTTTGACAGCTGTCAAATCGAAAAAGAAAAGTTCACATACAATTTTAGAGGTATTATGTATTTTGTTTTAAATATATTGTACTTGGGATCTAAGTATATAATCTAAACGAAGGGGATTATATTTGTTTATTTCAATATTTATGAACCTTTTGTGCTGTTTTTTCGGGTAGATCTATTATCGCCCGCATGAAATGCTCGTTTGAAAACGTCCACGAGACGACTTTCAGTTTCAGAACAGAGTATGCACCAGAACCAGTAAGAACAAAGCTAAACCGCAAATAACTAGTTTTCCAACACTATTAGCATTGCTGTCTATTGTGCAAAGAATTCATTTCAACATTAACATCGTGCATCTGAAATCAGTACTAGATTCGTTGAAGGTGTTCCACTGTTCGTGTTCCTCGAGACTTGAGTCTTGTTTTAAAGAAAAGGTAAAACAAAAAAGCAGTCTATTTTTTTTACATCATGAGATACGGGGTTTGTGTTATTTTGCGCCATTTAAAGGTTGACTCCATAACATTAGTATCCAGAAATGATATAGTAAAAAGGCGAGGATCCTAAGATGGTCTGCAACAACGATCGCAGTCCCTACCAAGACCAACAACGGTTTCGATCACTTTAATCTCTTCAGTTGGATGGGACTGACTGCGTTATCCTATGATTTGTTTATATATGAAAACTGAGGAGTTGCTAGCACCTCTGGAGGTGCTGCACCTCCTCTCATAGCGCCTCTGGAGCAGAGGTGTTTGTGGGTCTTGTTGCCTCATTATGGAGTGCTGTGAGGGACCCCCCTCGAAGGGAGCTGTGTACAGTGTTATATGAGCGATATAATGTCTTTAAAACCACGTTTTGGTCAATTACGCTAGCGTTTTTTGGGTTTTGCTTCGGTTTTTTTGCACCAAAACGAATCTATTTGATTTTTTGATTAATTCTTTTTAATTTTACGGACCCTCTCCCTCCTATCCAGAAATGATATGTTATGGTAAAATTTGGGAATAAACAGGTAAATCGCATAAATGGTCCTGAATTACTTAGGTATATTCAATAAAATTAGCATTTAAATGTGTTTTTTTATCTACTTGAATATATAGACTAAAATTTAGTCCTATTTTTAATATTTCCACAGATGTCAACTATAAAGCAGCAGGCTTTGTTTGGGGAATATATGAGTATTCAGCTTCCACATGATGCTGTCGACGTCAGGTAACATCAACAATTTCTATAATAAAGCAAAACGCAATGTGCTATAAACACTGTATACAGCCGACGACAACTGACCTGCGGACGACAACAGAGCTGCGGACGACAACTGGCCTGCGGACGACAACTGGCCTGCGGACGACAACAGGGCTGCGTTTTCATTTTTAAAGCCTTATTAATGCGTCTGTACTCTCGAAAATATCAATATTCACACCAAGTTGTTTTTTGACACTTGCATGTACAAACAAAGTCAAATGGTGTGATAAGTATCGGTAATCAATTGATAAACTGAACTACAACTCTGTTGTCGTCGGCTGTAAATGATTATGAATGACACGTATGATTTTGTAAAAAAAATTGATATCTGATGATTGAATATTTTTGTTTATATTATGTATTGGGTCCATTTTGGTGCAAGTGTGTTTTTGGCACATTTTAGTGCAAGTGCATTTTTCTGTGTATTTAAAAAAGGCTCATCACAATCAGATGAATAATATGACATTTTTGAGAGGTTTCACAGTATGTTTCACAAACTTTTTTATTGTTGCCTAAATTAGGGTAGTGAGGTTGCAATGAAACACAAAACAAAATGATTCATTATATTTCCTGACCTAACAAAGGCAACTGTGGACTCCAATATATTGCTTACCTGCAGATTGCTAAAACGATTATTTAATAAGATTTTATTACTTCACATCTGTTAACTTAAGTAAGTGATCAATTGTATATTCCAAGATATTTGAGTTTTCAAGCTTGTTTCAGTGATATGCGCCAAGTGCCAGACCACCAGGAAGTATTCACTCATCCCATAACAGACCAGAGCATCATCATAGAAATATTAGAATATGTTCAGAAGAGTGACCAGGAAGCAATCAAGTATGTGTATTCCCAAAGATATTTAAAACAGAGATTGGAAACAAGGTGAAGTTCTGCATTATCGCTCAGGTGAACCGATTTTGTGGTGTTGCCACAGTAAATACCACATGTAGATAGACCTATAACACGGACCTGAATCCAAATTCACTGACTCATATAAATATGTCTTTTTTGCAAGAAATTATTACGAGAACTACTTACTTTTTACATATCTATGTTAATCGTACATCAATGACATCAAGAATGGAAGAATTTGTGTAATAAATGCAAAACTATTTATCACTAATCCACAACAGTTGCACGACTGAGTTGCATGATGCACCGTGCTGACACCTAGTGGCAGACCTGCTGTTTCCAATCTCTGTTTAAATATCTCTGGTATTCCTCATTGGTCTAAACAGAATTTTAGTGCCATCAGGCAGGCTTTATTATTGATTAATTTTAACCTTGTTTAAAGCTCACATTTTTTACACAATAGATATATGTGTCAGGTCTTTATGTAAAGAACTTGTCGGTGTGAATGTAAAAATATATGTAAAGAACTTGTCGGTGTGAATGTAACTGATATTCACACTAGTCCCTAGTGGCTTCAATAAAATAAAACAAAACAAAGTCAATTCTCAAGCAGGAGTAAGGCTTAGCGCAATTATGGGTCACCATCTTGTTTTTTGCAATGATTGCATTTTTACAGATATTTTTACGCACTTCCTATTTTGTTTGTGCAGTTTTAGTGTGTTGTTTTTAATGGGGCAATATGGCAACCTGCATTTGGCATATGGAGCCAAAGCGTCCAAGTTGGAGGCTTGATATACAGCCAGATATATAGAGTATGAAAGCGAAGTAGTTGACAATGGGAAAATAACCTTGAATCCAATTTGGTCTTGTAAATGTACACAATTGAAGAAGGGTAGAAATGATAGATATATAGAGAATGAAAGCAAAGTATTTCACTATGTGAAAATTACCTTTAATCCAATTTGGTCTTGTAAATATACACAGTTGAAGAAGGTTACAAACTCTAACTTATTGCAGGGAACACTATCAGGACTTGGCCAATAGTAACGATGCTGTGGATCACCAGATTCTCAACACTGAGAAGATTCCAAACGACCAGATTAGCATGATTCAGTAAGCAATTAACCTCCACACAATCAAAACACTGACTTGTAACAGAAAAACAGTATTTATTTTGGTAGATATTGATATGTAGAACTCTGTAAGAAAACATAGTTGTTGGATTATTTAGTTTTTTGTATTTAATATAAACTAAACTACTATTATCAAGATACATTTTGAGTTTTTTTGTATTTAATATAAACTAAACTACTATTATCAAGATAAATTTTGCGTTTTTTTGTATTTAATATAAACTAAACTACTATTATCAAGATAAATTTTGCAAGCCAGCCAATACATGTACATGTATATTTTTCATGAGTTGATCAAGGGTAACTGTTAACAGAGAAAAATGGAGAAATGAAGTGTGCATTTGTTTTTAAGTGTTAACAAATAATGTGGCAATGTTCCTTGTTTCATATTATGTTTATTTTAGATGTGAGAGTGCTTACTTTGTCCAGACAGAGCAGAAAGTTGCCAAGTTCAATGAGACAGCCAAGAATACCATACATCTCCACATGGGACTTTTCAGGTTGCCACAGTTTGAAACAGACATTCTTGTCACTTTCAACAATCCCATCAATATCAAGTAAGGAATAATGAATTCACATTTCCTTTCTTTCTTTTTGTCCACAAACAATGTTGTTTACATGACATAGGAAACGTGCGCTGTTGTATTTGGTCACAACATTTTCTTCAGACTACTCCTTGGCATCTATCAATATGAGCAACATCATAGAATCCCTCATGTTCAGGGAATGGAGTCATGTTAAGGAATAGGTGTGCAAGGTCACCCGATTTTCTCCACATTTGACCTTTGGTCTTGCTACAATGACCTTGACTGAAAATTTCTTCCCTACTATATTTCTCTCCAGTCATGATAACGAGAAGGAACATTTCTGTAACATATTATCCATCAAGGGTTGATGTGCAGTTAAGGTCTATAATCCACAATGAAAAAATTGGGACAGACTTATGTTTTTTTTGGCTTAAATGTGTTCAAAGTAATGTTATTTGTTAATTTAGCACAGAAAAAGTAAACTTAACCAGCTAGTCTTAAATATTTATTATTTGAATTGAACCCGTTATAACGGTAGTTAAAACGGGTTCGACTCAGTTTTTGCAGCTGGCGACCTATATCAAGTCTTTATATTTTCTTTATTTAATGTCATCCAAAGAATAATCAATCTTTTGGGGGATATTTTAGATATAATCATGGCATAAAATATGAATTATCACTAAAAGAGTTTGTCCGCCATGTGTGCTGTAGGAGCTGAAGGCAGTTACGTAAATATACGAGACCACACGAAGTTCTCTCCAAATGCTTCAAACTGATTGTGGATTATAGACCTTAATTTGACCTTTTAACCTTTGACCAAGCTTAAATGTGACTTTGGTCAACTTTGATTGACAGGGGCGGGAACTGATAATTCCTCTGATATTGAATGATTGGTGAGCTGATGACTTTATGATTATTTGGTCTCTTTACATTACAGTCCAGAGAGTAGCAGTCATGGAGCAGTGGCCGTGTCTAGTCAACCTTGGATCCTGGAGCAGTTCCGACAATCTCTCCTCACCCTCGCCATCCTTAACACTCAGTTGTTTGGATGCTGATGCTGATGGTATATGTTTTGGACGCTGATAGTAAATATATGTTTTGGATGCTGATAGTATATTTATGTTTTGGATGCTGATAGTAAATTTATGTTTTGGATGCTGATAGTATATTTATGTTTTGGTTTCTGATTTTATAGGCAGGTATTTAACAGTTGTAAATATAGACAGAATCATGAATGGAAAATATACCAAATGTACCAAATCATGCATGGAAAACACATTAAATCATAAAAGGAAAATATAGTAAAAAGATTGTGATGGACAAACAATAATCATATGTAGATTATTAGTCAGAGACACTTGCTTTTTGGAGGCCATGGTCCGTGGCGCAGTTAGTTAGAGCGCCAGCTTATTAGCACCAGTTCCTGTGGTGATCCAAAGGTCGTGGGTTTAATCCCCGGCCATGATGAGATTGAATTCAAGACACAATTTTACACATGAGCTAATATAAGGAGGTCTCATCATGAAATGACTGAGATCGTGTTTAAAGTGATATTAAGTCACAAACAAACACCTGTTTATTGGGATTCTTCAGAAAGTTGCGATTATTTATTAGGAATAACAAAGTGCATGAAAGTGTGGACGATGCACGAAGTGTGACCGCTTATACTGAATGACTCAAAACTCTATAACCGAAGACTCCAGTAAAGCGTGCTTACAGTTTCATTAGGTTTACTTCATGAAATAAGATCAAGTAGAATTTCATGTATGAGACTTATTTGTATAAATATTCAGGTTTCATAAATTGATCACAATCAATGCCATACATAAATAAGTGTAAATAGACCTGCAATATGGAGGATTTTAAATGGTTTCACTCGCATAAGCTTTTCTGAAATGATCTTATATATGTAAATAGAATGTAAACAGGAACTTGTTGAACAGTGACCTCACACCAATCTGATTATTTGTTACTCATCTTAAAAAATGTGATTGTGAACTATATAGATTTGCATAAATGTATGGAAATGGGATGTAAAATAACTCAAATATATGTACAGACAAAAAACTAAATGGTAAACCAAAGATCTCTACCCCTGTGATATTGTAAAATAAGGAGAGGTCCATGAAAAGTTTTGTTATACAGTTTTATACACCAATGGTACATAATCTGTGCATGTGAGGCCACAAAACAAAATTTTTGGTTATTACAAAATACTAAATGGACCAAGTAGGCAATGTATTTGTATTTTTTTTTTTGTGATGAAAAACTAAATTCCTGTATATTGTCATTTGTTTTAACTTTAGAGGGGCAGCTAGGCAAGCTAGAACAGCACAGTAATTGGTCCTTGCCTAAGGAATATTGAACTTTTAAATTAACTCATGAAATAGTTTTTGTATAAAATCTTGAGCACAAGATTCTGAAAATATTCTTTATAAGAATGAAATTATATACATATATATACATATATATGAAATATTTGTAAAAAGTTATCGAGAAATATGCAATGTGTATATATATATATATATATATATATATATATATATATATATATATATTTATATATATATATATATATATATATATATATATATATATATATATATATATATATATATATATATATATATATATATATATATATATATATATATTATTACCACAGCAATACTTATAACTTTACAGATAACTTTATATATATGGATTATGTTAGGAAAAATGGATTAGTATAGGCTTGTTGCATTCGGCACGTGACGCGTTTGCTACTTGGCGAGATCAACAAGTGGCCTGTTTGAGTGTGACGTCACACAAGGACATTGCGTGAAAGGTATCAATGGCAGGTCCAGGGTCTTACATTTGTCAATATGGGGTTCTTACCAGTCTTTTTCTGTGCTAGTGTTTAATGTTTCTGGCACATTTATGTTCAAAAATCTTATAAAAAATCATGTAAATAAGAAGATAGACCAAATGATATAAATGTGAAATTTGTTTAATTGTGGAACCCCCTTCAACATACATTTCTGGACCCGCCATTTTACCAAAGCTGATTCCCGCCAAATTCAGTGAAGTGTCAACTTTTAAACTTTAAATTCAAGTTTGATGCCATGCAGTACGTACATGCAAACATTCCTATTCAAACTTTTTGACCTCAAAAGCCCTCCAAAGATACGAGGTGTAAGACATTTCTCTGACTGGCGCATCAACGCGCATAACGTGCCGAATGCAACAAGCCATTAGTATATGACATAAATTGTAAAAATCTTTTTTGTAACGAGGTACATATATCATAGTAGATGAACTATATTAACTAATTAACTGTATTAACTAATATTGATGTTTGCATAAATTTTCATATTTCTCAGAGAAAAGTGATTATTTGTGTACTTGTAATAAATTTTCATATTTCTCAGAGAAAAGTGATTATTTGTGTACTTGTAATAAATTTTCATATTTCTCAGAGAAAAGGGATTATTTGTGTACTTGTAAAATAATAAATTTTATTACTTAATATTTAACATTATAATGTTAAATTCTTTCTGTAATAACATATATTACTTAAAGCCGGTCTTTAAATTTGCCCTCAGAACTTAAACCCAACAACCCAGATTTTTTATTAGAAATGTTACCTTTAAATTTGACCCAAATTACCCTCATATTTTCATCATTGCTTATGAGGCAAAAGTTATTTAATTATTAGCTTCAGGTATTGTTTAAGATTATTTTGCCTCAGCAATACATTTACAGTTAGGTTATAATGAAATGATAATTGTTCCGGTCATTTTTTTATACTTTGGCCTCATTTTGATAGAGAAACAAACAAAAATGGAAAATATTTCACATTTTTTTATTACATGTACATAAATCCAAATCTCATAAACCAACGTTTGCAATTAATCTCCTGTATTGTAAAATCTTCTTATATGTTGTGAGAATATTTATATGCACCCTGTTAATTAGGGCAAGGTATTGCTGGAAAAGATCATTCAAAAGGTATATTTTTCAGGCAAGAATTAAACGATGAATCTGCAAGTTTGGATTGCATTATTCATCACAGCAGTATGGTGTACCCTCTAAAGCGCACAGCACCATTATCACAAAACAGAGGCAATTTAGAATGGTCCCAATTCGATACATGTCATGATTTAAGACAAGAATTTGGGAATAAATGATTAAAATATAGTTGTATGAAAGTCTGTATGAAAGGGGAAAATAGCTTTGAAAAAATCAGAAATGTAAAGACATTTGAAGTGTTCATGTGATAGACTACTGAGAGCATACGCGTATGAGAATGTCAGGAGTACACACACACCCGTTTTTTTCGGTCTTATATCCTGACTCAAATGCCCAATTCAGTTCAAAACTGAAGAATTTAACAGATTAAGGAATTATACTGTAATTGGCAAGAAAGTTAATAAGAAATTTAATAATAATTTTTCTATTTTAATTTAGAAGTCTTTACATCAGCAAAACTGTGGTGGTTTGCCTCTCGGAACATTTATCTCCCATCAATCCAAGTCAACAAGGCCTGGGGTAAAAGACTCGAAATAAAAGCAGTGTCATGTGACTTCTTAATTCTGAGCATTAAGCTGTAGAAGTTAATCATGATCAATAATTGTAAAATGCATGCTATTATACATTCCAAATCAATATTGTATCAGATTTTTTTTATTAAAATAAATAATATATTACCAATTAATTTATTACAGGTTGACCAGATGGATCATATATTCTTAGTCTCAGTCAATGCATGAAGATTGAGCAACAGTTTTAAAAAAACTATTTTAAATTTACAGTTTTGACTAAATTTGAATTTGAAGTTTATTTTTTATATCTAGGTTTGTGAACCTTACCAGATGGAATATACATGTATATCCTGGTCTAAATAGTCCCAAGAATTGGTAGATCAATTGCCTTGAGACCCAGGTAATAATAATTCAAGTCACAGCCAGTTACTGTCAAGCACAATATGAACAGACAATGTCTAGAATTGGCATTATATACATGTAAATGTTACCTTGTATAAACAGACTCCAATGGCCTTCGAGCTATGCTGATTATTGCTTTTTTGTAATGTTTGTGAACATTTTCTGAAAATGCCTGCAAAATGTTTCATAAATGAGTACTTAAATCCTTTCCCAGAGCAGACTTGAGCAGATGATAATTAATGTCAATGCACATTATATGTTGAATTTATTAACCCATTTCTCATTGGTTAATGGTTGTCATGTTAAAAAATGGTAGTCTCCTGAACAGGTCAGTGACAGCTATAAGATTTTTTGAAGTTATAAACAGATGTAAAAATTCTTAGCCTAATGGAAATAGAGGAGAACATCAAAGTTGACAGACAGAATGACAGAAAATTTCCCCCCTTCACTGCAGAAGCTATACTATGCACAGCTAAAAAAATTATAACATTTCCACTGGTACCACATCTCTACTCCATGTCTCTGCTTCACATCTGTACCAGTTCAACATCTGCACTAGTGCCACATCTGTACTGGTACCACATCTCTACTCCACTTCTCTACTGGTACCACATCTCTACACTACATCAGTATTGGTTTAAGATCTGTACTGGTACCACATCTATACTGGTACCATATATCTCCTCTACTTCTCTACTGGTACCACATCTCTACTCTACATCAGTATTGGTTTAAGATCTGTACTGGTACCACATCTATACTGGTACCATATATCTCCTCTACTTCTCTACTGGTACCACATCTCTACTCTACAGCAGTATTGGTTTAAGATCTGTACTGGTACCACATCTATACTGGTACCACATCCCTACTTCTCTACTGGTACCATGCCTCTTCTTGTACACTTAATATTCACTTTGCAAAGGAGATACAAAGTAAAATTCTGTCAAACTCTTATTAATAATCCGCTGTCTCAAATGAGGGTTCTTTTATTGATCATCTTTGAATTAAAACAAATAATCTTTATTAATTCACACTAATGTCTCATAGACCACCACATTTTGTGGTTTACTGTCCTAAAAAAAAAGCAATAGCTGGATTAAAGAATAACAAGATTTGTCAACATCACACAAAATGTTCAGTTTGAAATGCGACAGACATGTTTGCATCTTTCAGTAAACATTGCATGCATCTAACTTTTTAAAACTAAAAGCAATAAATAGTTTATCATGCAAACAATACCATATTTCAGCTCTAGATATAATCTCAATTCATACATCATTTTTGCTCATCCATGATCTGTTTAAACTGGTTTTGTCTAATGCCCTTTTGGATAAAAATAACATTGGTTTCAGCAGATGCTTCCATTTGCATAAGAATAAACAGCATTTGCACAATGAAAGGATATTTGTGCATGATAGACAATTATATTTATAAGTAATTAACTTGATGCAACCTTCCAGCTCCAGATCCTCACGTCCTATATGTAAACAGGAAACTTTAATGTCTCCCATATGGACCCTCTCACTCTGGGCCTATGAAGCACATATAATCCTTGAGAGAGGGGCCCTGAAGGGATATATGGGAAAAAGCCCGTGGCATGACCAGTTTCCTAATCTCCATCTCCCCGGACAAAAAAGGTAACCATAGCTACTGTTACATTTTATAATGATTATAAAACCATTTTGTGAACAGCAGTCACAGTTTGCCAATCGTTTTATTGGCATAGCAACAGAAAATCAGATATATTTTATATATTCCTTCTTTTTCTCGGTCATCTTTTTTTGTTTCTCAACCCATTAGTTTCCACAAATATTTGAAAATTCTTGTTCTCTAGTTCTGTCATCATCTTGTTTAGTAGGTATATCTGAAACAAAGTAAATATGGTCAATTATAAAAGGTATGCAAAGCAATATTATTCTTTTAATATTTTCCTTTAAGAGCATTTACACATATCAATCTGCCTGGGAAGATGAAGATTCACCATCCGAGGGCATTATAAATATCAGTCTGGCTAGATCTAGGACCATTTGGATTCTGAGAACATTGCAGCATCAGTCTGGCTAGGTCTAGGAGTATTTGCATTCTGAGAATATTGCAACATCAGTCTGGCTAGGTCTAGGAGTATTTGCATTCTGAGAACATTGCAGCATCAGTCTGGCTAGGTCTCGGAGTATTTGCATTCTGAGAACATTGCAGCATCAGTCTGGCTAGGTCTCAGAGTATTTGCATTCTGAGAACATTGCAGCATCAGTCTGGCTAGGTCTAGGAGTATTTGCATTCTGAGAACATTGCAGCATCAGTCTGGCTAGGTCTCAGAGTATTTGCATTCTGAGAACATTGCAGCTTCAGTCTGGCTAGGTCTAGGAGTATTTGCATTCTGAAAACATTGCAGCATCAGTCTGGCTAGGTCTAGGAGTATTTGCATTCTGAGAACATTGCAGCATCAGTCTGGCTAGGTCTAGGAGGATTTGCATTCTGAGAACATTGCAGCATCAGTCTGGCTAGGTCTAGGAGTATTTGCATTCTGAGAATATTGCAGCATCAGTCTGGCTAGGTCTAGGAGTATTTGCATTCTGAGAACATTGCAGCATCAGTCTGGCTAGGTCTAGGAGCATTTGCATTCTGAGAATATTGCAACCTCAGTCTGGCTAGGTCTAGGAGTATTTGCATTCTGAGAATATTGTAGCATCAGTCAGGTCTAGGAGTATTTGCATTCTGAGAATATTGCAACCTCAGTCTGGCTAGGTCTAGGAGTATTTGCATTCTAAGAATATTGTAGCATCAGTCTGGTCTAGGAGTATTTGCATTCTGAGAATATTGCAACCTTAGTCTGGCTAGGTCTAGGAGTATTTGCATTCTGAGAATATTGTAGCATCAGTCAGGTCTAGGAGTATTTGCATTCTGAGAATATTGCAACCTCAGTCTGGCTAGGTCTAGGAGTATTTGCATTCTGAGAACATTGCAGCATCAGTCTGGCTAGGTCTAGGAGTATTGGCATTCTGAGAATATTGCAGCATCAGTCTGGCTAGGTCTAGGAGTATTTGCATTCTGAGAACATTGCAGCATCAGTCTGGCTAGGTCTAGGAGTATTTGCATTCTGAGAATATTGCAGGATCAGTCTGGCTAGGTCTAGGAGTATTTGCATTCTGAGAACATTGCAGCATCAGTCAGGTCTAGGACTATTTGCATTCTGAGAATATTGCAATATCAGTCTGGCTAGGTCTAGGAGTATTTGCATTCTGAGAACATTGCAGCATCAGTCTAGCTAGGTCTAGGAGCATTTGGATTCTGAGAACATTGCAGCATCAGTCTGGCTAGGTCTAGGAGTATTTGCATTCTGAGAACATTGTAGCATCAGTCTGGCTAGGTCTCAGAGGATTTGCATTCTGAGAATATTGCAACCTCAGTCTGGCTAGGTCTAGGAGTATTTGCATTCTGAGAATATTGCAATATCAGTCTGGCTAGGTCTCAGAGGATTTGCATTCTGAGAACATTGCAGCATCAGTCTGGCTAGGTCTAGGAGTATTTGCATTCTAAGAACATTGCAGCATCAGTCTGGCTAGGTCTAGGAGTATTTGCATTCTGAGAACATTGCAGCATTAGTCTGGCTAGGTCTAGGAGTATTTGGATTCTGAGAACATTGCAGCATCAGTCTGGCTAGGTCTAGGAGTATTTGCATTCTGAGAATATTGCAGCATCAGTCTGGCTAGGTCTAGGAGTATTTGCATTCTGAGAACATTGCAGCATCAGTCAGGTCTAGGACTATTTGCATTCTGAGAATATTGCAATATCAGTCTGGCTAGGTCTAGGAGTATTTGCATTCTGAGAACATTGCAGCATCAGTCTAGCTAGGTCTAGGAGCATTTGGATTCTGAGAATATTGCAGCATCAGTCTGGCTAGGTCTAGGAGTATTTGCATTCTGAGAACATTGCAGCATCAGTCTGGCTAGGTCTCAGAGGATTTGCATTCTGAGAATATTGCAACCTCAGTCTGGCTAGGTCTCGGAGTATTTGCATTCTGAGAATATTGCAACCTCAGTCTGGCTAGGTCTAGGAGTATTTGAATTCTGAGAATATTGCAGCATCAGTCTGGCTAGGTCTAGGAGTATTTGCATTCTGAGAACATTGCAGCATCAGTCAGGTCTAGAAGTATTTGCATTCTGAGAACATTGCAGCATCAGTCTGGCTAGGTCTAGGAGTATTTGCATTCTGAGAACATTGCAATATCAGTCTGGCTAGGTCTAGGAGTATTTGCATTCTGAGAATATTGCAATATCAGTCTGGCTAGGTCTAGGAGTATTTGCATTCTGAGAATATTGCAGCATCAGTCTGGCTAGGTCTAAGAACATTTGCATTCTGAGAATATTGCAGCATCAGTCAGGTCTAGGAGTATTTGCATTCTGAGAATATTGCAATATCAGTCTGGCTAGATCTCGGAGGATTTGGATTCTAAGAATATTGCAACATCAGTCTGGCTAGGTTTCAGAGGATTTGCATTCTGAGAACATTGCAACCTCAGTCTGGCTAGATCTCGGAGTATTTGAATTCTGAGAATATTGCAACATCAGTCTGGCTAGGTCTAGGAGTATTTGGATTCTGAGAATATTGCAACATCAGTCTGGCTAGGTCTAGGAGTATTTGCTTTCTGAGAATGTAGCAGCATCAGTCTGGCTAGGTCTAGGAGCATTTGCATTCTGAGAATATTGCAGCATCAATCAGGTCAAAGAGAATTAGGATTCTGAAATATTGCAACCTCAGTCTGGCAAGGTCTAGGAGTACTTGCATTCTGAGAACATTGCAGCATCAGTCTGGCTAGGTCTCGGAGTATTTGGATTCTGAGAACATTGCAGCATCAGTCTGGCTAGGTCTAGGAGTATTTGCATTCTAAGAACATTGCAGCATCAGTCAGGTCAAAGAGAATTTGGATTCTGAAATATTGCAACCTCAGTCTGGCTAGGTCTAGGAGTATTTGCATTCTGAGAACATTGCAGCATCAGTCTGGCTAGGTCTAGGAGTATTTGCATTCTAAGAACATTGTAGCATCAGTCTGGCTAGGTCTAGGAGTATTTGCATTCTGAGAACATTGCAGCATCAGTCAGGTCAAAGAGAATTTGGATTCTGAAATATTGCAACCTCAGTCTGGCTAGGTCTAGGAGTATTTGCATTCTGAGAATATTGTAGCATCAGTAAGGTCTAGGAGTATTTGCATTCTGAGAATATTGCAACCTCAGTCTGGCTAGGTCTAGGAGTATTTGCATTCTGAGAACATTGCAGCATCAGTCTGGCTAGGTCTAGGAGTATTTGCATTCTGAGAACATCGCAATATCAGTCTGGCTAGGTCTCGGAGAATTTGGATTCTAAAATATTGCAGCATCAGTCTGGCTAGGTCTAGCAGTATTTGCATTCTAAGAACATTGCAGCATCAGTCAGGTCAAAGAGAATTTGGATTCTGAAATATTGCAACCTCAGTCTGGCTAGGTCTAGGAGTATTTGCATTCTGAGAACATTGCAGCATCAGTTTGGCTAGGTCTAGGAGTATTTGCATTCTACGAACATTGCAGCAACAGTCTGGCTCGGTCTAGGAGTATTTGCATTCTCAGAACATTGCAGCATCAGTCAGGTCAAAGAGAATTTGGATTCTGAAATATTGCAACCTCAGTCTGGCTAGGTCTAGGAGTATTTGAATTCTGAGAATATTGCAGCATCAGTCTGGTTAGGTCTAGGAGTATTTGCATTCTGAGAACATTGCAGCATCAGTCAGGTCTAGGAGTATTTGCATTCTGAGAATATTGCAATATCAGTCTGGCTAGGTCTCAAAGGATTTGCATTCTGAGAACATTGCAGCATCAGTCTGGCTAGGTCTAGGAGTATTTGCATTCTGGGAATATTGCAATATCAGTCTGGCTAGGTCTAGGAGTACTTGCATTCTGAGAATATTGCAATATCAGTCTGGCTAGGTCTAGGAGTATTTGCATTCTGAGAATATTGCAATATCAGTCTGGCTAGGTCTAGGAGTATTTGCATTCTGAATATATTGCAACATCAGTCTGGGTAGGTCTCAGAGGATTTGAATTCTGAGAACATTGCAGCATCAGTCAGGTCTAGGAGTATTTGCATTCTCAGAATATTGCAACCTCAGTCTGGCTAGGTCTAGGAGTATTTGCATTCTGAGAATATTGTAGCATCAGTCAGGTCTAGGAGTATTTGCATTCTGAGAATATTGCAATATCAGTCTGGCTAGGTCTCAGAGGATTTGCATTCTGAGAACATTGCAGCATCAGTCTGGCTAGGTCTAGGAGTATTTGCATTCTGAGAACATTGCAGCATCAGTAAGGTCTAGGAGTATATGCATTCTGAGAATATTGCAGCATCAGTCTGGCTAGGTGTAGGAGTATTTGCATTTTGAGAATATTGCAATATCAGTCTGGCTAGGTCTAGGAGTATTTGCATTCTGAGAACATTGCAGCATCAATCAGGTCTAGGAGTATTTGCATTTTGAGAACATTGCAGCATCAGTCTGGCTAGGTCTCGGAGTATTTGGATTATGAGAACATTGCAGCATCAGTCTGGCTAGGTCTAGGAATATTTGCATTCTGAGAACATAACTGCATCAGTCTGGCTAGGTCTAGGAGTATTTGCATTCTGAGAACATTGCAGCATCAGTCTGGCTAGGTCTAGGAGCATTTGGATTCTGAAATATTGCAACCTCAGTCTGGGTAGGTCTAGGAGGATTTGCATTCTGAGAATATTGCAACCTCAGTCTGGCTAGGTCTAGGAGTATTTGCATTCTGAGAACATTGCAGCATCAGTCAGGTCTAGGAGTATTTGCATTCTGAGAACATCGCAATATCAGTCTGGCTAGGTCTTGGAGTATTTGGATTCTAAAATATTGCAGCATCAGTCTGGCTAGGTCTAACAGTATTTGCATTCTAAGAACATTGCAGCATCAGTCAGTTCAAAGAGAATTTGGATTCTGAAATATTGCAACCTCAGTCTGGCTAGGTCTAGGAGTATTTGCATTCTGAGAACATTGCAGCATCAGTCTGGCTAGGTCTAGGAGTATTTGCATTCTAAGAACATTGTAGCATCAGTCTGGCTAGGTCTAGGAGTATTTGCAATCTGAGAACATTGCAGCATCAGTCAGGTCAAAGAGAATTTGGATTCTGAAATATTGCAACCTCAGTCTGGCTAGGTCTAGGAGTATTTGAATTCTGAGAATATTGCAGCATCAGTCTGGCTAGGTCTAGGAGTATTTGCATTCTGAGAACATTGCAGCATCAGTCAGGTCTAGGAGTATTTGCATTCTGAGAATATTGCAATATCAGTCTGGCTAGGTCTCAGAGGATTTGCATTCTGAGAACATTGCAGCATCAGTCTGGCTAGGTCTAGGAGTATTTGCATTCTGGGAATATTGCAATATCAGTCTGGCTATGTCTAGGAGTACTTGCATTCTGAGAATATTGCAATATCAGTCTGGCTAGGTCTAGGAGTATTTGCATTCTGAGAATATTGCAATATCAGTCTGGCGAGGTCTAGGAGTATTTGCATTCTGAAAATATTGCAACATCAGTCTGGCTAGGTCTCAGAGGATTTGCATTCTGAGAACATTGCAGCATCAGTCAGGTCTAGGAGTATTTGCATTCTGAGAATATTGCAGCATCAGTCTGGCTAGGTCTAGGAGTATTTGGATTCTAAAATATTGCAGCATCAGTCTGGCTAGGTCTTGCAGTAATTGCATTCTAAGAATATTGCAGCATCAGTTTGGCTAGGTCTAGGAGTATTTGCATTCTGAGAACATTGCAGCATCAGTCAGGTCAAAGAGAATTTGGATTCTGAAATATTGCAACCTCAGTCTGGCTAGGTCTAGGAGGATTTGCATTCTGAGAATATTGCAACCTCAGTCTGGCTAGGTCTAGGAGTATTTGCATTCTGAGAACATTGCAGCATCAGTCTGGCTAGGTCTAGGAGTATTTGCATTCTGAGAACATTGCAGCATCAATCAGGTCTAGGAGTATTTGCATTCTGAGAACATTGCAGCATCAGTCTGGCTAGGTCTAGGAGTATTTGCATTCTGAGAATATTGTAGCATCAGTCAGGTCTAGGAGTATTTGCATTCTGAGAATATTGCAACCTCAGTCTGGCTAGGTCTAGGAGTATTTGCATTCTGAGAATATTGCAGCATCAGTCAGGTCTAGGAGTATTTGCATTCTGAGAATATTGCAATATCAGTCTGGCTATGTCTAGGAGTACTTGCATTCTGAGAATATTGCAATATCAGTCTGGCTAGGTCTAGGAGTATTTGCATTCTGAGAATATTGCAATATCAGTCTGGCGAGGTCTAGGAGTATTTGCATTCTGAAAATATTGCAACATCAGTCTGGCTAGGTCTAGGAGTATTTGCATTCTAAGAACATTGTAGCATCAATTTGGCTAGGTCTAGGAGTATTTGCATTCTGAGAACATTGCAGCATCAGTCAGGTGAAAGAGAATTTGGATTCTGAAATATTGCAACCTCAGTCTGGCTAGGTCGAGGAGTATTTGAATTCTGAGAATATTGCAGCATCAGTCTGGCTAGGTCTAGGAGTATTTGCATTCTGAGAACATTGCAGCATCAGTCAGGTCAAAGAGAATTTGGATTCTGAAATATTGCAACCTCAGTCTGGCTAGTTCGAGGAGTATTTGAATTCTGAGAATATTGCAGCATCAGTCTGGCTAGGTCTAGGAGTATTTGCATTCTGAGAACATTGCAGCATCAGTCAGGTCAAAGAGAATTTGGATTCTGAAATATTGCAACCTCAGTCTGGCTAGGTCTAGGAGGATTTGCATTCTGAGAATATTGCAACCTCAGTCTGGCTAGGTCTAGGAGTATTTGCATTCTGAGAACATTGCAGTATCAGTCTGGCTAGGTCTAGGAGTATTTGCATTCTAAGAACATTGCAGCATCAGTCTGGCTAGGTCTAGGAGTATTTGCATTCTGAGAACATTGCAGCATCAATCAGGTCTAGGAGTATTTGCATTCTGAGAACATTGCAACATCAGTCTGGCTAGGTCTATGAGTATTTGCATTCTGAGAATATTGTAGCATCAGTCAGGTCTAGGAGTACTTGCATTCTGAGAATATTGCAACCTCAGTCTGGCTAGGTCTAGGAGTATTTGCATTCTGAGAATATTGCAGCATCAGTCAGGTCAAAGAGAATTTGGATTCTGAAATATTGCAACCTCAGTCTGGCTAGGTCGAGGAGTATTTGAATTCTGAGAATATTGCAGCATCAGTCTGGCTAGGTCTAGGAGTATTTGCATTCTGAGAACATTGCAGCATCAGTCAGGTCAAAGAGAATTTGGATTCTGAAATATTGCAACCTCAGTCTGGCTAGTTCGAGGAGTATTTGAATTCTGAGAATATTGCAGCATCAGTCTGGCTAGGTCTAGGAGTATTTGCATTCTGAGAACATTGCAGCATCAGTCAGGTCAAAGAGAATTTGGATTCTGAAATATTGCAACCTCAGTCTGGCTAGGTCTAGGAGGATTTGCATTCTGAGAATATTGCAACCTCAGTCTGGCTAGGTCTAGGAGTATTTGCATTCTGAGAACATTGCAGTATCAGTCTGGCTAGGTCTAGGAGTATTTGCATTCTAAGAACATTGCAGCATCAGTCTGGCTAGGTCTAGGAGTATTTGCATTCTGAGAACATTGCAGCATCAATCAGGTCTAGGAGTATTTGCATTCTGAGAACATTGCAACATCAGTCTGGCTAGGTCTATGAGTATTTGCATTCTGAGAATATTGTAGCATCAGTCAGGTCTAGGAGTACTTGCATTCTGAGAATATTGCAACCTCAGTCTGGCTAGGTCTAGGAGTATTTGCATTCTGAGAATATTGCAGCATCAGTCAGGTCAAAGAGAATTTGGATTCTGAAATATTGCAACCTCAGTCTGGCTAGGTCGAGGAGTATTTGAATTCTGAGAATATTGCAGCATCAGTCTGGCTAGGTCTAGGAGTATTTGCATTCTGAGAACATTGCAGCATCAGTCAGGTCAAAGAGAATTTGGATTCTGAAATATTGCAACCTCAGTCTGGCTAGGTCTAGGAGGATTTGCATTCTGAGAATATTGCAGCATCAGTCTGGCTGGGTATAGGAGTATTTGCATTCTGAGAACATTGCAGCATCAGTCTGGCTAGGTCTAGGAGTATTTGCATTCTAAGAACATTGCAGCATCAGTCTGGCTAGGTCTAGGAGTATTTGCATTCTGAGAACATTGCAGCATCAGTCAGGTCAAAGAGAATTTGGATTCTGAAATATTGCAACCTCAGTCTGGCTAGGTCTAGGAGTATTTGCATTCTGAGAATATTGCAGCATCAGTCAGGTCTCAGAGTATTTGCATTCTGAGAATATTGCAATATCAGTCTGGCTAGGTCTCAGAGGATTTGCATTCTGAGAACATTGCAGCATCAGTCTGGCTAGGTCTAGGAGTACTTGCATTCTGAGAATATTGCAATATCAGTCTGGCTAGGTCTAGGAGTATTTGCATTCTGAGAATATTGCAATATCAGTCTGGCTAGGTCTAGGAGTATTTGCATTCTGAATATATTGCAACATCAGTCTGGGTAGGTCTCAGAGGATTTGCATTCTGAGAACATTGCAGCATCAGTCAGGTCTAGGAGTATTTGTATTTTGAGAACATTGCAACATCAGTCTGGCTAGGTCTCAGAGGATTTGCATTCTGAGAACATTGCAGCATCAGTCTGGGTAGGTCTAGGAGTATTTGCATTCTGAGAATATTGCAATATCAGTCTGGCTAGGTCTAGGAGTATTTGCATTCTGAGAATATTGCAATATCAGTCTGGCTAGGTCTAGGAGTATTTGCATTCTGAGAACATTGCAGCATCAGTCAGGTCTAGGAGTATTTGCATTCTGAGAACATCGCAATATCAGTCTGGCTAGGTCTCGGAGAATTTGGATTCTAAAATATCGCAGCATCAGTCTGGCTAGGTCTAACAGTATTTGCATTCTAAGAACATTGCAGCATCAGTCAGGTCAAAGAGAATTTGGATTCTGAAATATTGCAACCTCAGTCTGGCTAGGTCTAGGAGTATTTGCATTCTGAGAACATTGCAGCATCAGTCTGGCTAGGTCTAGGAGTATTTGCATTCTAAGAACATTGTAGCATCAGTCTGGCTAGGTCTAGGAGTATTTGCATTCTGAGAACATTGCAGCATCAGTCAGGTCAAAGAGAATTTGGATTCTGAAATATTGCAACCTCAGTCTGGCTAGGTCGAGGAGTATTTGAATTCTGAGAATATTGCAGCATCAGTCTGGCTAGGTCTAGGAGTATTTGCATTCTGAGAACATTGCAGCATCAGTCAGGTCAAAGAGAATTTGGATTCTGAAATATTGCAACCTCAGTCTGGCTAGGTCTAGGAGGATTTGCATTCTGAGAATATTGCAACCTCAGTCTGGCTAGGTCTAGGAGTATTTGCATTCTGAGAACATTGCAGTATCAGTCTGGCTAGGTCTAGGAGTATTTGCATTCTAAGAACATTGCAGCATCAGTCTGGCTAGGTCTAGGAGTATTTGCATTCTGAGAACATTGCAGCATCAATCAGGTCTAGGAGTATTTGCATTCTGAGAACATTGCAGCATCAGTCTGGCTAGGTCTAGGAGTATTTGCATTCTGAGAATATTGTAGCATCAGTCAGGTCTAGGAGTATTTGCATTCTGAGAATATTGCAACCTCAGTCTGGCTAGGTCTAGGAGTATTTGCATTCTGAGAATATTGCAGCATCAGTAAGGTCTAGGAGTATTTGCATTCTGAGAATATTGCAATATCAGTCTGGCTAGGTCTCAGCGGATTTGCATTCTGAGAACATTGCAGCATCAGTCTGGCTAGGTCTAGGAGTATTTGCATTCTAAGAACATTGCAGCATCAGTAAGGTCTAGGAGTATATGCATTCTGAGAATATTGCAGCATCAGTCTGGCTAGGTGTAGGAGTATTTGCATTTTGAGAATATTGCAATATCAGTCTGGCTAGGTCTAGGAGTATTTGCATTCTGAGAACATTGCAGCATCAATCAGGTCTAGGAGTATTTGCATTTTGAGAACATTGCAGCATCAGTCTGGCTAGGTCTCGGAGTATTTGGATTATGAGAACATTGCAGCATCAGTCTGGCTAGGTCTAGGAATATTTGCATTCTGAGAACATAACTGCATCAGTCTGGCTAGGTCTAGGAGTATTTGCATTCTGAGAACATTGCAGCATCAGTCTGGCTAGGTTTAGGAGCATTTGGATTCTGAAATATTGCAACCTCAGTCTAGGTAGGTCTAGGAGGATTTGCATTCTGAGAACATTGCAACCTCAGTCTGGCTAGGTCTAGGAGTATTTGCATTCTGAGAACATTGCAGCATCAGTCAGGTCTAGGAGTATTTGCATTCTGAGAACATCGCAATATCAGTCAGGCTAGGTCTTGGAGAATTTGGATTCTAAAATATTGCAGCATCAGTCTGGCTAGGTCTAACAGTATTTGCATTCTAAGAACATTGCAGCATCAGTCAGGTCAAAGAGAATTTGGATTCTGAAATATTGCAACCTCAGTCTGGCTAGGTCTAGGAGTATTTGCATTCTGAGAACATTGCAGCATCAGTCTGGCTAGGTCTAGGAGTATTTGCATTCTAAGAACATTGTAGCATCAGTCTGGCTAGGTCTAGGAGTATTTGCATTCTGAGAACATTGCAGCATCAGTCAGGTCAAAGAGAATTTGGATTCTGAAATATTGCAACCTCAGTCTGGCTAGGTCTAGGAGTATTTGAATTCTGAGAATATTGCAGCATCAGTCTGGCTAGGTCTAGGAGTATTTGCATTCTGAGAACATTGCAGCATCAGTCAGGTCTAGGAGTATTTGCATTCTGAGAATATTGCAATATCAGTCTGGCTAGGTCTCAGAGGATTTGCATTCTGAGAACATTGCAGCATCAGTCTGGCTAGGTCTAGGAGTATTTGCATTCTGGGAATATTGCAATATCAGTCTGGCTAGGTCTAGGAGTACTTGCATTCTGAGAATATTGCAATATCAGTCTGGCTAGGTCTAGGAGTATTTGCATTCTGAGAATATTGCAATATCAGTCTGGCGAGGTCTAGGAGTATTTGCATTCTGAAAATATTGCAACATCAGTCTGGCTAGGTCTCAGAGGATTTGTATTCTGAGAACATTGCAGCATCAGTCAGGTCTAGGAGTATTTGCATTCTGAGAATATATCAGCATCAGTCTGGCTAGGTCTAGGAGTATTTGCATTCTAAAATATTGCAGCATCAGTCTGGCTAGGTCTTGCAGTAATTGCATTCTGAGAATATTGCAGCATCAGTCTGGCTAGGTCTAGGAGTATTTGCATTCTGAGAACATTGCAGCATCAGTCAGGTCAAAGAGAATTTGGATTCTGAAATATTGCAACCTCAGTCTGGCTAGGTCTAGGAGTATTTGCATTCTGAGAACATTGCAGCATCAGTCAGGTCTAGGAGTATTTGCATTCTGAGAACATTGCAACATCAGTCTGGCTAGGTCTCAGAGGATTTGCATTCTGAGAACATTGCAGCATCAGTCTGGGTAGGTCTAGGAGTATTTGCATTCTGAGAATATTGCAATATCAGTCTGGCTAGGTCTAGGAGTATTTGCATTCTGAGAATATTGCAATATCAGTCTGGCTAGGTCTAGGAGTATTTGCATTCTGAGAACATTGCAGCATCAGTCTGGCTAGGTCTAGGAGTATTTGCATTCTAAGAACATTGCAGCATCAGTCTGGCTAGGTCTAGGAGTATTTGCATTCTGAGAACATTGCAGCATCAGTCAGGTCAAAGAGAATTTGGATTCTGAAATATTGCAACCTCAGTCTGGCTAGGTCTAGGAGTATTTGCATTCTGAGAATATTGCAGCATCAGTCAGGTCTAGGAGTATTTGCATTCTGAGAATATTGCAATATCAGTCTGGCTAGGTCTCAGAGGATTTGCATTCTGAGAACATTGCAGCATCAGTCTGGCTAGGTCTAGGAGTACTTGCATTCTGAGAATATTGCAATATCAGTCTGGCTAGGTCTAGGAGTATTTGCATTCTGAGAATATTGCAATATCAGTCTGGCTGGGTCTAGGAGTATTTGCATTCTGAATATATTGCAACATCAGTCTGGGTAGGTCTCAGAGGATTTGCATTCTGAGAACATTGCAGCATCAGTCAGGTCTAGGAGTATTTGCATTTTGAGAACATTGCAACATCAGTCTGGCTAGGTCTCAGAGGATTTGCATTCTGAGAACATTGCAGCATCAGTCTGGGTAGGTCTAGGAGTATTTGCATTCTGAGAATATTGCAATATCAGTCTGGCTAGGTCTAGGAGTATTTGCATTCTGAGAATATTGCAATATCAGTCTGGCTAGGTCTAGGAGTATTTGCATTCTGAGAACATTGCAGCATCAGTCAGGTCTAGGAGTATTTGCATTCTGAGAACATCGCAATATCAGTCTGGCTAGGTCTCGGAGAATTTGGATTCTAAAATATCGCAGCATCAGTCTGGCTAGGTCTAACAGTATTTGCATTCTAAGAACATTGCAGCATCAGTCAGGTCAAAGAGAATTTGGATTCTGAAATATTGCAACCTCAGTCTGGCTAGGTCGAGGAGTATTTGAATTCTGAGAATATTGCAGCATCAGTCTGGCTAGGTCTAGGAGTATTTGCATTCTGAGAACATTGCAGCATCAGTCAGGTCTAGGAGTATTTGCATTCTGAGAACATCGCAATATCAGTCTGGCTAGGTCTAGGAGTATTTGCATTCTAAGAACATTGTAGCATCAGTCTGGCTAGGTCTAGGAGTATTTGCATTCTGAGAACATTGCAGCATCAGTCAGGTCAAAGAGAATTTGGATTCTGAAATATTGCAACCTCAGTCTGGCTAGGTCGAGGAGTATTTGAATTCTGAGAATATTGCAGCATCAGTCTGGCTAGGTCTAGGAGTATTTGCATTCTGAGAACATTGCAGCATCAGTCAGGTCAAAGAGAATTTGGATTCTGAAATATTGCAACCTCAGTCTGGCTAGGTCTAGGAGGATTTGCATTCTGAGAATATTGCAACCTCAGTCTGGCTAGGTCTAGGAGTATTTGCATTCTGAGAACATTGCAGTATCAGTCTGGCTAGGTCTAGGAGTATTTGCATTCTAAGAACATTGCAGCATCAGTCTGGCTAGGTCTAGGAGTATTTGCATTCTGAGAACATTGCAGCATCAATCAGGTCTAGGAGTATTTGCATTCTGAGAACATTGCAGCATCAGTCTGGCTAGGTCTAGGAGTATTTGCATTCTGAGAATATTGTAGCATCAGTCAGGTCTAGGAGTATTTGCATTCCGAGAATATTGCAACCTCAGTCTGGCTAGGTCTAGGAGTATTTGCATTCTGAGAATATTGCAGCATCAGTAAGGTCTAGGAGTATTTGCATTCTGAGAATATTGCAATATCAGTCTGGCTAGGTCTCAGCGGATTTGCATTCTGAGAACATTGCAGCATCAGTCTGGCTAGGTCTAGGAGTATTTGCATTCTAAGAACATTGCAGCATCAGTAAGGTCTAGGAGTATATGCATTCTGAGAATATTGCAGCATCAGTCTGGCTAGGTGTAGGAGTATTTGCATTTTGAGAATATTGCAATATCAGTCTGGCTAGGTCTAGGAGTATTTGCATTCTGAGAACATTGCAGCATCAATCAGGTCTAGGAGTATTTGCATTTTGAGAACATTGCAGCATCAGTCTGGCTAGGTCTCGGAGTATTTGGATTATGAGAACATTGCAGCATCAGTCTGGCTAGGTCTAGGAATATTTGCATTCTGAGAACATAACTGCATCAGTCTGGCTAGGTCTAGGAGTATTTGCATTCTGAGAACATTGCAGCATCAGTCTGGCTAGGTTTAGGAGCATTTGGATTCTGAAATATTGCAACCTCAGTCTAGGTAGGTCTAGGAGGATTTGCATTCTGAGAATATTGCAACCTCAGTCTGGCTAGGTCTAGGAGTATTTGCATTCTGAGAACATTGCAGCATCAGTCAGGTCTAGGAGTATTTGCATTCTGAGAACATCGCAATATCAGTCTGGCTAGGTCTTGGAGAATTTGGATTCTAAAATATTGCAGCATCAGTCTGGCTAGGTCTAACAGTATTTGCATTCTAAGAACATTGCAGCATCAGTCAGGTCAAAGAGAATTTGGATTCTGAAATATTGCAACCTCAGTCTGGCTAGGTCTAGGAGTATTTGCATTCTGAGAACATTGCAGCATCAGTCTGGCTAGGTCTAGGAGTATTTGCATTCTAAGAACATTGTAGCATCAGTCTGGCTAGGTCTAGGAGTATTTGCATTCTGAGAACATTGCAGCATCAGTCAGGTCAAAGAGAATTTGGATTCTGAAATATTGCAACCTCAGTCTGGCTAGGTCTAGGAGTATTTGAATTCTGAGAATATTGCAGCATCAGTCTGGCTAGGTCTAGGAGTATTTGCATTCTGAGAACATTGCAGCATCAGTCAGGTCTAGGAGTATTTGCATTCTGAGAATATTGCAATATCAGTCTGGCTAGGTCTCAGAGGATTTGCATTCTGAGAACATTGCAGCATCAGTCTGGCTAGGTCTAGGAGTATTTGCATTCTGGGAATATTGCAATATCAGTCTGGCTAGGTCTAGGAGTACTTGCATTCTGAGAATATTGCAATATCAGTCTGGCTAGGTCTAGGAGTATTTGCATTCTGAGAATATTGCAATATCAGTCTGGCGAGGTCTAGGAGTATTTGCATTCTGAAAATATTGCAACATCAGTCTGGCTAGGTCTCAGAGGATTTGTATTCTGAGAACATTGCAGCATCAGTCAGGTCTAGGAGTATTTGCATTCTGAGAATATATCAGCATCAGTCTGGCTAGGTCTAGGAGTATTTGGATTCTAAAATATTGCAGCATCAGTCTGGCTAGGTCTTGCAGTAATTGCATTCTGAGAATATTGCAGCATCAGTCTGGCTAGGTCTAGGAGTATTTGCATTCTGAGAACATTGCAGCATCAGTCAGGTCAAAGAGAATTTGGATTCTGAAATATTGCAACCTCAGTCTGGCTAGGTCTAGGAGTATTTGCATTCTGAGAACATTGCAGCATCAGTCAGGTCTAGGAGTATTTGCATTCTGAGAACATTGCAACATCAGTCTGGCTAGGTCTCAGAGGATTTGCATTCTGAGAACATTGCAGCATCAGTCTGGCTAGGTCTAGGAGTATTTGCATTCTGAGAATATTGCAATATCAGTCTGGCTAGGTCTAGGAGTATTTGCATTCTGAGAATATTGCAATATCAGTCTGGCTAGGTCTAGGAGTATTTGCATTCTGAAAATATTGCAACATCAGTCTGGCTAGGTCTCAGAGGATTTTGCATTCTGAGAACATTGCAGCATCAGTCTGGCTAGGTCTAGGAGTACTTGCATTCTGAGAATATTGCAATATCAGTCTGGCTAGGTCTAGGAGTATTTGCATTCTGAGAATATTGCAATATCAGTCTGGCTAGGTCAAGGAGTATTTGCATTCTGAATATATTGCAACATCAGTCTGGGTAGGTCTCAGAGGATTTGCATTCTGAGAACATTGCAGCATCAGTCAGGTCTAGGAGTATTTGCATTCTGAGAATATTGCAACCTCAGTCTGGCTAGGTCTAGGAGTATTTGCATTCTGAGAATATTGCAATATCAGTCAGGTCTAGGAGTATTTGCATTCTGAGAATATTGCAATATCAGTCTGGCTAGGTCTCAGAGGATTTGCATTCTGAGAACATTGCAGCATCAGTCAGGTCTAGGAGTATTTGCATTCTGAGAACATCGCAATATCAGTCTGGCTAGGTCTTGGAGAATTTGGATTCTAAAATATTGCAGTATCAGTCTGGCTAGGTCTAACAGTATTTGCATTCTAAGAACATTGCAGCATCAGTCAGGTCAAAGAGAATTTGGATTCTGAAATATTGCAACCTCAGTCTGGCTAGGTCTAGGAGTATTTGCATTCTGAGAACATTGCAGCATCAGTCTGGCTAGGTCTAGGAGTATTTGCATTCTAAGAACATTGTAGCATCAGTCTGGCTAGGTCTAGGAGTATTTGCATTCTGAGAACATTGCAGCATCAGTCAGGTCAAAGAGAATTTGGATTCTGAAATATTGCAACCTCAGTCTGGCTAGGTCTAGGAATATTTGAATTCTGAGAATATTGCAGCATCAGTCTGGCTAGGTCTAGGAGTATTTGCATTCTGAGAACATTGCAGCATCAGTAAGGTCTAGGAGTATTTGCATTCTGAGAATATTGCAATATCAGTCTGGCTAGGTCTCAGCGGATTTGCATTCTGAGAACATTGCAGCATCAGTCTGGCTAGGTCTAGGAGTATTTGCATTCTGGGAATATTGCAATATCAGTCTGGCTAGGTCTAGGAGTATTTGCATTCTGAGAATATTGCAATATCAGTCTGGCGAGGTCTAGGAGTATTTGCATTCTGAAAATATTGCAACATCAGTCTGGCTAGGTCTCAGAGGATTTGCATTCTGAGAACATTGCAGCATCAGTCTGGCTAGGTCTAGGAGTATTTGCATTCTGAGAATATTGCAATATCAGTCTGACTATATCTAGGAGTATTTGGATTCTGAGAATATTGCAACATCAGTCTGGCTAGGTCTCAGAGGATTTGCATTCTGAGAACATTGCAGCATCAGTCAGGTCTAGGAGTATTTGCATTCTGAGAACATCGCAATATCAGTCTGGCTAGGTCTCGGAGAATTTGGATTCTAAAATATTGCAGCATCAGTCTGGCTAGGTCTAACAGTATTTGCATTCTAAAAACATTGCAGCATCAGTCAGGTCAAAGAGAATTTGGATTCTGAAATATTGCATCTCAGTCTGGCTAGGTCTAGGAGTATTTGCATTCTGAGAACATTGCAGCATCAGTCTGGCTAGGTCTAGGAGTATTTGCATTCTAAGAACATTGTAGCTTCAGTCTGGCTAGGTCTAGGAGTATTTGCATTCTGAGAACATTGCAGCATCAGTCAGGTCAAAGAGAATTTGGATTCTGAAATATTGCAACCTCAGTCTGGCTAGGTCTAGGAGTATTTGAATTCTGAGAATATTGCAGCATCAGTCTGGCTAGGTCTAGGAGTATTTGCATTCTGAGAACATTGTTGCATCAGTCAGGTCAAAGAGAATTTGGATTCTGAAATATTGCAACCTCAGTCTGGCTAGGTCTAGGAGGATTTGCATTCTGAGAATATTGCAACCTCAGTCTGGCTAGGTCTAGGAGTATTTGCATTCTGAGAACATTGCAGCATCAGTCAGGTCTAGGAGTATTTGCATTCTGAGAACATCGCAATATCAGTCTGGCTAGGTCTTGGAGAATTTGGATTCTAAAATATTGCAGCATCAGTCTGGCTAGGTCTAACAGTATTTGCATACTAAGAACATTGCAGCATCAGTCTGGCTAGGTCTAGGAGTATTTGCATTCTAAGAACATTGTAGCATCAGTCTGGCTAGTTCTAGGAGTATTTGCATTCTGAGAACATTGCAGCATCAGTCAGGTCAAAGAGAATTTGGATTCTGAAATATTGCAACCTCAGTCTGGCTAGGTCTAGGAGTATTTGAATTCTGAGAATATTGCAACCTCAGTCTGGCTAGGTCTAGGAGTATTTGCATTCTGAGAACATTGCAGCATCAGTCAGGTCTAGGAGTATTTGCATTCTGAGAACATCGCAATATCAGTCTGGCTAGGTCTTGGAGAATTTGGATTCTGAAATATTGCAACCTCAGTCTGGCTAGGTCTAGGAGTATTTGCATTCTGAGAACATTGCAGCATCAGTCTGGCTAGGTCTAGGAGTATTTGCATTCTAAGAACATTGTAGCATCAGTCTGGCTAGTTCTAGGAGTATTTGCATTCTGAGAACATTGCAGCATCAGTCAGGTCAAAGAGAATTTGGATTCTGAAATATTGCAACCTCAGTCTGGCTAGGTCTAGGAGTATTTGAATTCTGAGAATATTGCAGCATCAGTCTGGCTAGGTCTAGGAGTATTTGCATTCTGAGAACATTGCAGCATCAGTAAGGTCTAGGAGTATTTGCATTCTGAGAATATTGCAATATCAGTCTGGCTAGGTCTCAGAGGATTTGCATTCTGAGAACATTGCAGCATCAGTCTGGCTAGGTCTAGGAGTATTTGCATTCTAGGAATATTGCAATATCAGTCTGGCTATGTCTAGGAGTATTTGCATTCTGAGAATATTGCAATATCAGTCTGGCGAGGTCTAGGAGTATTTGCATTCTGATAATATTGCAATATCAGTCTGGCTAGGTCTCAGAGGATTTGCATTCTGAGAACATTGCAGCATCAGTCTGGCTAGGTCTAGGAGTATTTGCATTCTGAGAATATTGCAATATCAGTCTGGCTAGATCTCGGAGTATTTGGATTCTGAGAATATTGCAACATCAGTCTGGCTAGGTCTCAGAGGATTTGCATTCTGAGAACATTGCAGCATCAGTCAGGCCTAGGAGTATTTGCATTCTGAGAATATTGCAGCATCAGTCTGGCTAGGTCTAGGAGTATTTGGATTCTAAAATATTGCAGCATCAGTCTGGCTAGGTCTTGCAGTAATTGCATTCTGAGAATATTGCAGCATCAGTCTGGCTAGGTCTAGGAGTATTTGCATTCTGAGAATATTGCAATATCAGTCTGGCTAGGATAAGGAGTATTTGCATTCTGAGAACATTGCAGCATCAATCAGGTCTAGGAGTATTTGCATTCTGAGAACATTGCAGCATCAGTCTGGCTAGGTCTAGGAGTATTTGCATTCTGAAAATATTGCAACATCAGTCTGGCTAGGTCTCAGAGGATTTTGCATTCTGAGAACATTGCAGCATCAGTCTGGCTAGGTCTAGGAGTACTTGCATTCTGAGAATATTGCAATATCAGTCTGGCTAGGTCTAGGAGTATTTGCATTCTGAGAATATTGCAATATCAGTCTGGCTAGGTCAAGGAGTATTTGCATTCTGAATATATTGCAACATCAGTCTGGGTAGGTCTCAGAGGATTTGCATTCTGAGAACATTGCAGCATCAGTCAGGTCTAGGAGTATTTGCATTCTGAGAATATTGCAACCTCAGTCTGGCTAGGTCTAGGAGTATTTGCATTCTGAGAATATTGTAGCATCAGTCAGGTCTAGGAGTATTTGCATTCTGAGAATATTGCAATATCAGTCTGGCTAGGTCTCAGAGGATTTGCATTCTGAGAACATTGCAGCATCAGTCAGGTCTAGGAGTATTTGCATTCTGAGAACATCGCAATATCAGTCTGGCTAGGTCTTGGAGAATTTGGATTCTAAAATATTGCAGTATCAGTCTGGCTAGGTCTAACAGTATTTGCATTCTAAGAACATTGCAGCATCAGTCAGGTCAAAGAGAATTTGGATTCTGAAATATTGCAACCTCAGTCTGGCTAGGTCTAGGAGTATTTGCATTCTGAGAACATTGCAGCATCAGTCTGGCTAGGTCTAGGAGTATTTGCATTCTAAGAACATTGTAGCATCAGTCTGGCTAGGTCTAGGAGTATTTGCATTCTGAGAACATTGCAGCATCAGTCAGGTCAAAGAGAATTTGGATTCTGAAATATTGCAACCTCAGTCTGGCTAGGTCTAGGAATATTTGAATTCTGAGAATATTGCAGCATCAGTCTGGCTAGGTCTAGGAGTATTTGCATTCTGAGAACATTGCAGCATCAGTAAGGTCTAGGAGTATTTGCATTCTGAGAATATTGCAATATCAGTCTAGCTAGGTCTCAGAGGATTTGCATTCTGAGAACATTGCAGCATCAGTCTGGCTAGGTCTAGGAGTATTTGCATTCTGGGAATATTGCAATATCAGTCTGGCTAGGTCTAGGAGTATTTGCATTCTGAGAATATTGCAATATCAGTCTGGCGAGGTCTAGGAGTATTTGCATTCTGAAAATATTGCAACATCAGTCTGGCTAGGTCTCAGAGGATTTGCATTCTGAGAACATTGCAGCATCAGTCTGGCTAGGTCTAGGAGTATTTGCATTCTGAGAATATTGCAATATCAGTCTGACTATATCTAGGAGTATTTGGATTCTGAGAATATTGCAACATCAGTCTGGCTAGGTCTCAGAGGATTTGCATTCTGAGAACATTGCAGCATCAGTCAGGTCTAGGAGTATTTGCATTCTGAGAACATCGCAATATCAGTCTGGCTAGGTCTCGGAGAATTTGGATTCTAAAATATTGCAGCATCAGTCTGGCTAGGTCTAACAGTATTTGCATTCTAAAAACATTGCAGCATCAGTCAGGTCAAAGAGAATTTGGATTCTGAAATATTGCAACCTCAGTCTGGCTAGGTCTAGGAGTATTTGAATTCTGAGAATATTGCAGCATCAGTCTGGCTAGGTCTAGGAGTATTTGCATTCTGAGAACATTGTTGCATCAGTCAGGTCAAAGAGAATTTGGATTCTGAAATATTGCAACCTCAGTCTGGCTAGGTCTAGGAGGATTTGCATTCTGAGAATATTGCAACCTCAGTCTGGCTAGGTCTAGGAGTATTTGCATTCTGAGAACATTGCAGCATCAGTCAGGTCTAGGAGTATTTGCATTCTGAGAACATCGCAATATCAGTCTGGCTAGGTCTTGGAGAATTTGGATTCTAAAATATTGCAGCATCAGTCTGGCTAGGTCTAACAGTATTTGCATTCTAAGAACATTGCAGCATCAGTCAGGTCAAAGAGAATTTGGATTCTGAAATATTGCAACCTCAGTCTGGCTAGGTCTAGGAGTATTTGCATTCTGAGAACATTGCAGCATCAGTCTGGCTAGGTCTAGGAGTATTTGCATTCTAAGAACATTGTAGCATCAGTCTGGCTAGTTCTAGGAGTATTTGCATTCTGAGAACATTGCAGCATCAGTCAGGTCAAAGAGAATTTGGATTCTGAAATATTGCAACCTCAGTCTGGCTAGGTCTAGGAGTATTTGAATTCTGAGAATATTGCAGCACCAGTCTGGCTAGGTCTAGGAGTAATTGCATTCTGAGAACATTGCAGCATCAGTAAGGTCTAGGAGTATTTGCATTCTGAGAATATTGCAATATCAGTCTGGCTAGGTCTCAGAGGATTTGCATTCTGAGAACATTGCAGCATCAGTCTGGCTAGGTCTAGGAGTATTTGCATTCTGAGAATATTGCAATATCAGTCTGGCTAGATCTCGGAGTATTTGGATTCTGAGAATATTGCAACATCAGTCTGGCTAGGTCTCAGAGGATTTGCATTCTGAGAACATTGCAGCATCAGTCAGGCCTAGGAGTATTTGCATTCTGAGAATATTGCAGCATCAGTCTGGCTAGGTCTAGGAGTATTTGGATTCTAAAATATTGCAGCATCAGTCTGGCTAGGTCTTGCAGTAATTGCATTCTGAGAATATTGCAGCATCAGTCTGGCTAGGTCTAGGAGTATTTGCATTCTGAGAATATTGCAATATCAGTCTGGCTAGGATAAGGAGTATTTGCATTCTGAGAACATTGCAGCATCAATCAGGTCTAGGAGTATTTGCATTCTGAGAACATTGCAGCATCAGTCTGGCTAGGTCTAGGAGTATTTGCATTCTGAGAACATTGCAGCATCAGTCTGGCTAGGTCTAGGAGTATTTGCATTCTGAGAATATTGCAGCATCAGTCTGGCTAGGTCTAGGAGTATTTGCATTCTGAGAACATTACAGCATCAGTCTGGCTAGGTCTAGGAGTATTTGCATTCTGAGAACATTACAGCATCAGTCTGGCTAGGTCTAGGAGTATTCGCATTCTTAGAACATTGCAGCATCAGTCTGGCTAGGTCTAGGAGTATTTGCATTGAGAATATTGTAGCATCAGTAAGGTCTAGGAGTATTTGCATTCTGAGAATATTGCAATATCAGTCTGGCGAGGTCTAGGAGTATTTGCATTCTGAGAACATTGCAACATCAGTATGGCTAGGTCTCAGAGGATTTGCATTCTGAGAACATTGCAGCATCAGTCAGGTCTAGGAGTATTTGCATTCTGAGAATATTGCAGCATCAGTCTGGCTAGGTCTAGGAGTATTTGGATTCTAAAATATTGCAGCATCAGTCTGGCTAGGTCTTGCAGTAATTGCAATCTGAGAATATTGCAGCATCAGTGTGGCTAGGTCTAGGAGTATTTGCATTCTGAGAATATTGCAATATCAGTCTGGCTAGGTCTAGGAGTATTTGCATTCTGAGAACATTGCAGCATCAATCAGGTCTAGGAGTATTTGCATTCTGAGAACATTGCAGCATCAGTCTGGCTAGGTCTCGGAGTATTTGGATTCTGAGAACATTGCAGCATCAGTCTGGCTAGGTCTAGGAGTATTTGCATTCTGAGAACATTACAGCATCAGTCTGGCTAGGTCTAGGAGTATTCACATTCTGAGAACATTGCAGCATCAGCCTGGCTAGGTCTAGGAGCATTTGGATTCTGAAATATTGCAACCTCAGTCTGGCTAGGTCTAGGAGTATTTGCATTCTGAGAATATTGTAGCATCAGTAAGGTCTAGGAGTATTTGCATTCTGAGAATATTGCAATATCAGTCTGGCTAGGTCTAGGAGTATTTGCATTCTGAAAATATTGCAACATCAGTCTGGCTAGGTCTCAGAGGATTTGCATTCTGAGAACATTGCAGCATCAGTCTGGGTAGGTCTAGGAGTATTTGGATTCTGAGAATATTGCAATATCAGTCTGGCTAGGTCTCAGAGGATTTGCATTCTGAGAACATTGCAGCATCAGTCAGGTCTAGGAGTATTTGCATTCTGAGAACATCGCAATATCAGTCTGGCTAGGTCTCGGAGAATTTGGATTCTAAAATATTGCAGCATCAGTCTGGCTAGGTCTAGCAGTATTTGCATTCTAAGAACATTGCAGCATCAGTCAGGTCAAAGAGAATTTGGATTCTGAAATATTGCAACCTCAGTCTGGCTAGGTCTAGGAGTATTTGCATTCTGAGAACATTGCAGAATCAGTTTGGCTAGGTCTAGGAGTATTTGCATTCTACAAACATTGCAGCATCAGTCTGGCTAGGTCTAGGAGTATTTGCATTCTGAGAACATTGCAGCATCAGTCAGGTCAAAGAGAATTTGGATTCTGAAATATTGCAATATCAGTCTGGCTAGGTCTAGGAGTATTTGCATTCTGAGAACATTGCAGAATCAGTTTGGCTAGGTCTAGGAGTATTTGCATTCTGAGAACATTGCAGAATCAGTTTGGCTAGGTCTAGGAGTATTTGCATTCTACGAACATTGCAGCATCAGTCTGGCTAGGTCTAGGAGTATTTGCATTCTGAGAACATTGCAGCATCAGTCAGGTCTAGGAGTATTTGCATTCTGAGAATATTGCAATATCAGTCTGGCTAGGTCTCAGAGGATTTGCATTCTGAGAACATTGCAGCATCAGTCTGGCTAGGTCTAGGAGTATTTGCATTCTGGGAATATTGCAATATCAGTCTGGCTAGGTCTAGGAGTATTTGCATTCTGAGAATATTGCAATATCAGTCTGGCTAGGTCTAGGAGTATTTGCATTCTGAGAATATTGCAATATCAGTCTGGCTAGGTCTAGGAGTATTTGCATTCTGAATATATTGCAACATCAGTCTAGGTATCTGGCCGAAATAGCTCAATTGGTAGAGTATTCGCCTTGAGATCCAGGGGTTCTAGGTTCGAATCCTGGCCAGTTACTATCAACCGCTATGAGCAGACATTGTCTGGTATCAGCGGTATATAAATGTCAGCTTTACTTTTTAGCTTTTTTTAGGTAGGTCTCAGAGGATTTGCATTCTGAGAACATTGCAGCATCAGTCAGGTCTAGGAGTATTTGCATTCTGAGAATATTGCAACCTCAGTCTGGCTAGGTCTAGGAGTATTTGCATTCTGAAAATATTGTAGCATCAGTCAGGTCTAGGAGTATTTGCATTCTGAGAATATTGCAATATCAGTCTGGCTAGGTCTCAGAGGATTTGCATTCTGAGAACATTGCAGCATCAGTCTGGCTAGGTCTAGGAGTATTTGCATTCTGGGAATATTGCAATATCAGTCTGGCTAGGTCTAGGAGTATTTGCATTCTGAGAATATTGCAATATCAGTCTGGCGAGGTCTAGGAGTATTTGCATTCTGAAAATATTGCAACATCAGTCTGGCTAGGTCTAGGAGTATTTGCATTCTGGGAATATTGCAATATCAGTCTGGCTAGGTCTAGCAGTATTTGCATTCTAAGAACATTGCAGCATCAGTCAGGTCAAAGAGAATTTGGATTCTGAAATATTGCAACCTCAGTCTGGCTAGGTCTAGGAGTATTTGCATTCTGAGAACATTGCAGAATCAGTCTGGCTAGGTCTCGGAGAATTTGGATTCTAAAATATTGCAGCATCAGTCTGGCTAGGTCTAGCAGTATTTGCATTCTAAGAACATTGCAGCATCAGTCAGGTCAAAGAGAATTTGGATTCTGAAATATTGCAACCTCAGTCTGGCTAGGTCTAGGAGTATTTGCATTCTGAGAACATTGCAGAATCAGTTTGGCTAGGTCTAGGAGTATTTGCATTCTGAGAACATTGCAGAATCAGTTTGGCTAGGTCTAGGAGTATTTGCATTCTACGAACATTGCAGCATCAGTCTGGCTAGGTCTAGGAGTATTTGCATTCTGAGAACATTGCAGCATCAGTCAGGTCTAGGAGTATTTGCATTCTGAGAATATTGCAATATCAGTCTGGCTAGGTCTCAGAGGATTTGCATTCTGAGAACATTGCAGCATCAGTCTGGCTAGGTCTAGGAGTATTTGCATTCTGGGAATATTGCAATATTAGTCTGGCTAGGTCTAGGAGTATTTGCATTCTGAGAATATTGCAATATCAGTCTGGCTAGGTCTAGGAGTATTTGCATTCTGAGAATATTGCAATATCAGTCTGGCTAGGTCTAGGAGTATTTGCATTCTGAATATATTGCAACATCAGTCTAGGTATCTGGCCGAAATAGCTCAATTGGTAGAGTATTCGCCTTGAGATCCAGGGGTTCTAGGTTCGAATCCTGGCCAGTTACTATCAACCGCTATGAGCAGACATTGTCTGGTATCAGCGGTATATAAATGTCAGCTTTACTTTTTAGCTTTTTTTAGGTAGGTCTCAGAGGATTTGCATTCTGAGAACATTGCAGCATCAGTCAGGTCTAGGAGTATTTGCATTCTGAGAATATTGCAACCTCAGTCTGGCTAGGTCTAGGAGTATTTGCATTCTGAAAATATTGTAGCATCAGTCAGGTCTAGGAGTATTTGCATTCTGAGAATATTGCAATATCAGTCTGGCTAGGTCTCAGAGGATTTGCATTCTGAGAACATTGCAGCATCAGTCTGGCTAGGTCTAGGAGTATTTGCATTCTGGGAATATTGCAATATCAGTCTGGCTAGGTCTAGGAGTATTTGCATTCTGAGAATATTGCAATATCAGTCTGGCGAGGTCTAGGAGTATTTGCATTCTGAAAATATTGCAACATCAGTCTGGCTAGGTCTCAGAGGATTTGCATTCTGAGAACATTGCAGCATCAGTCTGGCTAGGTCTAGGAGTATTTGCATTCTGAGAATATTGCAATATCAGTCTGACTATATCTAGGAGTATTTGGATTCTGAGAATATTGCAACATCAGTCTGGCTAGGTCTCAGAGGATTTGCATTCTGAGAACATTGCAGCATCAGTCAGGTCTAGGAGTATTTGCATTCTGAGAACATCGCAATATCAGTCTGGCTAGGTCTCGGAGAATTTGGATTCTAAAATATTGCAGCATCAGTCTGGCTAGGTCTAACAGTATTTGCATTCTAAAAACATTGCAGCATCAGTCAGGTCAAAGAGAATTTGGATTCTGAAATATTGCAACCTCAGTCTGACTAGGTCTAGGAGTATTTGCATTCTGAGAACATTGCAGCATCAGTCTGGCTAGGTCTAGGAGTATTTGCATTCTAAGAACATTGTAGCTTCAGTCTGGCTAGGTCTAGGAGTATTTGCATTCTGAGAACATTGCAGCATCAGTCAGGTCAAAGAGAATTTGGATTCTGAAATATTGCAACCTCAGTCTGGCTAGGTCTAGGAGTATTTGAATTCTGAGAATATTGCAGCATCAGTCTGGCTAGGTCTAGGAGTATTTGCATTCTGAGAACATTGTTGCATCAGTCAGGTCAAAGAGAATTTGGATTCTGAAATATTGCAACCTCAGTCTGGCTAGGTCTAGGAGGATTTGCATTCTGAGAATATTGCAACCTCAGTCTGGCTAGGTCTAGGAGTATTTGCATTCTGAGAACATTGCAGCATCAGTCAGGTCTAGGAGTATTTGCATTCTGAGAACATCGCAATATCAGTCTGGCTAGGTCTTGGAGAATTTGGATTCTAAAATATTGCAGCATCAGTCTGGCTAGGTCTAACAGTATTTGCATTCTAAGAACATTGCAGCATCAGTCAGGTCAAAGAGAATTTGGATTCTGAAATATTGCAACCTCAGTCTGGCTAGGTCTAGGAGTATTTGCATTCTGAGAACATTGCAGCATCAGTCTGGCTAGGTCTAGGAGTATTTGCATTCTAAGAACATTGTAGCATCAGTCTGGCTAGTTCTAGGAGTATTTGCATTCTGAGAACATTGCAGCATCAGTCAGGTCAAAGAGAATTTGGATTCTGAAATATTGCAACCTCAGTCTGGCTAGGTCTAGGAGTATTTGAATTCTGAGAATATTGCAGCACCAGTCTGGCTAGGTCTAGGAGTATTTGCATTCTGAGAACATTGCAGCATCAGTAAGGTCTAGGAGTATTTGCATTCTGAGAATATTGCAATATCAGTCTGGCTAGGTCTCAGAGGATTTGCATTCTGAGAACATTGCAGCATCAGTCTGGCTAGGTCTAGGAGTATTTGCATTCTGAGAATATTGCAATATCAGTCTGGCTAGATCTCGGAGTATTTGGATTCTGAGAATATTGCAACATCAGTCTGGCTAGGTCTCAGAGGATTTGCATTCTGAGAACATTGCAGCATCAGTCAGGCCTAGGAGTATTTGCATTCTGAGAATATTGCAGCATCAGTCTGGCTAGGTCTAGGAGTATTTGGATTCTAAAATATTGCAGCATCAGTCTGGCTAGGTCTTGCAGTAATTGCATTCTGAGAATATTGCAGCATCAGTCTGGCTAGGTCTAGGAGTATTTGCATTCTGAGAATATTGCAATATCAGTCTGGCTAGGTCTCAGAGGATTTGCATTCTGAGAACATTGCAGCATCAGTCAGGCCTAGGAGTATTTGCATTCTGAGAATATTGCAGCATCAGTCTGGCTAGGTCTTGCAGTAATTGCATTCTGAGAATATTGCAGCATCAGTCTGGCTAGGTCTAGGAGTATTTGCATTCTGAGAATATTGCAATATCAGTCTGGCTAGGATAAGGAGTATTTGCATTCTGAGAACATTGCAGCATCAATCAGGTCTAGGAGTATTTGCATTCTGAGAACATTGCAGCATCAGTCTGGCTAGGTCTAGGAGTATTTGCATTCTGAGAACATTGCAGCATCAGTCTGGCTAGGTCTAGGAGTATTTGCATTCTGAGAATATTGCAGCATCAGTCTGGCTAGGTCTAGGAGTATTTGCATTCTGAGAACATTACAGCATCAGTCTGGCTAGGTCTAGGAGTATTTGCATTCTGAGAACATTACAGCATCAGTCTGGCTAGGTCTAGGAGTATTCGCATTCTTAGAACATTGCAGCATCAGTCTGGCTAGGTCTAGGAGTATTTGCATTGAGAATATTGTAGCATCAGTAAGGTCTAGGAGTATTTGCATTCTGAGAATATTGCAATATCAGTCTGGCGAGGTCTAGGAGTATTTGCATTCTGAGAACATTGCAACATCAGTATGGCTAGGTCTCAGAGGATTTGCATTCTGAGAACATTGCAGCATCAGTCAGGTCTAGGAGTATTTGCATTCTGAGAATATTGCAGCATCAGTCTGGCTAGGTCTAGGAGTATTTGGATTCTAAAATATTGCAGCATCAGTCTGGCTAGGTCTTGCAGTAATTGCAATCTGAGAATATTGCAGCATCAGTCTGGCTAGGTCTAGGAGTATTTGCATTCTGAGAATATTGCAATATCAGTCTGGCTAGGTCTAGGAGTATTTGCATTCTGAGAACATTGCAGCATCAATCAGGTCTAGGAGTATTTGCATTCTGAGAACATTGCAGCATCAGTCTGGCTAGGTCTCGGAGTATTTGGATTCTGAGAACATTGCAGCATCAGTCTGGCTAGGTCTAGGAGTATTTGCATTCTGAGAACATTACAGCATCAATCTGGCTAGGTCTAGGAGTATTCACATTCTGAGAACATTGCAGCATCAGCCTGGCTAGGTCTAGGAGCATTTGGATTCTGAAATATTGCAACCTCAGTCTGGCTAGGTCTAGGAGTATTTGCATTCTGAGAATATTGTAGCATCAGTAAGGTCTAGGAGTATTTGCATTCTGAGAATATTGCAATATCAGTCTGGCTAGGTCTAGGAGTATTTGCATTCTGAAAATATTGCAACATCAGTCTGGCTAGGTCTCAGAGGATTTGCATTCTGAGAACATTGCAGCATCAGTCTGGGTAGGTCTAGGAGTATTTGGATTCTGAGAATATTGCAATATCAGTCTGGCTAGGTCTCAGAGGATTTGCATTCTGAGAACATTGCAGCATCAGTCAGGTCTAGGAGTATTTGCATTCTGAGAACATCGCAATATCAGTCTGGCTAGGTCTCGGAGAATTTGGATTCTAAAATATTGCAGCATCAGTCTGGCTAGGTCTAGCAGTATTTGCATTCTAAGAACATTGCAGCATCAGTCAGGTCAAAGAGAATTTGGATTCTGAAATATTGCAACCTCAGTCTGGCTAGGTCTAGGAGTATTTGCATTCTGAGAACATTGCAGCATCAGTCAGGTCTAGGAGTATTTGCATTCTGAGAATATTGCAATATCAGTCTGGCTAGGTCTCAGAGGATTTGCATTCTGAGAACATTGCAGCATCAGTCTGGCTAGGTCTAGGAGTATTTGCATTCTGGGAATATTGCAATATCAGTCTGGCTAGGTCTAGGAGTATTTGCATTCTGAGAATATTGCAAAATCAGTCTGGCTAGGTCTAGGAGTATTTGCATTCTGAGAATATTGCAATATCAGTCTGGCTAGGTCTAGGAGTATTTGCATTCTGAATATATTGCAACATCAGTCTAGGTATCTGGCCGAAATAGCTCAATTGGTAGAGTATTCGCCTTGAGATCCAGGGGTTCTAGGTTCGAATCCTGGCCAGTTACTATCAACCGCTATGAGCAGACATTGTCTGGTATCAGCGGTATATAAATGTCAGCTTTACTTTTTAGCTTTTTTTAGGTAGGTCTCAGAGGATTTGCATTCTGAGAACATTGCAGCATCAGTCAGGTCTAGGAGTATTTGCATTCTGAGAATATTGCAACCTCAGTCTGGCTAGGTCTAGGAGTATTTGCATTCTGAAAATATTGTAGCATCAGTCAGGTCTAGGAGTATTTGCATTCTGAGAATATTGCAATATCAGTCTGGCTAGGTCTCAGAGGATTTGCATTCTGAGAACATTGCAGCATCAGTCTGGCTAGGTCTAGGAGTATTTGCATTCTGAGAACATTGCAGCATCAGTAAGGTCTAAGAGTATTTGCATTCTGAGAATATTGCAGCATCAGTCTGGCTAGGTGTAGGAGTATTTGCATTCTGAGAATATTGCAATATCAGTCTGCCTAAGTCTAGGAGTATTTGCATTCTGAGAACATAGCAGCATCAATCAGGTCTAGGAGTATTTGCATTCTGAGAACATTGCAGTATCAGTCTGGCTAGGTCTCGGAGTATTTGGATTCTGAGAACATTGCAGCATCAGCCTGGCTAGGTCTAGGAGCATTTGGATTCTGAAATATTGCAACCTCAGTCTGGTTAGGTCTAGGAGTATTTGCATTCTGAGAATATTGTAGCATCAGTAAGGTCTAGGAGTATTTGCATTCTGAGAATATTGCAATATCAGTCTGGCTAGGTCTAGGAGTATTTGCATTCTGAAAATATTGCAACATCAGTCTGGCTAGGTCTCAGAGGATTTGCATTCTGAGAACATTGCAGCATCAGTCTGGGTAGGTCTAGAAGTATTTGGATTCTGAGAATATTGCAATATCAGTCTGGCTAGGTCTCAGAGGATTTGCATTCTGAGAACATTGCAGCATCAGTCAGGTCTAGGAGTATTTGCATTCTGAGAACATCGCAATATCAGTCTGGCTAGGTCTCGGAGAATTTGGATTCTAAAATATTGCAGCATCAGTCTGGCTAGGTCTAGCAGTATTTGCATTCTAAGAACATTGCAGCATCAGTCAGGTCAAAGAGAATTTGGATTCTGAAATATTGCAACCTCAGTCTGGCTAGGTCTAGGAGTATTTGCATTCTACGAACATTGCAGCATCAGTCTGGCTAGGTCTAGGAGTATTTGCATTCTGAGAACATTGCAGCATCAGTCAGGTCAAAGAGAATTTGTATTCTGAAATATTGCAACCTCAGTCTGGCTAGGTCTAGGAGTATTTGCATTCTGAGAACATTGCAGCATCAGTCAGGTCTAGGAGTATTTGCATTCTGAGAATATTGCAATATCAGTCTGGCTAGGTCTCAGAGGATTTGCATTCTGAGAACATTGCAGCATCAGTCTGGCTAGGTCTAGGAGTATTTGCATTCTGGGAATATTGCAATATCAGTCTGGCTAGGTCTAGGAGTATTTGCATTCTGAGAATATTGCAATATCAGTCTGGCTAGGTCTAGGAGTATTTGCATTCTGAGAATATTGCAATATCAGTCTGGCTAGGTCTAGGAGTATTTGCATTCTGAATATATTGCAACATCAGTCTAGGTATCTGGCCGAAATAGCTCAATTGGTAGAGTATTCGCCTTGAGATCCAGGGGTTCTAGGTTCGAATCCTGGCCAGTTACTATCAACCGCTATGAGCAGACATTGTCTGGTATCAGCGGTATATAAATGTCAGCTTTACTTTTTAGCTTTTTTTAGGTAGGTCTCAGAGGATTTGCATTCTGAGAACATTGCAGCATCAGTCAGGTCTAGGAGTATTTGCATTCTGAGAATATTGCAACCTCAGTCTGGCTAGGTCTAGGAGTATTTGCATTCTGAAAATATTGTAGCATCAGTCAGGTCTAGGAGTATTTGCATTCTGAGAATATTGCAATATCAGTCTGGCTAGGTCTCAGAGGATTTGCATTCTGAGAACATTGCAGCATCAGTCTGGCTAGGTCTAGGAGTATTTGCATTCTGAGAACATTGCAGCATCAGTAAGGTCTAAGAGTATTTGCATTCTGAGAATATTGCAGCATCAGTCTGGCTAGGTGTAGGAGTATTTGCATTCTGAGAATATTGCAATATCAGTCTGGCTAAGTCTAGGAGTATTTGCATTCTGAGAACATAGCAGCATCAATCAGGTCTAGGAGTATTTGCATTCTGAGAACATTGCAGTATCAGTCTGGCTAGGTCTCGGAGTATTTGGATTCTGAGAACATTGTAGCATCAGTCTGGCTAGGTCTTAGAGGATTTGCATTCTGAGAACATTGCAGCATCAGTCAGGTCTAGGAGTATTTGCATTCTGAGAATATTGCAACCTCAGTCTGGCTAGGTCTAGGAGTATTTGCATTCTGAGAATATTGTAGCATCAGTCAGGTCTAGGAGTATTTGCATTCTGAGAATATTGCAATATCAGTCTGGCTAGGTCTCAGAGGATTTGCATTCTGAGAACATTGCAGCATCAGTCAGGTCTAGGAGTATTTGCATTCTGAGAACATCGCAATATCAGTCTGGCTAGGTCTTGGAGAATTTGGATTCTAAAATATTGCAGTATCAGTCTGGCTAGGTCTAACAGTATTTGCATTCTAAGAACATTGCAGCATCAGTCAGGTCAAAGAGAATTTGGATTCTGAAATATTGCAACCTCAGTCTGGCTAGGTCTAGGAGTATTTGCATTCTAAGAACATTGTAGCATCAGTCTGGCTAGGTCTAGGAGTATTTGCATTCTGAGAACATTGCAGCATCAGTCAGGTCAAAGAGAATTTGGATTCTGAAATATTGCAACCTCAGTCTGGCTAGGTCTAGGAATATTTGAATTCTGAGAATATTGCAGCATCAGTCTGGCTAGGTCTAGGAGTATTTGCATTCTGAGAACATTGCAGCATCAGTCTGGCTAGGTCTAGGAGTATTTGCATTCTAAGAACATTGTAGCATCAGTCTGGCTAGGTCTAGGAGTATTTGCATTCTGAGAACATTACAGCATCAGTCTGGCTAGGTCTAGGAGTATTCGCATTCTTAGAACATTGCAGCATCAGTCTGGCTAGGTCTAGGAGTATTTGCATTCTGAGAATATTGTAGCATCAGTAAGGTCTAGGAGTATTTGCATTCTGAGAATATTGCAATATCAGTCTGGCTAGGTCTCAGAGGATTTGCATTCTGAGAACATTGCAGCATCAGTCTGGCTAGGTCTAGGAGTATTTGCATTCTGGGAATATTGCAATATCAGTCTGGCTAGGTCTAGGAGTATTTGCATTCTGAGAATATTGCAATATCAGTCTGGCGAGGTCTAGGAGTATTTGCATTCTGAAAATATTGCAACATCAGTCTGGCTAGGTCTCAGAGGATTTGCATTCTGAGAACATTGCAGCATCAGTCTGGCTAGGTCTAGGAGTATTTGCATTCTGAGAATATTGCAATATCAGTCTGACTATATCTAGGAGTATTTGGATTCTGAGAATATTGCAACATCAGTCTGGCTAGGTCTCAGAGGATTTGCATTCTGAGAACATTGCAGCATCAGTCAGGTCTAGGAGTATTTGCATTCTGAGAACATCGCAATATCAGTCTGGCTAGGTCTCGGAGAATTTGGATTCTAAAATATTGCAGCATCAGTCTGGCTAGGTCTAACAGTATTTGCATTCTAAAAACATTGCAGCATCAGTCAGGTCAAAGAGAATTTGGATTCTGAAATATTGCAACCTCAGTCTGGTTAGGTCTAGGAGTATTTGCATTCTGAGAACATTGCAGCATCAGTCTGGCTAGGTCTAGGAGTATTTGCATTCTAAGAACATTGTAGCTTCAGTCTGGCTAGGTCTAGGAGTATTTGCATTCTGAGAACATTGCAGCATCATTCAGGTCAAAGAGAATTTGGATTCTGAAATATTGCAACCTCAGTCTGGCTAGGTCTAGGAGTATTTGAATTCTGAGAATATTGCAGCATCAGTCTGGCTAGGTCTAGGAGTATTTGCATTCTGAGAACATTGTTGCATCAGTCAGGTCAAAGAGAATTTGGATTCTGAAATATTGCAACCTCAGTCTGGCTAGGTCTAGGAGGATTTGCATTCTGAGAATATTGCAACCTCAGTCTGGCTAGGTCTAGGAGTATTTGCATTCTGAGAACATTGCAGCATCAGTCAGGTCTAGGAGTATTTGCATTCTGAGAACATCGCAATATCAGTCTGGCTAGGTCTTGGAGAATTTGGATTCTAAAATATTGCAGCATCAGTCTGGCTAGGTCTAACAGTATTTGCATTCTAAGAACATTGCAGCATCAGTCTGGCTAGGTCTAGGAGTATTTGCATTCTAAGAACATTGTAGCATCAGTCTGGCTAGTTCTAAGAGTATTTGCATTCTGAGAACATTGCAGCATCAGTCAGGTCAAAGAGAATTTGGATTCTGAAATATTGCAACCTCAGTCTGGCTAGGTCTAGGAGTATTTGAATTCTGAGAATATTGCAACCTCAGTCTGGCTAGGTCTAGGAGTATTTGCATTCTGAGAACATTGCAGCATCAGTCAGGTCTAGGAGTATTTGCATTCTGAGAACATCGCAATATCAGTCTGGCTAGGTCTTGGAGAATTTGGATTCTGAAATATTGCAACCTCAGTCTGGCTAGGTCTAGGAGTATTTGCATTCTGAGAACATTGCAGCATCAGTCTGGCTAGGTCTAGGAGTATTTGCATTCTAAGAACATTGTAGCATCAGTCTGGCTAGTTCTAGGAGTATTTGCATTCTGAGAACATTGCAGCATCAGTCAGGTCAAAGAGAATTTGGATTCTGAAATATTGCAACCTCAGTCTGGCTAGGTCTAGGAGTATTTGAATTCTGAGAATATTGCAGCATCAGTCTGGCTAGGTCTAGGAGTATTTGCATTCTGAGAACATTGCAGCATCAGTAAGGTCTAGGAGTATTTGCATTCTGAGAATATTGCAATATCAGTCTGGCTAGGTCTCAGAGGATTTGCATTCTGAGAACATTGCAGCATCAGTCTGGCTAGGTCTAGGAGTATTTGCATTCTAGGAATATTGCAATATCAGTCTGGCTATGTCTAGGAGTATTTGCATTCTGAGAATATTGCAATATCAGTCTGGCGAGGTCTAGGAGTATTTGCATTCTGATAATATTGCAATATCAGTCTGGCTAGGTCTCAGAGGATTTGCATTCTGAGAACATTGCAGCATCAGTCTGGCTAGGTCTAGGAGTATTTGCATTCTGAGAATATTGCAATATCAGTCTGGCTAGATCTCGGAGTATTTGGATTCTGAGAATATTGCAACATCAGTCTGGCTAGGTCTCAGAGGATTTGCATTCTGAGAACAATGCAGCATCAGTCAGGCCTAGGAGTATTTGCATTCTGAGAATATTGCAGCATCAGTCTGGCTAGGTCTAGGAGTATTTGGATTCTAAAATATTGCAGCATCAGTCTGGCTAGGTCTTGCAGTAATTGCATTCTGAGAATATTGCAGCATCAGTCTGGCTAGGTCTAGGAGTATTTGCATTCTGAGAATATTGCAATATCAGTCTGGCTAGGATAAGGAGTATTTGCATTCTGAGAACATTGCAGCATCAATCAGGTCTAGGAGTATTTGCATTCTGAGAACATTGCAGCATCAGTCTGGCTAGGTCTAGGAGTATTTGCATTCTGAGAACATTGCAGCATCAGTCTGGCTAGGTCTAGGAGTACTTGCATTCTGAGAATATTGCAATATCAGTCTGGCTAGGTCTAGGAGTATTTGCATTCTGAGAATATTGCAATATCAGTCTGGCTAGGTCAAGGAGTATTTGCATTCTGAATATATTGCAACATCAGTCTGGGTAGGTCTCAGAGGATTTGCATTCTGAGAACATTGCAGCATCAGTCAGGTCTAGGAGTATTTGCATTCTGAGAATATTGCAACCTCAGTCTGGCTAGGTCTAGGAGTATTTGCATTCTGAGAATATTGTAGCATCAGTCAGGTCTAGGAGTATTTGCATTCTGAGAATATTGCAATATCAGTCTGGCTAGGTCTCAGAGGATTTGCATTCTGAGAACATTGCAGCATCAGTCAGGTCTAGGAGTATTTGCATTCTGAGAACATCGCAATATCAGTCTGGCTAGGTCTTGGAGAATTTGGATTCTAAAATATTGCAGTATCAGTCTGGCTAGGTCTAACAGTATTTGCATTCTAAGAACATTGCAGCATCAGTCAGGTCAAAGAGAATTTGGATTCTGAAATATTGCAACCTCAGTCTGGCTAGGTCTAGGAGTATTTGCATTCTGAGAACATTGCAGCATCAGTCTGGCTAGGTCTAGGAGTATTTGCATTCTAAGAACATTGTAGCATCAGTCTGGCTAGGTCTAGGAGTATTTGCATTCTGAGAACATTGCAGCATCAGTCAGGTCAAAGAGAATTAGGATTCTGAAATATTGCAACCTCAGTCTGGCTAGGTCTAGGAGTATTTGCATTCTAAGAACATTGTAGCATCAGTCTGGCTAGGTCTAGGAGTATTTGCATTCTGAGAACATTGCAGCATCAGTCAGGTCAAAGAGAATTTGGATTCTGAAATATTGCAACCTCAGTCTGGCTAGGTCTAGGAATATTTGAATTCTGAGAATATTGCAGCATCAGTCTGGCTAGGTCTAGGAGTATTTGCATTCTGAGAACATTGCAGCATCAGTCTGGCTAGGTCTAGGAGTATTTGCATTCTAAGAACATTGTAGCATCAGTCTGGCTAGGTCTAGGAGTATTTGCATTCTGAGAACATTACAGCATCAGTCTGGCTAGGTCTAGGAGTATTCGCATTCTTAGAACATTGCAGCATCAGTCTGGCTAGGTCTAGGAGTATTTGCATTCTGAGAATATTGTAGCATCAGTAAGGTCTAGGAGTATTTGCATTCTGAGAATATTGCAATATCAGTCTGGCTAGGTCTCAGAGGATTTGCATTCTGAGAACATTGCAGCATCAGTCTGGCTAGGTCTAGGAGTATTTGCATTCTGGGAATATTGCAATATCAGTCTGGCTAGGTCTAGGAGTATTTGCATTCTGAGAATATTGCAATATCAGTCTGGCGAGGTCTAGGAGTATTTGCATTCTGAAAATATTGCAACATCAGTCTGGCTAGGTCTCAGAGGATTTGCATTCTGAGAACATTGCAGCATCAGTCTGGCTAGGTCTAGGAGTATTTGCATTCTGAGAATATTGCAATATCAGTCTGACTATATCTAGGAGTATTTGGATTCTGAGAATATTGCAACATCAGTCTGGCTAGGTCTCAGAGGATTTGCATTCTGAGAACATTGCAGCATCAGTCAGGTCTAGGAGTATTTGCATTCTGAGAACATCGCAATATCAGTCTGGCTAGGTCTCGGAGAATTTGGATTCTAAAATATTGCAGCATCAGTCTGGCTAGGTCTAACAGTATTTGCATTCTAAAAACATTGCAGCATCAGTCAGGTCAAAGAGAATTTGGATTCTGAAATATTGCAACCTCAGTCTGGTTAGGTCTAGGAGTATTTGCATTCTGAGAACATTGCAGCATCAGTCTGGCTAGGTCTAGGAGTATTTGCATTCTAAGAACATTGTAGCTTCAGTCTGGCTAGGTCTAGGAGTATTTGCATTCTGAGAACATTGCAGCATCAGTCAGGTCAAAGAGAATTTGGATTCTGAAATATTGCAACCTCAGTCTGGCTAGGTCTAGGAGTATTTGAATTCTGAGAATATTGCAGCATCAGTCTGGCTAGGTCTAGGAGTATTTGCATTCTGAGAACATTGTTGCATCAGTCAGGTCAAAGAGAATTTGGATTCTGAAATATTGCAACCTCAGTCTGGCTAGGTCTAGGAGGATTTGCATTCTGAGAATATTGCAACCTCAGTCTGGCTAGGTCTAGGAGTATTTGCATTCTGAGAACATTGCAGCATCAGTCAGGTCTAGGAGTATTTGCATTCTGAGAACATCGCAATATCAGTCTGGCTAGGTCTTGGAGAATTTGGATTCTAAAATATTGCAGCATCAGTCTGGCTAGGTCTAACAGTATTTGCATTCTAAGAACATTGCAGCATCAGTCTGGCTAGGTCTAGGAGTATTTGCATTCTAAGAACATTGTAGCATCAGTCTGGCTAGTTCTAGGAGTATTTGCATTCTGAGAACATTGCAGCATCAGTCAGGTCAAAGAGAATTTGGATTCTGAAATATTGCAACCTCAGTCTGGCTAGGTCTAGGAGTATTTGAATTCTGAGAATATTGCAACCTCAGTCTGGCTAGGTCTAGGAGTATTTGCATTCTGAGAACATTGCAGCATCAGTCAGGTCTAGGAGTATTTGCATTCTGAGAACATCGCAATATCAGTCTGGCTAGGTCTTGGAGAATTTGGATTCTGAAATATTGCAACCTCAGTCTGGCTAGGTCTAGGAGTATTTGCATTCTGAGAACATTGCAGCATCAGTCTGGCTAGGTCTAGGAGTATTTGCATTCTAAGAACATTGTAGCATCAGTCTGGCTAGTTCTAGGAGTATTTGCATTCTGAGAAAATTGCAGCATCAGTCAGGTCAAAGAGAATTTGGATTCTGAAATATTGCAACCTCAGTCTGGCTAGGTCTAGGAGTATTTGAATTCTGAGAATATTGCAGCATCAGTCTGGCTAGGTCTAGGAGTATTTGCATTCTGAGAACATTGCAGCATCAGTAAGGTCTAGGAGTATTTGCATTCTGAGAATATTGCAATATCAGTCTGGCTAGGTCTCAGAGGATTTGCATTCTGAGAACATTGCAGCATCAGTCTGGCTAGGTCTAGGAGTATTTGCATTCTAGGAATATTGCAATATCAGTCTGGCTATGTCTAGGAGTATTTGCATTCTGAGAATATTGCAATATCAGTCTGGCGAGGTCTAGGAGTATTTGCATTCTGATAATATTGCAATATCAGTCTGGCTAGGTCTCAGAGGATTTGCATTCTGAGAACATTGCAGCATCAGTCTGGCTAGGTCTAGGAGTATTTGCATTCTGAGAATATTGCAATATCAGTCTGGCTAGATCTCGGAGTATTTGGATTCTGAGAATATTGCAACATCAGTCTGGCTAGGTCTCAGAGGATTTGCATTCTGAGAACATTGCAGCATCAGTCAGGCCTAGGAGTATTTGCATTCTGAGAATATTGCAGCATCAGTCTGGCTAGGTCTAGGAGTATTTGGATTCTAAAATATTGCAGCATCAGTCTGGCTAGGTCTTGCAGTAATTGCATTCTGAGAATATTGCAGCATCAGTCTGGCTAGGTCTAGGAGTATTTGCATTCTGAGAATATTGCAATATCAGTCTGGCTAGGATAAGGAGTATTTGCATTCTGAGAACATTGCAGCATCAATCAGGTCTAGGAGTATTTGCATTCTGAGAACATTGCAGCATCAGTCTGGCTAGGTCTAGGAGTATTTGCATTCTGAAAATATTGCAACATCAGTCTGGCTAGGTCTCAGAGGATTTTGCATTCTGAGAACATTGCAGCATCAGTCTGGCTAGGTCTAGGAGTACTTGCATTCTGAGAATATTGCAATATCAGTCTGGCTAGGTCTAGGAGTATTTGCATTCTGAGAATATTGCAATATCAGTCTGGCTAGGTCAAGGAGTATTTGCATTCTGAATATATTGCAACATCAGTCTGGGTAGGTCTCAGAGGATTTGCATTCTGAGAACATTGCAGCATCAGTCAGGTCTAGGAGTATTTGCATTCTGAGAATATTGCAACCTCAGTCTGGCTAGGTCTAGGAGTATTTGCATTCTGAGAATATTGTAGCATCAGTCAGGTCTAGGAGTATTTGCATTCTGAGAATATTGCAATATCAGTCTGGCTAGGTCTCAGAGGATTTGCATTCTGAGAACATTGCAGCATCAGTCAGGTCTAGGAGTATTTGCATTCTGAGAACATCGCAATATCAGTCTGGCTAGGTCTTGGAGAATTTGGATTCTAAAATATTGCAGTATCAGTCTGGCTAGGTCTAACAGTATTTGCATTCTAAGAACATTGCAGCATCAGTCAGGTCAAAGAGAATTTGGATTCTGAAATATTGCAACCTCAGTCTGGCTAGGTCTAGGAGTATTTGCATTCTGAGAACATTGCAGCATCAGTCTGGCTAGGTCTAGGAGTATTTGCATTCTAAGAACATTGTAGCATCAGTCTGGCTAGGTCTAGGAGTATTTGCATTCTGAGAACATTGCAGCATCAGTCAGGTCAAAGAGAATTAGGATTCTGAAATATTGCAACCTCAGTCTGGCTAGGTCTAGGAATATTTGAATTCTGAGAATATTGCAGCATCAGTCTGGCTAGGTCTAGGAGTATTTGCATTCTGAGAACATTGCAGCATCAGTAAGGTCTAGGAGTATTTGCATTCTGAGAATATTGCAATATCAGTCTGGCTAGGTCTCAGAGGATTTGCATTCTGAGAACATTGCAGCATCAGTCTGGCTAGGTCTAGGAGTATTTGCATTCTGGGAATATTGCAATATCAGTCTGGCTAGGTCTAGGAGTATTTGCATTCTGAGAATATTGCAATATCAGTCTGGCGAGGTCTAGGAGTATTTGCATTCTGAAAATATTGCAACATCAGTCTGGCTAGGTCTCAGAGGATTTGCATTCTGAGAACATTGCAGCATCAGTCTGGCTAGGTCTAGGAGTATTTGCATTCTGAGAATATTGCAATATCAGTCTGACTATATCTAGGAGTATTTGGATTCTGAGAATATTGCAACATCAGTCTGGCTAGGTCTCAGAGGATTTGCATTCTGAGAACATTGCAGCATCAGTCAGGTCTAGGAGTATTTGCATTCTGAGAACATCGCAATATCAGTCTGGCTAGGTCTCGGAGAATTTGGATTCTAAAATATTGCAGCATCAGTCTGGCTAGGTCTAACAGTATTTGCATTCTAAAAACATTGCAGCATCAGTCAGGTCAAAGAGAATTTGGATTCTGAAATATTGCAACCTCAGTCTGGCTAGGTCTAGGAGTATTTGCATTCTGAGAACATTGCAGCATCAGTCTGGCTAGGTCTAGGAGTATTTGCATTCTAAGAACATTGTAGCTTCAGTCTGGCTAGGTCTAGGAGTATTTGCATTGTGAGAACATTGCAGCATCAGTCAGGTCAAAGAGAATTTGGATTCTGAAATATTGCAACCTCAGTCTGGCTAGGTCTAGGAGTATTTGAATTCTGAGAATATTGCAGCATCAGTCTGGCTAGGTCTAGGAGTATTTGCATTCTGAGAACATTGTTGCATCAGTCCAGTCAAAGAGAATTTGGATTCTGAAATATTGCAACCTCAGTCTGGCTAGGTCTAGGAGGATTTGCATTTTGAGAATATTGCAACCTCAGTCTGGCTAGGTCTAGGAGTATTTGCATTCTGAGAACATTGCAGCATCAGTCAGGTCTAGGAGTATTTGCATTCTGAGAACATCACAATATCAGTCTGGCTAGGTCTTGGAGAATTTGGATTCTAAAATATTGCAGCATCAGTCTGGCTAGGTCTAACAGTATTTGCATTCTAAGAACATTGCAGCATCAGTCAGGTCAAAGAGAATTTGGATTCTGAAATATTGCAACCTCAGTCTGGCTAGGTCTAGGAGTATTTGCATTCTGAGAACATTGCAGCATCAGTCTGGCTAGGTCTAGGAGTATTTGCATTCTAAGAACATTGTAGCATCAGTCTGGCTAGTTCTAGGAGTATTTGCATTCTGAGAACATTGCAGCATCAGTCAGGTCAAAGAGAATTTGGATTCTGAAATATTGCAACCTCAGTCTGGCTAGGTCTAGGAGTATTTGAATTCTGAGAATATTGCAGCATCAGTCTGGCTAGGTCTAGGAGTATTTGCATTCTGAGAACATTGCAGCATCAGTAAGGTCTAGGAGTATTTGCATTCTGATAATATTGCAATATCAGTCTGGCTAGGTCTCAGAGGATTTGCATTCTGAGAACATTGCAGCATCAGTCTGGCTAGGTCTAGGAGTATTTGCATTCTGAGAATATTGCAATATCAGTCTGGCTAGATCTCGGAGTATTTGGATTCTGAGAATATTGCAACATCAGTCTGGCTAGGTCTCAGAGGATTTGCATTCTGAGAACATTGCAGCATCAGTCAGGCCTAGGAGTATTTGCATTCTGAGAATATTGCAGCATCAGTCTGGCTAGGTCTAGGAGTATTTGGATTCTAAAATATTGCAGCATCAGTCTGGCTAGGTCTTGCAGTAATTGCATTCTGAGAATATTGCAGCATCAGTCTGGCTAGGTCTAGGAGTATTTGCATTCTGAGAATATTGCAATATCAGTCTGGCTAGGATAAGGAGTATTTGCATTCTGAGAACATTGCAGCATCAATCAGGTCTAGGAGTATTTGCATTCTGAGAACATTGCAGCATCAGTCTGGCTAGGTCTAGGAGTATTTGCATTCTGAAAATATTGCAACATCAGTCTGGCTAGGTCTCAGAGGATTTTGCATTCTGAGAACATTGCAGCATCAGTCTGGCTAGGTCTAGGAGTACTTGCATTCTGAGAATATTGCAATATCAGTCTGGCTAGGTCTAGGAGTATTTGCATTCTGAGAATATTGCAATATCAGTCTGGCTAGGTCAAGGAGTATTTGCATTCTGAATATATTGCAACATCAGTCTGGGTAGGTCTCAGAGGATTTGCATTCTGAGAACATTGCAGCATCAGTCAGGTCTAGGAGTATTTGCATTCTGAGAATATTGCAACCTCAGTCTGGCTAGGTCTAGGAGTATTTGCATTCTGAGAATATTGTAGCATCAGTCAGGTCTAGGAGTATTTGCATTCTGAGAATATTGCAATATCAGTCTGGCTAGGTCTCAGAGGATTTGCATTCTGAGAACATTGCAGCATCAGTCAGGTCTAGGAGTATTTGCATTCTGAGAACATCGCAATATCAGTCTGGCTAGGTCTTGGAGAATTTGGATTCTAAAATATTGCAGTATCAGTCTGGCTAGGTCTAACAGTATTTGCATTCTAAGAACATTGCAGCATCAGTCAGGTCAAAGAGAATTTGGATTCTGAAATATTGCAACCTCAGTCTGGCTAGGTCTAGGAGTATTTGCATTCTGAGAACATTGCAGCATCAGTCTGGCTAGGTCTAGGAGTATTTGCATTCTAAGAACATTGTAGCATCAGTCTGGCTAGGTCTAGGAGTATTTGCATTCTGAGAACATTGCAGCATCAGTCAGGTCAAAGAGAATTAGGATTCTGAAATATTGCAACCTCAGTCTGGCTAGGTCTAGGAATATTTGAATTCTGAGAATATTGCAGCATCAGTCTGGCTAGGTCTAGGAGTATTTGCATTCTGAGAACATTGCAGCATCAGTAAGGTCTAGGAGTATTTGCATTCTGAGAATATTGCAATATCAGTCTGGCTAGGTCTCAGAGGATTTGCATTCTGAGAACATTGCAGCATCAGTCTGGCTAGGTCTAGGAGTATTTGCATTCTGGGAATATTGCAATATCAGTCTGGCTAGGTCTAGGAGTATTTGCATTCTGAGAATATTGCAATATCAGTCTGGCGAGGTCTAGGAGTATTTGCATTCTGAAAATATTGCAACATCAGTCTGGCTAGGTCTCAGAGGATTTGCATTCTGAGAACATTGCAGCATCAGTCTGGCTAGGTCTAGGAGTATTTGCATTCTGAGAATATTGCAATATCAGTCTGACTATATCTAGGAGTATTTGGATTCTGAGAATATTGCAACATCAGTCTGGCTAGGTCTCAGAGGATTTGCATTCTGAGAACATTGCAGCATCAGTCAGGTCTAGGAGTATTTGCATTCTGAGAACATCGCAATATCAGTCTGGCTAGGTCTCGGAGAATTTGGATTCTAAAATATTGCAGCATCAGTCTGGCTAGGTCTAACAGTATTTGCATTCTAAAAACATTGCAGCATCAGTCAGGTCAAAGAGAATTTGGATTCTGAAATATTGCAACCTCAGTCTGGCTAGGTCTAGGAGTATTTGCATTCTGAGAACATTGCAGCATCAGTCTGGCTAGGTCTAGGAGTATTTGCATTCTAAGAACATTGTAGCTTCAGTCTGGCTAGGTCTAGGAGTATTTGCATTGTGAGAACATTGCAGCATCAGTCAGGTCAAAGAGAATTTGGATTCTGAAATATTGCAACCTCAGTCTGGCTAGGTCTAGGAGTATTTGAATTCTGAGAATATTGCAGCATCAGTCTGGCTAGGTCTAGGAGTATTTGCATTCTGAGAACATTGTTGCATCAGTCCGGTCAAAGAGAATTTGGATTCTGAAATATTGCAACCTCAGTCTGGCTAGGTCTAGGAGGATTTGCATTTTGAGAATATTGCAACCTCAGTCTGGCTAGGTCTAGGAGTATTTGCATTCTGAGAACATTGCAGCATCAGTCAGGTCTAGGAGTATTTGCATTCTGAGAACATCACAATATCAGTCTGGCTAGGTCTTGGAGAATTTGGATTCTAAAATATTGCAGCATCAGTCTGGCTAGGTCTAACAGTATTTGCATTCTAAGAACATTGCAGCATCAGTCAGGTCAAAGAGAATTTGGATTCTGAAATATTGCAACCTCAGTCTGGCTAGGTCTAGGAGTATTTGCATTCTGAGAACATTGCAGCATCAGTCTGGCTAGGTCTAGGAGTATTTGCATTCTAAGAACATTGTAGCATCAGTCTGGCTAGTTCTAGGAGTATTTGCATTCTGAGAACATTGCAGCATCAGTCAGGTCAAAGAGAATTTGGATTCTGAAATATTGCAACCTCAGTCTGGCTAGGTCTAGGAGTATTTGAATTCTGAGAATATTGCAGCATCAGTCTGGCTAGGTCTAGGAGTATTTGCATTCTGAGAACATTGCAGCATCAGTAAGGTCTAGGAGTATTTGCATTCTGATAATATTGCAATATCAGTCTGGCTAGGTCTCAGAGGATTTGCATTCTGAGAACATTGCAGCATCAGTCTGGCTAGGTCTAGGAGTATTTGCATTCTGAGAATATTGCAATATCAGTCTGGCTAGATCTCGGAGTATTTGGATTCTGAGAATATTGCAACATCAGTCTGGCTAGGTCTCAGAGGATTTGCATTCTGAGAACATTGCAGCATCAGTCAGGCCTAGGAGTATTTGCATTCTGAGAATATTGCAGCATCAGTCTGGCTAGGTCTAGGAGTATTTGGATTCTAAAATATTGCAGCATCAGTCTGGCTAGGTCTTGCAGTAATTGCATTCTGAGAATATTGCAGCATCAGTCTGGCTAGGTCTAGGAGTATTTGCATTCTGAGAATATTGCAATATCAGTCTGGCTAGGATAAGGAGTATTTGCATTCTGAGAACATTGCAGCATCAATCAGGTCTAGGAGTATTTGCATTCTGAGAACATTGCAGCATCAGTCTGGCTAGGTCTAGGAGTATTTGCATTCTGAAAATATTGCAACATCAGTCTGGCTAGGTCTCAGAGGATTTTGCATTCTGAGAACATTGCAGCATCAGTCTGGCTAGGTCTAGGAGTACTTGCATTCTGAGAATATTGCAATATCAGTCTGGCTAGGTCTAGGAGTATTTGCATTCTGAGAATATTGCAATATCAGTCTGGCTAGGTCAAGGAGTATTTGCATTCTGAATATATTGCAACATCAGTCTGGGTAGGTCTCAGAGGATTTGCATTCTGAGAACATTGCAGCATCAGTCAGGTCTAGGAGTATTTGCATTCTGAGAATATTGCAACCTCAGTCTGGCTAGGTCTAGGAGTATTTGCATTCTGAGAATATTGTAGCATCAGTCAGGTCTAGGAGTATTTGCATTCTGAGAATATTGCAATATCAGTCTGGCTAGGTCTCAGAGGATTTGCATTCTGAGAACATTGCAGCATCAGTCAGGTCTAGGAGTATTTGCATTCTGAGAACATCGCAATATCAGTCTGGCTAGGTCTTGGAGAATTTGGATTCTAAAATATTGCAGTATCAGTCTGGCTAGGTCTAACAGTATTTGCATTCTAAGAACATTGCAGCATCAGTCAGGTCAAAGAGAATTTGGATTCTGAAATATTGCAACCTCAGTCTGGCTAGGTCTAGGAGTATTTGCATTCTGAGAACATTGCAGCATCAGTCTGGCTAGGTCTAGGAGTATTTGCATTCTAAGAACATTGTAGCATCAGTCTGGCTAGGTCTAGGAGTATTTGCATTCTGAGAACATTGCAGCATCAGTCAGGTCAAAGAGAATTTGGATTCTGAAATATTGCAACCTCAGTCTGGCTAGGTCTAGGAATATTTGAATTCTGAGAATATTGCAGCATCAGTCTGGCTAGGTCTAGGAGTATTTGCATTCTGAGAACATTGCAGCATCAGTAAGGTCTAGGAGTATTTGCATTCTGAGAATATTGCAATATCAGTCTGGCTAGGTCTCAGAGGATTTGCATTCTGAGAACATTGCAGCATCAGTCTGGCTAGGTCTAGGAGTATTTGCATTCTGGGAATATTGCAATATCAGTCTGGCTAGGTCTAGGAGTATTTGCATTCTGAGAATATTGCAATATCAGTCTGGCGAGGTCTAGGAGTATTTGCATTCTGAAAATATTGCAACATCAGTCTGGCTAGGTCTCAGAGGATTTGCATTCTGAGAACATTGCAGCATCAGTCTGGCTAGGTCTAGGAGTATTTGCATTCTGAGAATATTGCAATATCAGTCTGACTATATCTAGGAGTATTTGGATTCTGAGAATATTGCAACATCAGTCTGGCTAGGTCTCAGAGGATTTGCATTCTGAGAACATTGCAGCATCAGTCAGGTCTAGGAGTATTTGCATTCTGAGAACATCGCAATATCAGTCTGGCTAGGTCTCGGAGAATTTGGATTCTAAAATATTGCAGCATCAGTCTGGCTAGGTCTAACAGTATTTGCATTCTAAAAACATTGCAGCATCAGTCAGGTCAAAGAGAATTTGGATTCTGAAATATTGCAACCTCAGTCTGGCTAGGTCTAGGAGTATTTGCATTCTGAGAACATTGCAGCATCAGTCTGGCTAGGTCTAGGAGTATTTGCATTCTAAGAACATTGTAGCTTCAGTCTGGCTAGGTCTAGGAGTATTTGCATTCTGAGAACATTGCAGCATCAGTCAGGTCAAAGAGAATTTGGATTCTGAAATATTGCAACCTCAGTCTGGCTAGGTCTAGGAGTATTTGAATTCTGAGAATATTGCAGCATCAGTCTGGCTAGGTCTAGGAGTATTTGCATTCTGAGAACATTGTTGCATCAGTCAGGTCAAAGAGAATTTGGATTCTGAAATATTGCAACCTCAGTCTGGCTAGGTCTAGGAGGATTTGCATTTTGAGAATATTGCAACCTCAGTCTGGCTAGGTCTAGGAGTATTTGCATTCTGAGAACATTGCAGCATCAGTCAGGTCTAGGAGTATTTGCATTCTGAGAACATCGCAATATCAGTCTGGCTAGGTCTTGGAGAATTTGGATTCTAAAATATTGCAGCATCAGTCTGGCTAGGTCTAACAGTATTTGCATTCTAAGAACATTGCAGCATCAGTCAGGTCAAAGAGAATTTGGATTCTGAAATATTGCAATATCAGTCTGGCTAGGTCTCAGAGGATTTGCATTCTGAGAACATTGCAGCATCAGTCAGGTCTAGGAGTATTTGCATTCTGAGAACATTGCAGCATCAGTCTGGCTAGGTCTAGGAGTATTTGCATTCTGAGAACATTGCAGCATCAGTCTGGCTAGGTCTAGGAGTATTTGCATTCTGAGAATATTGCAGCATCAGTCTGGCTAGGTCTAGGAGTATTTGCATTCTGAGAACATTACAGCATCAGTCTGGCTAGGTCTAGGAGTATTTGCATTCTGAGAACATTGCAGCATCAGTCTGGCTAGGTCTAGGAGTATTCGCATTCTTAGAACATTGCAGCATCAGTCTGGCTAGGTCTAGGAGTATTTGCATTCTGAGAATATTGTAGCATCAGTAAGGTCTAGGAGTATTTGCATTCTGAGAATATTGCAATATCAGTCTGGCGAGGTCTAGGAGTATTTGCATTCTGAGAACATTGCAACATCAGTATGGCTAGGTCTCAGAGGATTTGCATTCTGAGAACATTGCAGCATCAGTCAGGTCTAGGAGTATTTGCATTCTGAGAATATTGCAGCATCAGTCTGGCTAGGTCTAGGAGTATTTGGATTCTAAAATATTGCAGCATCAGTCTGGCTAGGTCTTGCAGTAATTGCAATCTGAGAATATTGCAGCATCAGTCTGGCTAGGTCTAGGAGTATTTGCATTCTGAGAATATTGCAATATCAGTCTGGCTAGGTCTAGGAGTATTTGCATTCTGAGAACATTGCAGCATCAATCAGGTCTAGGAGTATTTGCATTCTGAGAACATTGCAGCATCAGTCTGGCTAGGTCTCGGAGTATTTGGATTCTGAGAACATTGCAGCATCAGTCTGGCTAGGTCTAGGAGTATTTGCATTCTGAGAACATTACAGCATCAGTCTGGCTAGGTCTAGGAGTATTCACATTCTGAGAACATTGCAGCATCAGCCTGGCTAGGTCTAGGAGCATTTGGATTCTGAAATATTGCAACCTCAGTCTGGCTAGGTCTAGGAGTATTTGCATTCTGAGAATATTGTAGCATCAGTAAGGTCTAGGAGTATTTGCATTCTGAGAATATTGCAATATCAGTCTGGCTAGGTCTAGGAGTATTTGCATTCTGAAAATATTGCAACATCAGTCTGGCTAGGTCTCAGAGGATTTGCATTCTGAGAACATTGCAGCATCAGTCTGGGTAGGTCTAGGAGTATTTGGATTCTGAGAATATTGCAATATCAGTCTGGCTAGGTCTCAGAGGATTTGCATTCTGAGAACATTGCAGCATCAGTCAGGTCTAGGAGTATTTGCATTCTGAGAACATCGCAATATCAGTCTGGCTAGGTCTCGGAGAATTTGGATTCTAAAATATTGCAGCATCAGTCTGGCTAGGTCTAGCAGTATTTGCATTCTAAGAACATTGCAGCATCAGTCGGGTCAAAGAGAATTTGGATTCTGAAATATTGCAACCTCAGTCTGGCTAGGTCTAGGAGTATTTGCATTCTGAGAACATTGCAGAATCAGTTTGGCTAGGTCTAGGAGTATTTGCATTCTACGAACATTGCAGCATCAGTCTGGCTAGGTCTAGGAGTATTTGCATTCTGAGAACATTGCAGCATCAGTCAGGTCAAAGAGAATTTGGATTCTGAAATATTGCAACCTCAGTCTGGCTAGGTCTAGGAGTATTTGCATTCTGAGAACATTGCAGCATCAGTCAGGTCTAGGAGTATTTGCATTCTGAGAATATTGCAATATCAGTCTGGCTAGGTCTCAGAGGATTTGCATTCTGAGAACATTCCAGCATCAGTCTGGCTAGGTCTAGGAGTATTTGCATTCTGGGAATATTGCAATATCAGTCTGGCTAGGTCTAGGAGTATTTGCATTCTGAGAATATTGCAATATCAGTCTGGCTAGGTCTAGGAGTATTTGCATTCTGAGAATATTGCAATATCAGTCTGGCTAGGTCTAGGAGTATTTGCATTCTGAATATATTGCAACATCAGTCTAGGTATCTGGCCGAAATAGCTCAGTTGGTAGAGTATTCGCCTTGAGATCCAGGGGTTCTAGGTTCGAATCCTGGCCAGTTACTATCAACCGCTATGAGCAGACATTGTCTGGTATCAGCGGTATATAAATGTCAGCTTTACTTTTTAGCTTTTTTTAGGTAGGTCTCAGAGGATTTGCATTCTGAGAACATTGCAGCATCAGTCAGGTCTAGGAGTATTTGCATTCTGAGAATATTGCAACCTCAGTCTGGCTAGGTCTAGGAGTATTTGCATTCTGAAAATATTGTAGCATCAGTCAGGTCTAGGAGTATTTGCATTCTGAGAATATTGCAATATCAGTCTGGCTAGGTCTCAGAGGATTTGCATTCTGAGAACATTGCAGCATCAGTCTGGCTAGGTCTAGGAGTATTTGCATTCTGAGAACATTGCAGCATCAGTAAGGTCTAAGAGTATTTGCATTCTGAGAATATTGCAGCATCAGTCTGGCTAGGTGTAGGAGTATTTGCATTCTGAGAATATTGCAATATCAGTCTGGCTAAGTCTAGGAGTATTTGCATTCTGAGAACATAGCAGCATCAATCAGGTCTAGGAGTATTTGCATTCTGAGAACATTGCAGTATCAGTCTGGCTAGGTCTCGGAGTATTTGGATTCTGAGAACATTGTAGCATCAGTCTGGCTAGGTCTTAGAGGATTTGCATTCTGAGAACATTGCAGCATCAGTCAGGTCTAGGAGTATTTGCATTCTGAGAATATTGCAGCATCAGTCTGGCTAGGTCTAGGAGTATTTGGATTCTAAAATATTGCAGCATCAGTCTGGCTAGGTCTTGCAGTAATTGCATTCTGAGAATATTGCAGCATCAGTCTGGCTAGGTCTAGGAGTATTTGCATTCTGAGAACATTGCAGCATCAGGCAGGTCAAAGAGAATTTGGATTCTGAAATATTGCAACCTCAGTCTGGCTAGGTCTAGGAGTACTTGCATTCTGAGAATATTGCAATATCAGTCTGGCTAGGTCTAGGAGTATTTGCATTCTGAGAATATTGCAATATCAGTCTGGCGAGTTCTAGGAGTATTTGCATTCTGAAAATATTGCAACATCAGTCTGGCTAGGTCTCAGAGGATTTGCATTCTGAGAACATTGCAGCATCAGTCTGGCTAGGTCTAGGAATATTTGCATTCTGAGAATATTGCAATATCAGTCTGGCTAGATCTCGGAGTATTTGGATTCTGAGAATATTGCAGCATCAGTCTGGCTAGGTCTAGGAGTATTTGCATTCTGGGAATATTGCAATATCAGTCTGGCTAGGTCTAGGAGTACTTGCATTCTGAGAATATTGCAATATCAGTCTGGCTAGGTCTAGGAGTATTTGCATTCTGAAAATATTGCAATATCAGTCTGGCTAGGTCTAGGAGTATTTGCATTCTGAATATATTGCAACATCAGTCTAGGTAGGTCTCAGAGGATTTGCATTCTGAGAACATTGCAGCATCAGTCAGGTCTAGGAGTATTTGCATTCTGAGAATATTGCAACCTCAGTCTGGCTAGGTCTAGGAGTATTTGCATTCTGAGAATATTGCAATATCAGTCTGGCGAGGTCTAGGAGTATTTGCATTCTGAAAATATTGCAACATCAGTCTGGCTAGGTCTCAGAGGATTTGCATTCTGAAAACATTGCAGCATCAGTCTGGCTAGGTCTAGGAATATTTGCATTCTGAGAATATTGCAATATCAGTCTGGCTAGATCTCGGAGTATTTGGATTCTGAGAATATTGCAACATCAGTCTGGTTAGGTCTCAGAGGATTTGCATTCTGAGAACATTGCAGCATCAGTCAGGTCTAGGAGTATTTGCATTCTGAGAATATTGCAGCATCAGTCTGGCTAGGTCTAGGAGAATTTGGATTCTAAAATATTGCAGCATCAGTCTGGCTAGGTCTAACAGTATTTGCATTCTAAGAGCATTGCAGCATCAGTCAGGTCAAAGAGAATTTGGATTCTGAAATATTGCAACCTCAGTCTGGCTAGGTCTAGGAGTATTTGCATTCTGAGAACATTGCAGCATCAGTCTGGCTAGGTCTAGGAGTATTTGCATTCTAAGAACATTGTAGCTTCAGTCTGGCTAGGTCTAGGAGTATTTGCATTCTGAGAACATTGCAGCATCAGTCAGGTCAAAGAGAATTTGGATTCTGAAATATTGCAACCTCAGTCTGGCTAGGTCTAGGAGTATTTGAATTCTGAGAATATTGCAGCATCAGTCTGGCTAGGTCTAGGAGTATTTGCATTCTGAGAACATTGCAGCATCAGTCAGGTCAAAGAGAATTTGGATTCTGAAATATTGCAACCTCAGTCTGGCTAGGTCTAGGAGGATTTGCATTCTGAGAATATTGCAACCTCAGTCTGGCTAGGTCTAGGAGTATTTGCATTCTGAGAACATTGCAGCATCAGTCAGGTCTAGGAGTATTTGCATTCTGAGAACATCGCAATATCAGTCTGGCTAGGTCTTGGAGAATTTGGATTCTAAAATATTGCAGCATCAGTCTGGCTAGGTCTAACAGTATTTGCATTCTAAGAACATTGCAGCATCAGTCAGGTCAAAGAGAATTTGGATTCTGAAATATTGCAACCTCAGTCTGGCTAGGTCTAGGAGTATTTGAATTCTGACAATATTGCAGCATCAGTCTGGCTAGGTCTAGGAGTATTTGCATTCTGAGAACATTGCAGCATCAGTAAGGTCTAGGAGTATTTGCATTCTGAGAATATTGCAATATCAGTCTGGCTAGGTCTCAGAGGATTTGCATTCTGAGAACATTGCAGCATCAGTCTGGCTAGGTCTAGGAGTATTTGCATTCTGGGAATATTGCAATATCAGTCTGGCTATGTCTAGGAGTATTTGCATTCTGAGAATATTGCAATATCAGTCTGGCGAGGTCTAGGAGTATTTGCATTCTGAAAATATTGCAACATCAGTCTGGCTAGGTCTCAGAGGATTTGCATTCTGAGAACATTGCAGCATCAGTCTGGCTAGGTCTAGGAGTATTTGCATTCTGAGAATATTGCAATATCAGTCTGGCTAGATCTAGGAGTATTTGGATTCTGAGAATATTGCAACATCAGTCTGGCTAGGTCTCAGAGGATTTGCATTCTGAGAACATTGCAGCATCAGTCAGGCCTAGGAGTATTTGCATTCTGAGAATATTGCAGCATCAGTCTGGCTAGGTCTAGGAGTATTTGGATTCTAAAATATTGCAGCATCAGTCTGGCTAGGTCTTGCAGTAATTGCATTCTGAGAATATTGCAGCATCAGTCTGGCTAGGTCTAGGAGTATTTGCATTCTGAGAATATTGCAATATCAGTCTGGCTAGGTCTAGGAGTATTTGCATTCTGAGAACATTGCAGCATCAATCAGGTCTAGGAGTATTTGCATTCTGAGAACATTGCAGCATCAGTCTGGCTAGGTCTAGGAGTATTTGCATTCTGAGAACATTGCAGCATCAGTCTGGCTAGGTCTAGGAGTATTTGCATTCTGAGAATATTGCAGCATCAGTCTGGCTAGGTCTAAGAGTATTTGCATTCTGAGAACATTACAGCATCAGTCTGGCTAGGTCTAGGAGTATTCGCATTCTGAGAACATTGCAGCATCAGTCTGGCTAGGTCTAGGAGCATTTGGATTCTGAAATATTGCAACCTCAGTCTGGCTAGGTCTAGGAGTATTTGCATTCTGAGAATATTGTAGCATCAGTAAGGTCTAGGAGTATTTGCATTCTGAGAACATCGCAATATCAGTCTGGCTAGGTCTTGGAGAATTTGGATTCTAAAATATTGCAGTATCAGTCTGGCTAGGTCTAACAGTATTTGCATTCTAAGAACATTGCAGCATCAGTCAGGTCAAAGAGAATTTGGATTCTGAAATATTGCAACCTCAGTCTGGCTAGGTCTAGGAATATTTGAATTCTGAGAATATTGCAGCATCAGTCTGGCTAGGTCTAGGAGTATTTGCATTCTGAGAACATTGCAGCATCAGTAAGGTCTAGGAGTATTTGCATTCTGAGAATATTGCAATATCAGTCTGGCTAGGTCTCAGAGGATTTGCATTCTGAGAACATTGCAGCATCAGTCTGGCTAGGTCTAGGAGTATTTGCATTCTGGGAATATTGCAATATCAGTCTGGCTAGGTCTAGGAGTATTTGCATTCTGAGAATATTGCAATATCAGTCTGGCGAGGTCTAGGAGTATTTGCATTCTGAAAATATTGCAACATCAGTCTGGCTAGGTCTCAGAGGATTTGCATTCTGAGAACATTGCAGCATCAGTCTGGCTAGGTCTAGGAGTATTTGCATTCTGAGAATATTGCAATATCAGTCTGACTATATCTAGGAGTATTTGGATTCTGAGAATATTGCAACATCAGTCTGGCTAGGTCTCAGAGGATTTGCATTCTGAGAACATTGCAGCATCAGTCAGGTCTAGGAGTATTTGCATTCTGAGAACATCGCAATATCAGTCTGGCTAGGTCTCGGAGAATTTGGATTCTAAAATATTGCAGCATCAGTCTGGCTAGGTCTAACAGTATTTGCATTCTAAAAACATTGCAGCATCAGTCAGGTCAAAGAGAATTTGGATTCTGAAATATTGCAACCTCAGTCTGGCTAGGTCTAGGAGTATTTGCATTCTGAGAACATTGCAGCATCAGTCTGGCTAGGTCTAGGAGTATTTGCATTCTAAGAACATTGTAGCTTCAGTCTGGCTAGGTCTAGGAGTATTTGCATTCTGAGAACATTGCAGCATCAGTCAGGTCAAAGAGAATTTGGATTCTGAAATATTGCAACCTCAGTCTGGCTAGGTCTAGGAGTATTTGAATTCTGAGAATATTGCAGCATCAGTCTGGCTAGGTCTAGGAGTATTTGCATTCTAAGAACATTGTTGCATCAGTCAGGTCAAAGAGAATTTGGATTCTGAAATATTGCAACCTCAGTCTGGCTAGGTCTAGGAGGATTTGCATTTTGAGAATATTGCAACCTCAGTCTGGCTAGGTCTAGGAGTATTTGCATTCTGAGAACATTGCAGCATCAGTCAGGTCTAGGAGTATTTGCATTCTGAGAACATCGCAATATCAGTCTGGCTAGGTCTTGGAGAATTTGGATTCTAAAATATTGCAGCATCAGTCTGGCTAGGTCTAACAGTATTTGCATTCTAAGAACATTGCAGCATCAGTCAGGTCAAAGAGAATTTGGATTCTGAAATATTGCAACCTCAGTCTGGCTAGGTCTAGGAGTATTTGCATTCTGAGAACATTGCAGCATCAGTCTGGCTAGGTCTAGGAGTATTTGCATTCTAAGAACATTGTAGCATCAGTCTGGCTAGTTCTAGGAGTATTTGCATTCTGAGAACATTGCAGCATCAGTCAGGTCAAAGAGAATTTGGATTCTGAAATATTGCAACCTCAGTCTGGCTAGGTCTAGGAGTATTTGAATTCTGAGAATATTGCAGCATCAGTCTGGCTAGGTCTAGGAGTATTTGCATTCTGAGAACATTGCAGCATCAGTAAGGTCTAGGAGTATTTGCATTCTGAGAATATTGCAATATCAGTCTGGCTAGGTCTCAGAGGATTTGCATTCTGAGAACATTGCAGCATCAGTCTGGCTAGGTCTAGGAGTATTTGCATTCTGAGAATATTGCAATATCAGTCTGGCTAGATCTCGGAGTATTTGGATTCTGAGAATATTGCAACATCAGTCTGGCTAGGTCTCAGAGGATTTGCATTCTGAGAACATTGCAGCATCAGTCAGGCCTAGGAGTATTTGCATTCTGAGAATATTGCAGCATCAGTCTGGCTAGGTCTAGGAGTATTTGGATTCTAAAATATTGCAGCATCAGTCTGGCTAGGTCTTGCAGTAATTGCATTCTGAGAATATTGCAGCATCAGTCTGGCTAGGTCTAGGAGTATTTGCATTCTGAGAATATTGCAATATCAGTCTGGCTAGGATAAGGAGTATTTGCATTCTGAGAACATTGCAGCATCAATCAGGTCTAGGAGTATTTGCATTCTGAGAACATTGCAGCATCAGTCTGGCTAGGTCTAGGAGTATTTGCATTCTGAGAACATTGCAGCATCAGTCTGGCTAGGTCTAGGAGTATTTGCATTCTGAGAATATTGCAGCATCAGTCTGGCTAGGTCTAACAGTATTTGCATTCTGAGAACATTACAGCATCAGTCTGGCTAGGTCTAGGAGTATTTGCATTCTGAGAACATTACAGCATCAGTCTGGCTAGGTCTAGGAGTATTCGCATTCTTAGAACATTGCAGCATCAGTCTGGCTAGGTCTAGGAGTATTTGCATTCTGAGAATATTGTAGCATCAGTAAGGTCTAGGAGTATTTGCATTCTGAGAATATTGCAATATCAGTCTGGCGAGGTCTAGGAGTATTTGCATTCTGAGAACATTGCAACATCAGTATGGCTAGGTCTCAGAGGATTTGCATTCTGAGAACATTGCAGCATCAGTCAGGCCTAGGAGTATTTGCATTCTGAGAATATTGCAGCATCAGTCTGGCTAGGTCTAGGAGTATTTGGATTCTAAAATATTGCAGCATCAGTCTGGCTAGGTCTTGCAGTAATTGCAATCTGAGAATATTGCAGCATCAGTCTGGCTAGGTCTAGGAGTATTTGCATTCTGAGAATATTGCAATATCAGTCTGGCTAGGTCTAGGAGTATTTGCATTCTGAGAACATTGCAGCATCAATCAGGTCTAGGAGTATTTGCATTCTGAGAACATTGCAGCATCAGTCTGGCTAGGTCTCGGAGTATTTGGATTCTGAGAACATTGCAGCATCAGTCTGGCTAGGTCTAGGAGTATTTGCATTCTGAGAACATTACAGCATCAGTCTGGCTAGGTCTAGGAGTATTCACATTCTGAGAACATTGCAGCATCAGCCTGGCTAGGTCTAGGAGCATTTGGATTCTGAAATATTGCAACCTCAGTCTGGCTAGGTCTAGGAGTATTTGCATTCTGAGAATATTGTAGCATCAGTAAGGTCTAGGAGTATTTGCATTCTGAGAATATTGCAATATCAGTCTGGCTAGGTCTAGGAGTATTTGCATTCTGAAAATATTGCAACATCAGTCTGGCTAGGTCTCAGAGGATTTGCATTCTGAGAACATTGCAGCATCAGTCTGGGTAGGTCTAGGAGTATTTGGATTCTGAGAATATTGCAATATCAGTCTGGCTAGGTCTCAGAAGATTTGCATTCTGAGAACATTGCAGCATCAGTCAGGTCTAGGAGTATTTGCATTCTGAGAACATCGCAATATCAGTCTGGCTAGGTCTCGGAGAATTTGGATTCTAAAATATTGCAGCATCAGTCTGGCTAGGTCTAGCAGTATTTGCATTCTAAGAACATTGCAGCATCAGTCAGGTCAAAGAGAATTTGGATTCTGAAATATTGCAACCTCAGTCTGGCTAGGTCTAGGAGTATTTGCATTCTGAGAACATTGCAGAATCAGTTTGGCTAGGTCTAGGAGTATTTGCATTCTACGAACATTGCAGCATCAGTCTGGCTAGGTCTAGGAGTATTTGCATTCTGAGAACATTGCAGCATCAGTCAGGTCAAAGAGAATTTGGATTCTGAAATATTGCAACCTCAGTCTGGCTAGGTCTAGGAGTATTTGCATTCTGAGAACATTGCAGCATCAGTCTGGCTAGGTCTAGGAGTATTTGCATTCTGAGAACATTACAGCATCAGTCTGGCTAGGTCTAGGAGTATTCGCATTCTGAGAACATTGCAGCATCAGTCTGGCTAGGTCTAGGAGCATTTGGATTCTGAAATATTGCAACCTCAGTCTGGCTAGGTCTAGGAGTATTTGCATTCTGAGAATATTGTAGCATCAGTAAGGTCTAGGAGTATTTGCATTCTGAGAATATTGCAATATCAGTCTGGCGAGGTCTAGGAGTATTTGCATTCTGAGAACATTGCAACATCAGTCTGGCTAGGTCTCAGAGGATTTGCATTCTGAGAACATTGCAGCATCAGTCAGGTCTAGGAGTATTTGCATTCTGAGAATATTGCAGCATCAATCTGGCTAGGTCTAGGAGTATTTGGATTCTAAAATATTGCAGCATCAGTCTGGCTAGGTCTTGCAGTAATTGCATTCTGAGAATATTGCAGCATCAGTCTGGCTAGGTCTAGGAGTATTTGCATTCTGAGAATATTGCAATATCAGTCTGGCTAGATCTAGGAGTATTTGGATTCTGAGAATATTGCAACATAAGTCTGGCTAGGTCTCGGAGTATTTGCATTCTGAGAACATTGCAGCATCAGTCTGGCTAGGTCTCAGAGGATTTGCATTCTGAGAACATTGCAGCATCAGTCAGGTCTAGGAGTATTTGCATTCTGAGAACATCGCAATATCAGTCTGGCTAGGTCTCGGAGAATTTGGATTCTAAAATATTGCAGCATCAGTCTGGCTAGGTCTAACAGTATTTGCATTCTAAGAACATTGCAGCATCAGTCAGGTCAAAGAGAATTTGGATTCTGAAATATTGCAACCTCAGTCTGGCTAGGTCTAGGAGTATTTGAATTCTGAGAATATTGCAGCATCAGTCTGGCTAGGTCTAGGAGTATTTGCATTCTGAGAACATTGCAGCATCAGTAAGGTCTAGGAGTATTTGCATTCTGAGAATATTGCAATATCAGTCTGGCTAGGTCTCAGAGGATTTGCATTCTGAGAACATTGCAGCATCAGTCTGGCTAGGTCTAGGAGTATTTGCATTCTGGGAATATTGCAATATCAGTCTGGCTAGGTCTAGGAGTATTTGCATTCTGAGAATATTGCAATATCAGTCTGGCGAGGTCTAGGAGTATTTGCATTCTGAAAATATTGCAACATCAGTCTGGCTAGGTCTCAGAGGATTTGCATTCTGAGAACATTGCAGCATCAATCAGGTCTAGGAGTATTTGCATTCTGAGAACATTGCAGCATCAGTCTGGCTAGGTCTCGGAGTATTTGGATTCTGAGAACATTGCAGCATCAGTCTGGCTAGGTCTAGGAGTATTTGCATTCTGAGAACATTACAGCATCAGTCTGGCTAGGTCTAGGAGTATTCGCATTCTGAGAACATTGCAGCATCAGTCTGGCTAGGTCTAGGAGCATTTGGATTCTGAAATATTGCAACCTCAGTCTGGCTAGGTCTAGGAGTATTTGCATTCTGAGAATATTGTAGCATCAGTAAGGTCTAGGAGTATTTGCATTCTGAGAATATTGCAATATCAGTCTGGCTAGGTCTAGGAGTATTTGGATTCTGAGAATATTGCAACATCAGTCTGGCTAGGTCTCAGAGGATTTGCATTCTGAGAACATTGCAGCATCAGTCTGGGTAGGTCTAGGAGTATTTGCATTCTGAGAATATTGCAATATCAGTCTGGCTAGATCTAGGAGTATTTGGATTCTGAGAATATTGCAACATCAGTCTGGCTAGGTCTCAGAGGATTTGCATTCTGAGAACATTGCAGCATCAGTCAGGTCTAGGAGTATTTGCATTCTGAGAACATCACAATATCAGTCTGGCTAGGTCTCGGAGAATTTGGATTCTCAAATATTGCAGCATCAGTCTGGCTAGGTCTAGCAGTATTTGCATTCTAAGAACATTGCAGCATCAGTCAGGTCAAAGAGAATTTGGATTCTGAAATATTGCAACCTCAGTCTGGCTAGGTCTAGGAGTATTTGCATTCTGAGAACATTGCAGCATCAGTCTGGCTAGGTCTAGGAGTATTTGCATTCTAAGAACATTGTAGCTTCAGTCTGGCTAGGTCTAGGAGTATTTGCATTCTGAGAACATTGCAGCATCAGTCAGGTCAAAGAGAATTTGGATTCTGAAATATTGCAACCTCAGTCTGGCTAGGTCTAGGAGTATTTGAATTCTGAGAATATTGCAGCATCAGTCTGGCTAGGTCTAGGAGTATTTGCATTCTGAGAACATTGCAGCATCAGTCAGGTCAAAGAGAATTTGGATTCTGAAATATTGCAACCTCAGTCTGGCTAGGTCTAGGAGGATTTGCATTCTGAGAATATTGCAACCTCAGTCTGGCTAGGTCTAGGAGTATTTGCATTCTGAGAACATTGCAGCATCAGTCAGGTCTAGGAGTATTTGCATTCTGAGAACATCGCAATATCAGTCTGGCTAGGTCTTGGAGAATTTGGATTCTAAAATATTGCAGCATCAGTCTGGCTAGGTCTAACAGTATTTGCATTCTAAGAACATTGCAGCATCAGTCAGGTCAAAGAGAATTTGGATTCTGAAATATTGCAACCTCAGTCTGGCTAGGTCTAGGAGTATTTGAATTCTGAGAATATTGCAGCATCAGTCTGGCTAGGTCTAGGAGTATTTGCATTCTGAGAACATTGCAGCATCAGTAAGGTCTAGGAGTATTTGCATTCTGAGAATATTGCAATATCAGTCTGGCTAGGTCTCAGAGGATTTGCATTCTGAGAACATTGCAGCATCAGTCTGGCTAGGTCTAGGAGTATTTGCATTCTGGGAATATTGCAATATCAGTCTGGCTATGTCTAGGAGTATTTGCATTCTGAGAATATTGCAATATCAGTCTGGCGAGGTCTAGGAGTATTTGCATTCTGAAAATATTGCAACATCAGTCTGGCTAAGTCTCAGAGGATTTGCATTCTGAGAACATTGCAGCATCAGTCTGGCTAGGTCTAGGAGTATTTGCATTCTGAGAATATTGCAATATCAGTCTGGCTAGATCTAGGAGTATTTGGATTCTGAGAATATTGCAACATCAGTCTGGCTAGGTCTCAGAGGATTTGCATTCTGAGAACATTGCAGCATCAGTCAGGCCTAGGAGTATTTGCATTCTGAGAATATTGCAGCATCAGTCTGGCTAGGTCTAGGAGTATTTGGATTCTAAAATATTGCAGCATCAGTCTGGCTAGGTCTTGCAGTAATTGCATTCTGAGAATATTGCAGCATCAGTCTGGCTAGGTCTAGGAGTATTTGCATTCTGAGAATATTGCAATATCAGTCTGGCTAGGTCTAGGAGTATTTGCATTCTGAGAACATTGCAGCATCAATCAGGTCTAGGAGTATTTGCATTCTGAGAACATTGCAGCATCAGTCTGGCTAGGTCTAGGAGTATTTGCATTCTGAGAACATTGCAGCATCAGTCTGGCTAGGTCTAGGAGTATTTGCATTCTGAGAATATTGCAGCATCAGTCTGGCTAGGTCTAGGAGTATTTGCATTCTGAGAACATTACAGCATCAGTCTGGCTAGGTCTAGGAGTATTTGCATTCTGGGAATATTGCAATATCAGTCTGGCTAGGTCTAGGAGTATTTGCATTCTGAGAATATTGCATTATCAGTCTGGCGAGGTCTAGGAGTATTTGGATTCTGAAAATATTGCAACATCAGTCTGGCTAGGTCTCAGAGGATTTGCATTCTGAGAACATTGCAGCATCAATCAGGTCTAGGAGTATTTGGATTCTGAGAACATTGCAGCATCAGTCTGGCTAGGTCTCGGAGTATTTGGATTCTGAGAACATTGCAGCATCAGTCTGGCTAGGTCTAGGAGTATTTGCATTCTGAGAACATTACAGCATCAGTCTGGCTAGGTCTAGGAGTATTTGCATTCTGAGAACATTGCAGCATCAGTCTGGCTAGGTCTAGGAGTATTTGGATTCTGAAATATTGCAACCTCAGTCTGGCTAGGTCTAGGAGTATTTGCATTCTGAGAATATTGTAGCATCAGTAAGGTCTAGGAGTATTTGCATTCTGAGAATATTGCAATATCAGTCTGGCTAGGTCTAGGAGTATTTGGATTCTGAGAATATTGCAACATCAGTCTGGCTAGGTCTCAGAGGATTTGCATTCTGAGAACATTGCAGCATCAGTCTGGGTAGGTCTAGGAGTATTTGCATTCTGAGAATATTGCAATATCAGTCTGGCTAGATCTAGGAGTATTTGGATTCTGAGAATATTGCAACATCAGTCTGGCTAGGTCTCAGAGGATTTGCATTCTGAGAACATTGCAGCATCAGTCAGGTCTAGGAGTATTTGCATTCTGAGAACATCACAATATCAGTCTGGCTAGGTCTCGGAGAATTTGGATTCTCAAATATTGCAGCATCAGTCTGGCTAGGTCTAGCAGTATTTGCATTCTAAGAACATTGCAGCATCAGTCAGGTCAAAGAGAATTTGGATTCTGAAATATTGCAACCTCAGTCTGGCTAGGTCTAGGAGTATTTGCATTCTGAGAACATTGCAGCATCAGTCTGGCTAGGTCTAGGAGTATTTGCATTCTAAGAACATTGTAGCTTCAGTCTGGCTAGGTCTAGGAGTATTTGCATTCTGAGAACATTGCAGCATCAGTCAGGTCAAAGAGAATTTGGATTCTGAAATATTGCAACCTCAGTCTGGCTAGGTCTAGGAGTATTTGAATTCTGAGAATATTGCAGCATCAGTCTGGCTAGGTCTAGGAGTATTTGCATTCTGAGAACATTGCAGCATCAGTCAGGTCAAAGAGAATTTGGATTCTGAAATATTGCAACCTCAGTCTGGCTAGGTCTAGGAGGATTTGCATTCTGAGAATATTGCAACCTCAGTCTGGCTAGGTCTAGGAGTATTTGCATTCTGAGAACATTGCAGCATCAGTCAGGTCTAGGAGTATTTGCATTCTGAGAACATCGCAATATCAGTCTGGCTAGGTCTTGGAGAATTTGGATTCTAAAATATTGCAGCATCAGTCTGGCTAGGTCTAACAGTATTTGCATTCTAAGAACATTGCAGCATCAGTCAGGTCAAAGAGAATTTGGATTCTGAAATATTGCAACCTCAGTCTGGCTAGGTCTAGGAGTATTTGAATTCTGAGAATATTGCAGCATCAGTCTGGCTAGGTCTAGGAGTATTTGCATTCTGAGAACATTGCAGCATCAGTAAGGTCTAGGAGTATTTGCATTCTGAGAATATTGCAATATCAGTCTGGCTAGGTCTCAGAGGATTTGCATTCTGAGAACATTGCAGCATCAGTCTGGCTAGGTCTAGGAGTATTTGCATTCTGGGAATATTGCAATATCAGTCTGGCTATGTCTAGGAGTATTTGCATTCTGAGAATATTGCAATATCAGTCTGGCGAGGTCTAGGAGTATTTGCATTCTGAAAATATTGCAACATCAGTCTGGCTAAGTCTCAGAGGATTTGCATTCTGAGAACATTGCAGCATCAGTCTGGCTAGGTCTAGGAGTATTTGCATTCTGAGAATATTGCAATATCAGTCTGGCTAGATCTAGGAGTATTTGGATTCTGAGAATATTGCAACATCAGTCTGGCTAGGTCTCAGAGGATTTGCATTCTGAGAACATTGCAGCATCAGTCAGGCCTAGGAGTATTTGCATTCTGAGAATATTGCAGCATCAGTCTGGCTAGGTCTAGGAGTATTTGGATTCTAAAATATTGCAGCATCAGTCTGGCTAGGTCTTGCAGTAATTGCATTCTGAGAATATTGCAGCATCAGTCTGGCTAGGTCTAGGAGTATTTGCATTCTGAGAATATTGCAATATCAGTCTGGCTAGGTCTAGGAGTATTTGCATTCTGAGAACATTGCAGCATCAGTCTGGCTAGGTCTAGGAGTATTTGCATTCTGAGAACATTGCAGCATCAGTCTGGCTAGGTCTAGGAGTATTTGCATTCTGAGAATATTGCAGCATCAGTCTGGCTAGGTCTAGGAGTATTTGCATTCTGAGAACATTACAGCATCAGTCTGGCTAGGTCTAGGAGTATTCGCATTCTGAGAACATTGCAGCATCAGTCTGGCTAGGTCTAGGAGCATTTGGATTCTGAAATATTGCAACCTCAGTCTGGCTAGGTCTAGGAGTATTTGCATTCTGAGAATATTGTCGCATCAGTAAGGTCTAGGAGTATTTGCATTCTGAGAATATTTCAATATCAGTCTGGCGAGGTCTAGGAGTATTTGCATTCTGAGAACATTGCAACATCAGTCTGGCTAGGTCTCAGAGGATTTGCATTCTGAGAACATTGCAACATCAGTCAGGTCTAGGAGTATTTGCGTTCTGAGAATATTGCAGCATCAATCTGGCTAGGTCTAGGAGTATTTGGATTCTAAAATATTGCAGCATCAGTCTGGCTAGGTCTTGCAGTAATTGCATTCTGAGAATATTGCAGCATCAGTCTGGCTAGGTCTAGGAGTATTTGCATTCTGAGAATATTGCAATATCAGTCTGGCTAGATCTAGGAGTATTTGGATTCTGAGAATATTGCAACATAAGTCTGGCTATGTCTCGGAGTATTTGCATTCTGAGAACATTGCAGCATCAGTCTGGCTAGGTCTCAGAGGATTTGCATTCTGAGAACATTGCAGCATCAGTCAGGTCTAGGAGTATTTGCATTCTGAGAACATCGCAATATCAGTCTGGCTAGGTCTCGGAGAATTTGGATTCTAAAATATTGCAGCATCAGTCTGGCTAGGTCTAACAGTATTTGCATTCTAAGAACATTGCAGCATCAGTCAGGTCAAAGAGAATTTGGATTCTGAAATATTGCAACCTCAGTCTGGCTAGGTCTAGGAGTATTTGAATTCTGAGAATATTGCAGCATCAGTCTGGCTAGGTCTAGGAGGATTTGCATTCTGAGAACATTGCAGCATCAGTAAGGTCTAGGAGTATTTGCATTCTGAGAATATTGCAATATCAGTCTGGCTAGGTCTCAGAGGATTTGCATTCTGAGAACATTGCAGCATCAGTCTGGCTAGGTCTAGGAGTATTTGCATTCTGGGAATATTGCAATATCAGTCTGGCTAGGTCTAGGAGTATTTGCATTCTGAGAATATTGCAATATCAGTCTGGCGAGGTCTAGGAGTATTTGCATTCTGAAAATATTGCAACATCAGTCTGGCTAGGTCTCAGAGGATTTGCATTCTGAGAACATTGCAGCATCAATCAGGTCTAGGAGTATTTGGATTCTGAGAACATTGCAGCATCAGTCTGGCTAGGTCTCGGAGTATTTGGATTCTGAGAACATTGCAGCATCAGTCTGGCTAGGTCTAGGAGTATTTGCATTCTGAGAACATTACAGCATCAGTCTGGCTAGGTCTAGGAGTATTCGCATTCTGAGAACATTGCAGCATCAGTCTGGCTAGGTCTAGGAGCATTTGGATTCTGAAATATTGCAACCTCAGTCTGGCTAGGTCTAGGAGTATTTGCATTCTGAGAATATTGTAGCATCAGTAAGGTCTAGGAGTATTTGCATTCTGAGAATATTGCAATATCAGTCTGGCTAGGTCTAGGAGTATTTGGATTCTGAGAATATTGCAACATCAGTCTGGCTAGGTCTCAGAGGATTTGCATTCTGAGAACATTGCAGCATCAGTCTGGGTAGGTCTAGGAGTATTTGCATTCTGAGAATATTGCAATATCAGTCTGGCTAGATCTAGGAGTATTTGGATTCTGAGAATATTGCAACATCAGTCTGGCTAGGTCTCAGAGGATTTGCATTCTGAGAACATTGCAGCATCAGTCAGGTCTAGGAGTATTTGCATTCTGAGAACATCACAATATCAGTCTGGCTAGGTCTCGGAGAATTTGGATTCTAAAATATTGCAGCATCAGTCTGGCTAGGTCTAGCAGTATTTGCATTCTAAGAACATTGCAGCATCAGTCAGGTCAAAGAGAATTTGGATTCTGAAATATTGCAACCTCAGTCTGGCTAGGTCTAGGAGTATTTGCATTCTGAGAACATTGCAGAATCAGTTTGGCTAGGTCTAGGAGTATTTGCATTCTACGAACATTGCAGCATCAGTCTGGCTAGGTCTAGGAGTATTTGCATTCTGAGAACATTGCAGCATCAGTCAGGTCAAAGAGAATTTGGATTCTGAAATATTGCAACCTCAGTCTGGCTAGGTCTAGGAGTATTTGCATTCTGAGAACATTGCAGCATCAGTCAGGTCTAGGAGTATTTGCATTCTGAGAATATTGCAATATCAGTCTGGCTAGGTCTCATAGGATTTGCATTCTGAGAATATTGCAGCATCAGTCTGGCTAGGTCTAGGAGTATTTGCATTATGGGAATATTGCAATATCAGTCTGGCTAGGTCTAGGAGTACTTGCATTCTGAGAATATTGCAATATCAGTCTGGCTAGGTCTAGGAGTATTTGCATTCTGAGAATATTGCAATATCAGTCTGACTAGGTCTAGGAGTACTTGCATTCTGAGAATATTGCAATATCAGTCTGGCTAGGTCTCAGAGGATTTGCATTCTGAGAACATTGCAGCATCAGTCAGGTCTAGGAGTATTTGCATTCTGAGAATATTGCAACCTCAGTCTGGCTAGGTCTAGGAGTATTTGCATTCTGAAAATATTGTAGCATCAGTCAGGTCTAGGAGTATTTGCATTCTGAGAATATTGCAATATCAGTCTGGCTAGGTCTCAGAGGATTTGCATTCTGAGAACATTGCAGCATCAGTCTGGCTAGGTCTAGGAGTATTTGCATTCTGAGAACATTGCAGCATCAGTAAGGTCTAAGAGTATTTGCATTCTGAGAATATTGCAGCATCAGTCTGGCTAGGTGTAGGAGTATTTGCATTCTGAGAATATTGCAATATCAGTCTGGCTAGGTCTAGGAGTATTTGCATTCTGAGAACATTGCAGCATCAATCAGGTCTAGGAGTATTTGCATTCTGAGAACATTGCAGTATCAGTCTGGCTAGGTCTCGGAGTATTTGGATTCTGAGAACATTGCAGCATCAGTCTGGCTAGGTCTAGGAATATTTGAGGACACTGCAATATCAGTCTGACAAAGTCTTTTAGCATGGTAATATCAGCCAAGATATAAATTTTAAGATATCTGTCTGGCTGGCACTATGAGCATTTGTCATCTGAGGCTACAACTACTCTACATCTAGAAAAGACAGCACTGATCTTTGATTTTGGCATAAAGAATTTTTAACTCAAAAGGCTAAATCTTATCAAATTTTTAAGCAGTCTTAAGTTTTGTTTCACTTACCTCTCTTCTTTGTCTTATTTTGTTACTTTTTTCTTGGAGTTTCTCATTGATTCTGTCTTGCTTTAACTTTTCTTCATGTAGTTTCTCCTTCTTTTGCTTTTCATGTTTCTTCATACTTTCCAGCTGCACTTTCACAGCTCTTTGAGACTGAAAATGGGAAATATTTTTTTAAATGCATTATAGATTATTTATCAATCAGATATTTTAACTGATATGGGCCATTATATCATGCTGAATTTAACTGGGATGGGCCATTATATCATGCTGATTTTAACTTATATGGGCCATTATATCATGCTGAATGTAACTGGGATGGGCCATTATATCATGCTGAATTTAACTGGGATGGGCCATTATATCATGCTGAATTTAACTGGGATGGGCCATTATATCATGCTGAATTTAACTGGGATGGGCCATTATATCATGCTGATTTTAACTGGGATGGGCTATTATATCATGCTGAATTTAACTGGGATGGGCCATTATATCATGCTGAATTTAACTGGGATGGGCCATTATATCATGCTGAATTTTAATCAAGATGGCCAGTTACCAAAATCCTGAAAGCTATTTTTTTATGTATTATTTATATATGCTAATATATTGTAAACAGAATACTCACTCTGATATCGTTCATACTGGGGATGTACTCGTACCTCCTGAGCATGTCTGGCATTGGCGTGGTGGGCGGGGCACAAGGAAACTCCAACCCAGACTCAGTCAACATTCCCGACTGCCGTTCGGACAAAAACACTTTGACCAGGCGTCCTAACTGTGCCTCTGCCAGGGCAGCCGCCTTCAGCCGCGATACGTCTCCGACCTGCCTCAGCGACCCTGTCACCTGAGATAACGACCGCCTCGGCATCACGTTCAAACTGGAGGCCAATGACAGAGAAACCTGCGAGGTCTGGAGAGTGGAGCTTGGCTTTTGATTGGCAGCTTGCAGGGTGTGGCTTAGTCTGTGAGTGACAGGGTGAGGTAACGACATCCGCGTCCTGCTGTCTTTAGGGTATGTCACAGACAACTGCTTGACAAGTTTTTTGGGATTTGCCGGAAGAACTTGCATGGGTTTTACAAAAGCTTGAAGCTGGTCCATTTCCACAGTTTTCTCAAGCCTTGAGGGTCTCTCATGCATCACCATACTAGAAACATGTCCATACGGTGACTCAGTCTCTGACTTTTCTTTATCAGACCTTTTGTTTTTTAATCTCGACTTCTTCCCAGATCTTTTCTTTTTTTTCCTTGATTTTTTCTTTAAAGACTGCAAGTCAATCTGGTCTAACGCAGCTGAAAATATACAATATAATAAATAGTGTTACCATAATAGTTTTTTTCTTTATCAATATTGTATTTAACATTGTTTAATTTGCTCTGTATGATAAAGTTAGGATTTTAATATAAGCAATATTAAATATTCATTAAAGAAAATGAAATAACAAACCAAATCGTGACAGAAATAAAGTATCCAATATCATATTCCTTGGTTGGAATTGCTCGGAAAACCCGGCGCTCAAACAAGTGTTTCAGAAAATAAGCTTGTGATATGAATGTTAAAATACCTTTACCTTTATAAGTTTCATACTTGAGTTGCCAGGATTTTAGTTTCACCGCTGGCAGATAAAAGAAGGATGTCATTACCAAGTAATACAATCACTCAATTCTCATCCAAGTCCTCAAGCATGCTACTAAATTGGAATAAGTAGATTCCCCAAAATTATAACCGGATAACTGGCAGTTTTAGTCTCAGTTAAAATTCTTATGAGTTTATTCCTGGATAAACACTTCCCAACTCCAGCTCTCAGACATGGTAATGCTGTATGCTTCGCAAAACATTCAGTCTGATCCAAACCATCATATAGTCACACAAAGTTTTACTAATATATCAAATTTCACAGTTCTATTCTGTAACCCTGTTAGGTCATGAATGCTTTTAAAGTTCAAGCTTTCAGCTGTATCCATGTTTAAGGTGACATGTTAAGGTAATAAAGAGTGTCCTAATTTGTATAATGACCAATTTGTGTGGCTCCATTGATGTCTGGTTTGAACTGAAGAGCTGACGTGAAAATGAGACTGTTAAAACTGTAGGTCTAATTTTATGGAGGATTTAATGTGAGTGCTTAACTCTTTAACGCTGTCGGATTTTAATTTGCTCATTAAGTGAAACTGTTTTGAACTAATATATATCTCAATAAAGTAATGATCAAACAGCAATCTTTCTGGACTAAAGTTGCATGAGAGTAAACGTTCAGGAAAAATCATGTGATTCTAAAAAAAAATGGTGCAGTATGATTTTATAGAAGAAAAAAAGATTGAAGATCATTGACCATCTTGACCGATGTTTAATTCATGCCTGGATTGGCAACTGGTTAAGCAGAAGGTATTGATCCTTTTCCCCAACCTTAATCCCATGTTAATCCTTGATCATAAACTATTCATGGTGTCTCTCTCAGCAGGTGGTGCAGGTGGTTATGCTATGTTTAATGGTAAATATTAGGCGCTGTGTCAATTTGTTCATAATGAACCAGTTACAAGCACCATTTTATAAACCAAAATTACACAAAGAAATTAAACTACATTAAATATGTTTTTTATTTCAAATAGCATTTACAAAACAAATTTAAAACTCTAAAATGTATAAAATCAATTATATTTATATCCATAACAACACGATTTTAAACCAGAATTTTTGTTTAAAAGTTCAACATCTCATACTGTTGAGTAGTTCAACATCAACCATATTCAAACTTCCTTGATATGAAATTTATTGAGATTTATTTTGTTCAGATATGGCAAATGTCTATGTTTTAACAATTTGCCTTGTGATAAGGGTGCAGGGCTTGACATACGCACTGGCCCGGTGGCCTGGGGCCACCAGATCCTCTGTTTGGGCCAGTGAATGCTCTGCTGTAGTGGCCCAGTTGGGCAACCATATTTTTGGTCTTTTAGTGGCCCAAACTATCTTGATATTATTATTCTAATCCTCGATAGATATCATATCACGATCAATATTTGATTAGGACAAGTATCCCCCACTCAGACACTATACAGCCTTATGTACAATGCTCTTTATTGTATCACACATCCTATTATCCCTAGAAACTTCGGGCCACTACTTCTCATGCTCTGGTGGCCCAACTGGGCAACCAACATTTTTCTCTTTATGTCAAGGCCTGGGGTGCTACAGCTATGTAAGGTCTGTGACTTGTTTTACCCTCCATAGCAGGACTTTTTTTATCATATCAGTCCCTGCCACCAATTATAAATATGCACACAGAATAAAATGCAAAGTTATGATTATTCATAAAAATCTGGCTGAGAACTGATTGGTGACAGAATAAATGATTATTCATACAGATTCTCGGCGTCTCAGGGTGCACATGATTGAAGCCGACGGTTTCCGCCCAATCATGTGTTACCGGAGGATCTGGCAGTATAGCGGCGGATTTGCCTACCAGCGAATCAACAAATCCGCAAAGTGCCACTCTGCACACGATTGTGAATAGGCCGACAGGTCAGAGCATAGGTAGTGAGAACTACCGATGTAATGCAAGGTAACTTGTTTTCAAATTCACCAAATGTTGCAGAATTTATTGTAAAAATTGTTTTATGAGAATCTGTCCTGTGTTAATATTCATTTGGCAAAACATTGCCTTGAAGTAAATGTTCTTCTGTGGAGGCATAATATGGGATGAAATCAACAATGCTATGCTCCATATCAATATGTCCACATATATCTATAAGCTCATTACAAACAAAGTCAGCTGATTTAAATAACAATTTTCAACAAGCTGTGGGTAGACACTGGAGTAGGGTGGCAAAAATAACCAAATAAACAATCGTGTGCAGAGTGGCACATTTTGCTGGACCAATCGGGTGTCAGCGGCGAGTCCATCCGCTGCCGAGTTTGCTGGTCTGCCAGGCTGTACATCCTGGCAGATTTGGCTTTCACCGGCGAAAGCCAAATCTGCCACATGTGTAAACAACGGATCTGGTGGTACAGCAACAGATTTTGGCGAAAATCGCTGGCTTCAGTCATGTGCACCCTGTAATTTATGTTACTCTGTGAACTAGACACTAATAACTGACCCATATAATGGGACAGTAAATGACCTCACAGGTGCTGGTATGTTTTGGCTGGAATTCCGGCCATATGTCACTGGAAATATGCAGTAGTTGTTTGAGGTTTCCCTGTTCTATTTATTTATGAGAAAATATCAGAAAAACCCTCCAATAATTAGCGACATTATTCACCCGCTGCACAAACTCATTTAATTTAAACGAGAGATCTGCGATTGTCCTACTATTTTGGTTGGACAAGGATAGTCTATCTGTGAACAGTCAAATGAGTACCGATATTTTAATGTAAGTATACTCCCATGGCACACCCAGGGTTTACACCTGGCTCTGCAAGTATAGACCAGGGTTGACCTCTTTTTAGCCAATAAGAAGTCAGATATTTTGCTTTGTTGCATGGCCAATTGGTGTCATTGTTATGACTAGAAAGTGAGCACAACAATTGATAAGTTGAGATGTCAGTGACAAGTATACCAAAATAGTCAATCAAAAACAATCAGGTGATGGAGCACTGATATTCAAGGAGGGTGGAGCAAAAATTCTGATTTTTTTCTTTTGGTGAAAGCCAATAAAATCAGGTCTCATCATGAAATGACTGAAATAACTTTAAAAGTGATGTAAAAATCTCAAACAAACTGATATATCAATGATATAATTTTTCAATGATATAATTTTGCCTTTGAACTAGACAAAGTACACATGTACAGTTCTGTCATTGTGCATGGCCTAAGAGCTAACCAAATGCAGGGCTCTGTGGCAATTGTATGCTAATATAAGGAAATGGCTTTCTGCATTTCATGGCAATTGTGGCAGAGGTAGTATGTGACTCTACCTTGCCATGCTGAGTACAAGAAAGATATTGACCAAATAGAATCAGTGCAAAGACGAGCAGCAAGATTTGTGACTAGCAAAGTAATGTAAGGAACCCTTACACCAAGAAAGATATTGACCAAATAGAATCAGTGCAAAGACGAGCAGCAAGATTTGTGACTAGCAACTCTAAGAGAGAAACAGGCACTGTAACAAAAATTCTGGAAGACCTAAAATGGGATTCACAAGCAGGGAGAAGGAGGACTCAGAGGCTGGTTTATTCTACAAGGCTATAAATGGTGAAATAGTTTTAAAACTACCAGAGCATGTCAAAATAAAATCTGCACGTACAAGGAAAAACCAAAATGGCTTTGTAGAAATGGCAACAAGTTATGATACAGCTATTTCCCAAGGACTGTGACAGACTGGTTTAACTACATTGGAAACTGGAAGCACAGCATCTTTCAGCATCGCATAGATGGCTTTCTCAGAATAAATGACAGAGAAAAATAATTCAAATAATTAAACAACGACGAAAAGTGTTTGAATTAACTGGCAACAGGATCATTTGGGGCAGCTATGGATTGTCTTGCAGGTCATTTTATTAAGGTAAGGTTTATCTCGGGTGCGGTTTGACTTGTAATTTTTTGTGGATCAGACAGAACCAGTGAAGATCAGACAGATCCAGTAATTATGCATGACCGGCAGTCAGACAGAGTAAACTACAATTTATTCTAAAATTGGTTTCCCTGAGTAAACTTATTGACGAAGATTAACATTTGATCTCAAGTTTAAGGTAAAGATATTCACATTATTGATTTCATGAAAATAAAATAAGTTTTTCAGACAACACTTAATGTCTTACCATGATCATTTGATGAAGGCTCTGGTGGGCTTATTGGAATATTTTCCTCCAGGAGGATGCTGTGCACAAGATCAGCCACAATGCTATTAACAGATGAGGGACTCTCCACACGACCAGGAGATGATCTTTTTGACCTGGCGGTGTCTGGAGGAGGTTCCGGTAAAACCTGCCCTAAATTGGAGGGAGATTGTTCTATTGCACTTTGATGCATCTTTTCTGAGTCTACTGAAGTACATCTCTGGCTAATGAGATCAAGGAAATCTTGTGTACTCAACTTTTCGTCCTTGTCTAAATGCTCTGACTTACATCGTACTAGTTTCTCAGATTTTTCTATGTGGTTCCTTGGTGTCTGAGACTCATGAAATAACTTAATTGGTTTAGCTACTGTGTTCTCTTGCTGTGTGTTGCCACCAGGTGGCTGCTGCTTAAATCGTTTCAGATTGAGTGCCATTTCGATGTAGTCCTTCTCATGTTGAAGGTGGCTTTCAATATGACTTCTGCCACTTCGGGGTGAACCTGAAAGACTATTTGACGTGGAAGACATTCTCTGAATAAAGCCATTGCGCAAATGAGATCCCGAACCTCTTGAATTTGACCTTGTGGAATACCCACTTCCTTGTCTGTCTGGACTGTTGTTATCCAATTCTAGTCTTAACTGGGTGTGATTTGCAGCTGCATTATACACATCCTTTGCAGAAAGGATGTCAGTGCTTTTTATTTTAAGACTGCGGGTGGAATACTGGTTGACGTATGCAGCATTGAATACTGGCTGCCTCTTCTTGTAGTCTTTTAGCGAATCACTGTTGTAAGTTAACCCAGAGCCACTTAGGGTCAAGTCTGGGTTGAGACCCTTACTCAAGAAGCCTGGAACTGTCATGGTTAAATCATAAATGATATCCAAGGACTGAAGAATAGCATCTAATTTGGTACTTGTGAAGATCTTGTTTTGGCCACATCACACCACTGAAGATGTTTGTCCTGTTTATAATCTATCTTGGATAAATGCATCCTGGCATGCTTAATATTTGGCAAGATTCCTTGGAATATGAATGACTGATTTTACATTGACACTGACAGTGACAAATGAATTCATCATCACTGGCCTCAATCAGTCATTCACTGTGTTCAGTGCATACATACTTCTTACAGGGATTCCCTGCTCCGTATTTGATCATGATGAAGGGCAAGACTTATCTGTCACTACTATCTATATATTCCATGCTGGTAATCCCAGAAATCCCCGCACAAAGCTTCCAAAACTGCCAAACAAAACAAAAACATGATGAGGTCGATGCCATCTCGCGCCACATGATGCGGTTACCTAGCAACCCACGTTCAAAGTCCCGCAAAGCTAGAGACTTCCGGTCGATTGCGCATGCGAACAGTTATTAAGGATAGGAAAACTTCCGGTCCGCGTGGTAAAAATCTTGAGAAATTTCACCTGTTTACAAGGGTCATTATTTATGAAGATCATCCAAAGTTGCATATAAAGACACAATGCGTCCACTTACAGAAGAGGAAACAAAACTATTCTTCGAAAAATTATCCAAATAGTAAGTTATAACTTGTTACTCAATTATCGCCCACCCGAAAAACGTGTGTGACCACCCGGGACACCTGTGACTGTGTCCGTGACATGGATCGTTCGTTATTGAGAACATGTGCCAGACAATAATTGAATTGAAACAAGTGCTGCTTTTAAGAAATCAATCTCGCGTATTGCAAAGTCCAATAGAAAATTTTCCTATCCGACCACGCACTCACATTCACAAAACAAAGGGTACGGGTTGCCGAGTACTTTGCGCTCGCTAGTACTTTGCGCTCAGGGCCTTGCACATCCTGTCGGTGAAGTTTTGTATCCAAGATTAAAAGTCTTTGATTTGTTTATAAATCCGGGCATCCATTGTTGCAAAACAATCCCAAGATCCATAGCGCATCCAAGAACAAGGGATCATTATTTTTGTTCTCCAAAAGTTATTGACTCTTTCATTGATTGAATCTGTGCAAATAATACGAAGAATGTACGTATATTTCAAGTATTACAGGCGGATTTTTTTCTTCTGAAACTTGCCATGTAACTTCCCAAATATATCATTGTAATTTGATAACAATTTTAAATTGTCTACATACTTTTAATTCGGCAGGATTCAGACGCAAAAAGACGAGCACAAAGTGCTCCACCTGCTTAAGTTTGTGACCTCAAAAAGGCCTAACAAATGAGTGATGCTCCCTCTTCATCAGCGGGGCATGGCAAACACTCGATATGGCCAACTTCTGCAGCTCGAACCCAAGATGAAATGGTTAAAAATTTGAATGTTTATTTAGCTTTGTTGTTGATATATTGTCCATTAGGTTATTATTTTGAGCGCAAAGTGCTCGGCAGCCCGTACACACACTTGGAACCCGCCAGCGGAAGGCCAACCCGCCCGCCCGCCTATACAACTTTCCAGACACTCCGCACCCTTCACACAAGCGCACCCGAGACAAACCGCACCCAACACTGACCGTACCCTGACTGACCTGCAATTATCATTATGTATCATCCACCGCCATATTTTAATATGTAGTGATGCTGAAACATTAAAATTGTCTTTTATTTACAAGTAACCAAAACTTAAGTCGCCATTTCTTGCTTTCTGAAATCTTGTGAGCTGGAACGTTATCTTCAAGATGGCGGGAAGTAATGCTGAGCAGGATCCATTCTTGGTACAAAAAAATAAGATAGTTTTGTTTGATGTTTCATACTCTTTTAGTAAGTTTTCTCATTGTCACCTGACAAGGCGTACTGTCACGTGATCGGGAAAGCGAAGTCATGTGATTGGATCCCGATCCACCCGTCCAGATTGGCATAGGGACAGTAGGGCGGCCCGGCGGGACAGTATTGGATGCACACGCAACAGCCCTAAAACAAAACGAATGCCAATAGTTCTCTCTATTCTGGAACTAGAATTATTGGGCGTACGGTATGCGCAAAACGTGCCAGGCCCAGTTCACAACCCTTCTGCTGTTCTTGGAACTGAGCATGTGCAGATCATGAACTTCCTGCTTACTGGCCGCCATATTGAATTTATGTCGTTGAGCAAATCAGAGAATATTTTAGATGCACATTTAATTTACTATTATTCACAGTTTGCATGTATTATTAATGTCTTTGATGATTATATTCCTTGAAAATACAGTTAAAAAGCTTTGTTTACATGGGCGAAAATATGTGTAATTGACTGCAGCAAACATTACTCCCGGAAGTGGTGAAAAGAAGGCACTCTCTAGTATTTGAGAGATAATAGCTGTTCCTTCTGCATTTTCCGGAAATCTGGTAAATTGTTAAGTTTACACTGATTTAGGGCATCACATCGTTGGATTTCATCGATACGATACGATACATATCGATGATTTATCAATATTCGATACATATCGATATTACTGAACCGAAATAGAAAAATAATTGACTGTCTTTATCGGTCCGGGTACAAGCTCCCCAAACGGCGATATATTTAATATCTTCGGCTTAAAATACGCACAGAAATATTCTACGACGTGTCAACAGTAGTCCGCCTCCTATTAATAAGTGTATATATTGCTCAAATCGGAGAAAATATGAATTTAACAATGCTTAAATATGCATACGCAACACGAGTTCGTCATTTCGAAAACAGGAAGCGACGGGGAGAAGCTCTTATTTTTGGCGCGAAAACGATTGGAGTGCTGTCACAACGTATTCATTCCCATTGAAATATTGATATATTGCGCAATGATGGATCCCTCAGTCGTCGTATTTACATTTGAAAGATTAAAAAACTTACGATGTGTAAAATATTGAGTCAAAAATCTGTGTTATTATGATGATATGAGGGCCCAATTCGATACAACTAATATATCGAAGCACCAGTATGACAATACCGGTTATCGTATCGATGTCTGTATACCGGTATATCAATAATATCGCGTACCGGTGTGATACCCTATTTTCTATAGATGCATAGATGCATGTGCTGTGGGAGGCTGGAAACAAATTTAGCATTAACTATACATTGGCCAGGTCATAAAGCATGCGTTTGTTTTGAAATTCATTGCTGTCAGGAATGAACGTCAAAAAAGGAATCATCAACAAAAATGTTTAGCAAGCAATTTTATCTTACATATGGTCAAATTATATCAAATATGTTTGTTCCATACCACAAAATTTATATTTCTATCTCGTTAATGTGAATAATGAGAAGTGAGTGAAGTTGGCTCCCAATTGAACTTGGTCTCTAACAAGAGTCAGGTTGCGTGTCTGTGTCTCAACAAAACATTTTAGAATACATTTTTAAACATATATCAGTTACAAATTTTACATGTGTCTGCTGAAGGTGAACATTCCAGAGTTGTAATAGCTCTAGATTATGACATATTCTTACAAAATGTGGCCAAACACTTTGAGATTTCGCTACATCTTACCGCCACCATTTGACATTTGTCTGGGGCTTGTCTTTTGCCAGGTAACAAATCAGCTTCTCAGACCAGGGAATGAATGTTACATTCCTTATATTGCACTTTTAACATATTAAAAAATCTTAAAATGGACAGATCTGATGCTTTTTGCCTTTCAATATTTCCCAAAATATTACGTTTTTTTCTGATGCTTTTTGCATTTCAATATTTCCCAAAATATTTTGTTTTTTTTCTAAATATTGATGTGAATTTACATTGCAGCATTGGAGAAAATATTCGCTTACTGATTGACAGACCAGATGGCACATACTGCTTCCGTCTGCATCATAACAGAGTTTTCTACATCAGGTAAGAAAAAACAAACCCAAACAGATGACCTTTATTGGGGTCATTTCCCAAACAAAAGTTCTTTGTAAGTTTTAATTTGTTATTTTCTTCAGTATCATTTCAAAATTATATAAATGAGCCAGTAACTGTCATTTAAAAGCATCTTTAATTTGCAATCACCATTTTGTATTTCAGTGAAGAGTTGATGAAGAAGGCCGGACATGTTGCCAGGGAAAACCTTATCAGCTTAGGAACAATTTTTGGAAAATTCACAAAATCACAAAAGTTTCGCCTACACATAACAGCATTAGATTTCTTAGCACCTTATGCAAAAGTAAGTAATGTCATTATTGTCCATGTATATATATGTATATATATATATATATATATATATATATATATATATATATATATATATATATCTCTGATATTTTTTTAATAATACCTTCTTGAAGTCAGGACATAGATTTACAAATATGTGTGAAAATCAAAGTATTTGCCATCAAACTGATTTTCATAATTTTAGGATTTTAACTTTCTCAAAGAAATATATTAGGATTTTTTTTTCAAATTAAATGATGGAAAATATAATATGTTAATATTATTGCAGTTCAAGGTATGGCTGAGGCCGAGTCCTGAGCAGCAGTTTCTCTATGATTTTTGTTTTTAAAATGATGATAAATTAAATGATGGAAAGTAAATGAGATGATATATATGTTATTATTATTGCAGTTCAAGGTCTGGTTGAAGCCGAGTGCTGAGCAGCAGTTTCTCTATGGGCACCACGTGATGAAGTCAGGACTCGGACGCATCACAGAAAACACTCCGCAGTATCAGGGACTCATCGTATATTCCATGGGTGACCTCCCCCTGGTGAGTTCCCATATTAATATTCAATATGTATATCCCTGGTGAGTTTCCATATCAACATTCAATATGCATATCCCAGAATTTATTTTCCTGATTATTTTACATACCAAGGTCAATATGCATATCCACGGATTTATTTTCCTGATTATTTTACATACCAAGGTGTAAAATGACTATCTAAATTCAGTCTTATTGCATATAATTTGAGAAATAAAATAAAAACTCATCTTCAAAATTGCAGCCTCTGTGAGGTAGAATGTGCACCTTCTGTCTGGCATAAGAATGCATATTCTATCTTGAAGCTGGATGCCCTTGCCCTTAAATTTATTTTTATTTGACTGATATTCAAATAAACAAACACCACACATTGTACATCTGGCCATTTTTGGCAGCACACTATTTATGTATGCTTGAGTAGAGTGTCCTTGTTTGTCAGGATCCAAGAGTTCTCAGTTATCTTTTTCCCAAATGGTTTTAGATTTAATTTGAAAACAGACTCAAGTATTAGATAGTAAAACCTGTACAGTCGGGCTTGTTTTGGTTCAGTGATGAGTCCATCCTTGCGCACAGACAGCTGGGTCTTGTGGCTCCACCTAGTGGTAGACATGGGAACCAGTGTGGAGACAAACTAGGGATCTGACATACGCCATCATGTGGGTGGTATTGTCAGCTCTGAGAACCATCTGCAATTATCCACTGACCTCAATTGACACTGCTCTCAATTGACACTGCCCTTTTCACTTTGAAAGTTTTTAGTAAGGGATCAATTTGGTAAAGGTACATGGAGATATGTTTGGTGCAAAGAATATACTTTAAAACCTGATCATTTGTTTACAAAGTTGTCACCTTTACTCTGTTGCTAAGGTCAACTAAATAGCTATGAGCTTTTATTTGATTTTCAAATTCTGCCCATCAGGGACAGCTTTAAGACATTATTATTTATTATCCAATAGAATTTGTTCCAGCTATTTTCCAAACAAAGTTTATTCTGAATTAACTCCATAAAGTTAATTTTGAATTAACTTCTGAAATAAGTTGAAAAAATGTACTTAGTGAGGAAAATTAAGGTCTTGTTTCAGTGTGTCAGGTCCTTGTTGAAACAAAGAAAAAAGTCTATCATCTGTATTATCTATAATATAGCTCAAATCTATGGTCACCATCTCAAACATGTGGTGAACGATAAGTTATCTTTGCTCTGTACTCCCTTTTGCTATAACTCTATTAACCCAAATGCTATGACAAGAAATTCACCAATCCGTTGCTGTCAGAAATTCATCTTATCATTATGGTTTTTGGAAGAATGATTTCATTTTTTCATTTACCATAATATAATGTGTGAGTGGCATCACACACAGGTGAATTCTTTGAGAATTGATAAAAGCATTGATTGGTTCAGTGATGAGTCCATCCTTGCGCACAGACAGCTGGATCTTGTGGCTCCACCTAGTGGTAGACATGGGAACCAGTGTGGAGACAAACTAGGGATCTGACATACACCATCATGTGGGTGGTATTGTCAGCTCTGAGAACCATTTAAAATCACCTGATGATGTCTGCCCCAAATTAGATTCTAATCAAATAAATCTCTTTATAAAAATGGTTGCTTTCATGATAGCAAAACATAGTAAACGTGGACGTAAGAAAATCAGTATAGTTTACCAAAAAAACATTGCCATTTTATTTTATTTTCACAAAAAAATGGCACCAGTTTCACCTTTTTATCCTATACTGTATACAGACAAATTTACGCGACCTTTTTATTTTCGCGTTAATTCGCGCCAGGACGTCATTCGCGAAATTAAATGGACGCGAAATTGAAGATGCATTACGCAATACGAGGTCGTCATGTTAAAAAGCGTGAGTGACGGGGACAAGCTCTTATTTTTGGCACGAAAACAATTGGAGTCTATGAACACGCATTGAAATATTAATATATTGCGCAATGATGGATCCCTGGCTTCTCCTCGTGTTGCGGACGTGAAATATCGTGACATCACGTACATGATATTTGCGTTTTACTTCATGGATAAATTCTCGACCTGCGAAGCATAATTTGTGATAATATTGGGTAAATACCTTTATTTATCATTTAAAACGCAATTAAAATGGATCCACGTGTGAAGGTATTTCTGTCAAAAAGGGACAACTCAACGCAACACGTGGTCGCAATTTTGAAAGGCGGAAGTGACGGGAAGAGGCTCTTGTTTTTAGCACGAAAACGATTGTTAATATATTGCGCAATAATGTATGGTTTTGTTCTGTTCTCGACCTGCAAAGCGTAATTTGTGATAATATTATGTATATACCTTTATTTATCATTTAAAACGCAATTAAGATCGATCCACGTGTGAAAGCATTTCTGCCAAAAAGGGAAGACACGACTCAAAGCAGTGGAAACAAAGACGAAATGCAAAACTGTGAACGCTGATAATTGGAATCAGTGAGAACAAAGTCAAAACAAAGTGTTTCGAAAATTTTTGTTTTGTTCTGTTCTCGACCTGCAAAGCGTAATTTGTGATAATAATATGTTCTAGAAATCCAAAATTCGCGAAAATAAAACGGCGCGAACCTGTCGAAAACGGCGATGGCGCGAAAATAACTAGGCGCGAATTTTTCTCGGTATACAGTAAATTGTAACTGGTTTTAATCAATGATATTATGTGTGCAGCAATGCCATAACCATCATGACCTCCTCTGGGAGAAACTCATTTTAGTCTCATCCTAAGAGGCTATCATTTTCGCTCGCGTTTGTTTTGACTTTAGGTCTGAATGTTCGAGGTTTTGATATGATTAAGCTGTAAGTCTATGGAGCACACCCCGATTATCGGTCCATGGCGGCCATGTTTTGGCTCATTAATTCTGCTTACACCGTCAGATAGCGCTTTCTGTTTCAGAAGTGATTTGTGAATGCATAGTAGAGTAAGAAGATTTTCCTCAGATTTTGCCAAGGGATTTTGCCTTGGGATTTTGCAAACTAACGCGAGCTAGATTTTTAAAATGAACACTTGTTTACATTACAAGGGGGTGTCAAAGTCGCAAACATAAACTCATCTGATGATATAAAGAGAAAAATGTGGTTGGCCAGTTGGGCCACTGGAGCATGAGAAGTGGTAGGCCGAAGTTTCTATGGATAATAGGATGTGCGATACATTGTACATAAGACTGTACTTAAAGGTATTAAGCACTAAATCTGTAATTTTGTGTATAAAAAGCATATCTACATACAAACGTCATGTTGAAAGTTTAACATATAGTAATAAGATATGTTGCTATGAGACATAGCAGTTGCACTCCCAGCAGAGGTCTGTCTGAGACATACGCTGCACATGACGGGTAAACACGGGTAGTTTGAACTTTCTTCGACCTCAGATGAGGCTCAAAGCAGGGTAGCACTGTTTGACCTCATTCTGGCACTGTATAAAGGACAATACCTTTCATGACCTCCTAAGGATATTGTCATACTCTTATTACGTCATTTTACCTTTCAGTGTCTTTATGATCACACTCCACATAAAATGACGCCAAAAAAGAAGTGTGCTTTCAAAAGGGGGCTATAAATTAGGTTCCTGTTCAAATAGGTTTTACAGGCATTTACTGGAGTGCATCAACCAAAACAATATATAGATATGAAAGGCAAATATCTTTATCGTTAATTTATTATTCTTAGACTAGTGTCTGACTGGGGTTACTTGTCCTAATCAAAACTCCATTGATCATGATATGAGACAAATATCTATCAAGGATTAGAATAATAAAATCAAGAGAGTTTGGGCCACTAAAAGACCAAAAATATGGTTGCCCAACTGGGCCACTACAAAAGACCATTCACTTGCCAGAGGATCTGGAGGCCCTGGGCCACCAGGCCAGTGCGTATATCAAGGCCTGATGGTGTGGTTTAATCAAACTTGGAATTGAAAAAGGCACCTGTCTGAGAGGCTGTTGTCATGGTCACATGGTCTGATGGTCACATGGTCTGATGGTTACATGATGACCTACTGAGGGCATAGAGGTAGAAATGGAGAACTCTGATGTGAAATAAAACATATAGCTTACCTGCTTCCATGTCATCTATTATGTGTATATATGCTATTGTTGGAAAGATTCGTCATTCTCAGAAATGAACACCTTTTGAAATATGATAATTATATTAATATAATCCAGTGTGCATTATAAAGGTAGCAGTTTGACAAATAATGTTAACATTTGCCATTAGCACCGCAGCAACAGGGAAATATGCAATAAGCAGATAGTGATCTGAATTCATATAAATTATTTAGTGGCTCATTTGATGAAATTATTGATAAACACAGTAACTGTACAAACAATTAGTCTGTAACTCTTCATATATCAATATTAATTATCAGAGGTGAAGGATGCAGAGTCAAACTCTTTTTAAGTCTTAAAAAGGAACTTTCATTTATATTGAATTATACTTGCCATGGAAGCAGAACTTAGCAATTATATGATTTGTTTTCTACTTTTTGTCAAATATATTGTCCATAAGCATGCAATATATCATTCACATTTAAGCATGGTGCTCATGTACACCTTTAAGCATGATATGTTAGACTTACCTTTAAGCATGGTATGTTAGACTTACCTTTTAGCATGACTTACCTTTTAGCATGGTATGTTAGACTTACCTTTTAGCATGACTTACCTTTTAGCATGGTATGTTAGACTTACCTTTTAGCATGGTATATAAGACTTACCTTTTAGCATGATATGAAAGACTTACCTTTTAGCATGGTATGAAAGACTTTCCTTTTAGCATGGTATGAAAGACTTTCCTTTTAGCATGGTATGAAAGACTTACCTTTTAGCATGGTATGAAAGACTTACCTTTTAGCATGGTATGAAAGACTTTCCTTATAGCATGATATGAAAGACTTACCTTTTAGCATGGTATGAAATACTTACCTTTTAGCATGGTATGAAAGACTTACCTTTTAGCAGGATATGTAAGACTTTCCTTTTAGCATGGTATGTAGGACTTTCCTTTTAGCATGGTATGAAAGACTAACCTTTTAGCATAAGTAAGACCTACCTTTTAGCATGGTATGTAAGACTTACCTTTTAGCATGGTATGTAAGACTTACCTTTTAGCATGATTTACCTTTTAGCATGGTATGTAAGACTTACCTTTTAGCATGGTATGTAAGACTTAGATTTTAGCATGGTATGTAAGACTTACCTTTTAGCATGGTATGAAAGACTTACCTTTAACATATGTAAGACCTACCTTTTAGCATGGTATGTAAGACCTACCTTTTAGCATGGTATGTAAGACTTACCTTTTAGCATGGTATATAAGACTTACCTTTTAGCATGGTATGAAAGACTTACCTTTTAGCATGTTATGAAAGACTTACCTTTTAGCATGGTATGAAAGACTTTCCTTTTAGCATGATATGTAAGACTAACCTTTTAGCATGGTATGAAAGACTTACCTTTTAGCATGGTATGAAAGACTTAACTTTTAGCATACTATGAAAGACTTACCTTTTAGCATGGTATGAAAGACTTGCCTTTTAGCATATGTAAGACCTACCTTTGTGCATGGTATGAAAGACTTACCTTTTAGCATGGTATGTAAGACTTACCTTTTAGCATGGTATGAAAGACTTGCCTTTTAGCATATGTAAGACCTACCTTTTTGCATGGTATGAAAGACGTACCTTTTAGCATGGTATGTAAGACTTACCTTTTAGCATGGTATGAAAGACTTACCTTTTAGCATGGTACAAAAGACTTACCTTTTAGCATGATAAGAAAGACTTACCTTTTAGCATGGTATGAAAGACTTACCTTTTAGCATGGTATGAAAGACGTACCTTTTAGTATGGTATGTAAGACTTACTTTTTAGCATGGTATAAAAGACTTACCTTTTAGCATGATAAGAAAGAGAAATGGATTAGGGTCAGTAGTGGCTGCATTTTTTTAGATTTTGTTTTTCAGATGCAAAACATATTGACATAGGTGGGCTTCAGGTGCAAGTCAACATCAAACAGTCGGCATTCAGATAATGGCTGACCTTGTTACAGTGTTCAAACTGAGTCTGTAAAATATATATCTATAATTGCTCAGTGTGGCGGTAGCTGTAGCCAACTGATGAGAAAATTAAATGTTTCATATTTTTTAATTTTTTTTTCATAGAATAAATTTATATCTTAATCTCTCCTATCCAACAAGCTGAAGGCAAGTGCCATGCCAAGTAGGACTAAAAAACTAATAACCTTTTAGCATGGTATGTAAGACTTACCTTTTAGCAAGACTTACCTTTTAGCATGGTATGAAAGACTTACCTTTTAGCATGTTATGAAAAAAAGTTTACATCACTGTCCTCTCCATTGATTTTGCACCCTCAAAACAACACAGATTTTAAGGTTCATTGGCACCTTCTTCAAAAGGGAAATTTTACTTCTTTTAACGCTATTCCAGTCCCTGTATGGACCCTCACAGCATAAAATGGTTCATAAGGGATGGTAACAGTCAAACACTTTTGTAGTAATTGAGGAAAATGCAACTCACATTGATATGTGGGGTCTGTTAATATGACTGCAAAAGGTAAAGATATTATTTTTGAGAAATGTGGCTTTCTAAAGGTGGTTAAACACATGTGACAACACATGTTTTTTTATTATTAGAAAAACTCTTTGTGAATTGTTGTAGAAAATTTGTTAATTTTATTATTCCAAGGCCAAGGAAATATAATGCATCAATATTTATCTCTTAATGACCGAGCTCAAATCTGTGATCACCATCTCTAACATCTGATGCATGAGCAATTACTAGATGAATAAAACAAATCCTCATCGTTATCGTTAATCTGTTTCCACTAAGCCATGATTCTGCGACTGCATTTTCCCAATTTACCATTTTATTGCTGTTAGAAATTCATCGTATTAATCTGGTTTTGGAAGAATTATTTCATTGTTTGATTAACCAAAATATAATGTGTGAGTGGCATCACTGTAGGCAGATACAGGAGAATAAACTTGTTGAGAATTGATAAAAGCATTGATTGGTTCAGTGATGAGTCCATCCTTGCGCACAGACAGCTGGATCTTGTGGCTCCACCTAGTGGTAGACATGGGAACCAGTGTGGAGACAAACTAGGGATCTGACATACGCCATCATGTGGGTGGTATTGTCGGCTCTGAGAACCATCCATCAAATGACCTTGAGAACCAACCATCAAATGACCTTGAAATGAACTCTTATTCCATTTGGAAGATTTTGAGTATGGCCCCATTATTAAACATGAGATTTGTTTTTAAAACATTGTCTGAAAGAGCACACATGATTGTTTGTCAATACCTGGGTCAAAATATGTTGATAATTTTGCAAACATGGAATCTCTAACAGCTATAGAATTAATTTCATTCATTTGCTCTTCAGCTAGAAAGTGGATTTCTTGTGACAAGTTTTATGGTGGACATATTTTTTCTTGACCTAATTTTCAACTTTTTCATGTTTTTCAGGGTTTCGGAGTTTCAGCCAAGACGACAGCGGAATGTCGACATACAGACCCAATGGCGATAGTGGTGTTTCACCAGGCAGACATAGGAGAATACCTCCGCAGTGAAGAACATCTCACCTAGCAGTTCAACATTATTAGATTTATTAAAATAAAATTATATATATTCCTTAGTTTGGTGAAATTAATATCAAGAGAAAATGTATTTGATATTTTGATACCAGATGGCACTGCTTGATAGATGTTGTATAAACATGTATCTTTTTATATTGTTATGATTTTGTTCATCAGTGTAATATTGTGTATTGCCACATGTCTGTCATACTGCCCAAAAGTTGCTAATTGGAAACACAGGATATTAGGTTGATTTCATTAAAAAAAAAAAGGTTTCTGATATTTTAGGCATATTTATTGACTGAGTTTCAGGCCCCCACCTCACATCAGGTATGGACAGCATAAAAAGGCTCATAAGGGATAGTAACAGTTAAGCATATTTATGATAGTTGGTAAATGACTTGTTTCCAGTGATATGATTTGGTGTCAGATTAATATCCATTTGCCATCCACCTACAATATATGGAAGAAAACATTAGACTTGTCTTTAACCTGGATAAGATGAAACATTTTTGTCACAAATCTTTCATCATTTTGTTCTTGTTTAGAATAATGGAGAGTTGCCTGGTTATTTGGAAGTAGACATTTTTCCAGTAATTATTATTGTAGTTTCAGACACAATCTATTAAATGATATGAATTGTGAAACATAATATCATGGTCCCAAAAGTGGGATTTCTATTTTAAAAATCAACTCAAGAGAGTTGATGAGGTTATGAATCATAGTATGTTGTTTTTAGTCAAACTTGAAGTTTCTCACAAAACTGTACATAAACAACAGAACTTGAATGAAAATACTTTAAGAAAAATATGCACATTATGATTTTTAAAAAAACAATCTTTGCATGTAAAATACAAAATGCAACTAAATTTTTTATCATTCAAATGATTTTCAGACTGTAAATATGTCCTTGCTGAAAAAAATATACATGTGAATATTATCTCCAAACTTTGTTGGTTTTTTATGCCGTAAGGTCTACTTTATTTTTTATCTGTACTTCAATCCCTGAATTCAAATTTCTTTCTCAGGGACTATATATTGTGGTTATAAATGAGAAAAATCATAATAATGATTAATGAGAAAAGTCTTTTAAATATTTGATATAGAATACTGTTGAGGACATCTCTTTATATGCATCTTTATATTTTGTTTGCCATTGTTCCATTATCTTCGACTGCCAAAGTATCGGATTCTGATATAGATTTTGTGACCAAATCACAAACATACAAATTGCAGATTGAGGCCTGTTTCATGGCTTGACCTTTTTCCTGTCAAATTTGTTCACTCTCTCCTATATCACACAGCTTGTCTTTATCCCTTATCAAAGAGCTTGTCCTTGTCCCATATCATAGAGCTTTTCCTTATCCCATATCACAGTTTGTCCTTATCCCATATCATATAGTTTGTCTTTATCCCACATCACATAGTTTGTCCTTATCCCATATCACACAGCTTGTCCTTTTCCCATATTACACAGTTTGTCCTTATCCCACATCACACAGTTTGTCCTTATCCCATATCACACAGCTTGTCCTTATCCCATATCACACAGCTTGTCCTTATCCCATACCACACACTTTGTCCTTATCCCACATCACACAGGTTGTCCTTATCCTATTTCACACAGGTTGTCCTTATCCCACATCTTAGAGCTTGTCCTTATCCCATATCACAGCTTGTCCTTATCCCATATCACAGTTTTTCCTTATCCCATATCACACAGTTTGTCCTTATCCCATATCACACAGTTTGTCCTTATCCCATATCACACAGCTTGTCCTTATCCCATATCACACAGTTTGTCCTTATCCCACATCACACAGTTTGTCCTTATCCCACATCACACAGCTTGTCCTTATCCCATATCACACAGCTTGTCCTTATCCCATATCACACAGCTTGTCCTTATTCCATATCACACAGCTTGTCCTTATCCCATATCACACAGCTTGTCCTTATTCCACATGACACAGTTTGTCCTTATTCCATATCACACAGCTTGTCCTTTTCCCATATCACACAGTTTGTCCTTTTCCCATATTACACAGTTTGTCCTTATCCCACATCATAGAGCTTATCCTTGTCCCATTCCACACAGTTTGTCCTTATCCCATATCATAGAGCTTGTCTTTGTCCCACATCACACAGTTTGTCCTTATCCCATATCACACAGCTTGTCCTTATCCCATATCACACAGTCCTTATCCCATATCACACAGTTTGTCCTTATCCCATATCAAAGAGCTTGTCCTTATCCCATATCACACAGCTTGTCCTTATCCCATATCACACAGCTTATCCTTTTCCCATATCACACAGCTTGTCCTTATTCCATATCACACAGCTTGTCCTTATTCCACATGACACAGCTTGTCCTTATCCCATACCACACACTTTGTCCTTATTCCATATCACACAGTTTGTCCTTATCCCATATCACACAGTTTGTCCTTATCCCACATCACACAGTTTGTCCTTATCCCACATCACACAGTTTGTCCTTATCCCACATCACACAGCTTGTCCTTATCCCATATCACACAGCTTGTCCTTATCCCATATCACACAGCTTGTCCTTATTCCATATCACACAGCTTGTCCTTATCCCATATCACACAGCTTGTCCTTATTCCACATGACACAGTTTGTCCTTATTCCATATCACACAGCTTGTCCTTTTCCCATATCACACAGCTTGTCCTTATCCCATATCACACAGCTTGTCCTTATCTCATATCACACAGCTTGTCCTTGTCCCATATCACACAGTTTGTCCTTATCCCATATCATACAGTTTGTCTTTATCCCATATCACACAGCTTGTCCTTATCTCATATCACACAGTTTGTCCTTATCCCATATCACACAGCTTGTCCTTATCCCATATCACACAGCTTGACCTTATTCCATATCACACAGCTTGTCCTTATCCCGTATCACACAGCTTGTCCTTATCCCATACCACACACTTTGTCCTTATCCCACATCACATAGTTTGTCCTTATCCCATATCACACAGGTTGTCCTTATCCCACATCTTAGAGCTTGTCCTTATCCCATATCACACAGCTTGTCCTTATCCCATATCACACAGTTTGTCCTTATCCCACATCACACAGTTTGTCCTTATCCCACATCACATAGTTTGTCCTTATCCCATATCACACAGCTTGTCCTTATCCCATATCACACAGTCCTTATCCCATATCACACAGTTTGTCCTTATCCCATATCAAAGAGCTTGTCCTTATCCCATATCACACAGCTTGTCCTTATCCCATATCACAGTTTTTCCTTATCCCATATCACACAGTTTGTCCTTTTCCCATATTACACAGTTTGTCCTTATCCCATATCACACAGCTTGTCCTTATCCCATACCACACACTTTGTCCTTATCCCACATCACATAGTTTGTCCTTATCCCATATCACACAGGTTGTCCTTATCCCACATCTTAGAGCTTGTCCTTATCCCATATCACACAGTTTGTCCTTATCCCATATCACACAGTTTGTCCTTATCCCATATCACACAGCTTGTCCTTATTCCATATCACACAGTTTGTCCTTATCCCATATCACACAGTTTGTTCTTATCCCACATCACACAGTTTGTCCTTATCCCATATCACACAGCTTGTCCTTATCCCATATCACACAGCTTGTCCTTATTCCATATTACACAGCTTGTCCTTATCCCACATCACACAGCTTGACCTTATCCCATATCACACAGCTTGTCCTTATCCCATATCACACAGTTTGTCCTTATCCCATATCACACAGTTTGCCCTTATCCCATATCACACAGCTTGTCCTTATCCCATATCATAGAGCTTGTCCTTATCCCATATCACAGTTTGTCCTTATCCCATATCACACAGTTTGTCCTTTTTCCATATCACACAGTTTGTCCTTTTCCCATATCACACAGCTTGTCCTTATTCCATATCACACAGCTTGTCCTTATTCCATATCACACAGCTTGTCCTTATCCCATATCACACAGTCCTTATCCCATATCACACAGTTTGTCCTTATCCCATATCAAAGAGCTTGTCCTTATCCCATATCACACAGCTTGTCCTTATCCCATATCACACAGCTTATCCTTTTCCCATATCACACAGCTTGTCCTTATTCCATATCACACAGCTTGTCCTTATTCCACATGACACAGCTTGTCCTTATCCCATACCACACACTTTGTCCTTATTCCATATCACACAGTTTGTCCTTATCCCATATCACACAGTTTGTCCTTATCCCACATCACACAGTTTGTCCTTATCCCACATCACACAGTTTGTCCTTATCCCACATCACACAGCTTGTCCTTATCCCATATCACACAGCTTGTCCTTATCCCATATCACACAGCTTGTCCTTATTCCATATCACACAGCTTGTCCTTATCCCATATCACACAGCTTGTCCTTATTCCACATGACACAGTTTGTCCTTATTCCATATCACACAGCTTGTCCTTTTCCCATATCACACAGCTTGTCCTTATCCCATATCACACAGCTTGTCCTTATCTCATATCACACAGCTTGTCCTTGTCCCATATCACACAGTTTGTCCTTATCCCATATCATACAGTTTGTCTTTATCCCATATCACACAGCTTGTCCTTATCTCATATCACACAGTTTGTCCTTATCCCATATCACACAGCTTGTCCTTATCCCATATCACACAGCTTGACCTTATTCCATATCACACAGCTTGTCCTTATCCCGTATCACACAGCTTGTCCTTATCCCATACCACACACTTTGTCCTTATCCCACATCACATAGTTTGTCCTTATCCCATATCACACAGGTTGTCCTTATCCCACATCTTAGAGCTTGTCCTTATCCCATATCACACAGCTTGTCCTTATCCCATATCACACAGTTTGTCCTTATCCCACATCACACAGTTTGTCCTTATCCCACATCACATAGTTTGTCCTTATCCCATATCACACAGCTTGTCCTTATCCCATATCACACAGTCCTTATCCCATATCACACAGTTTGTCCTTATCCCATATCAAAGAGCTTGTCCTTATCCCATATCACACAGCTTGTCCTTATCCCATATCACAGTTTTTCCTTATCCCATATCACACAGTTTGTCCTTATCCCATATCACACAGTTTGTCCTTATCCCATATCACACAGCTTGTCCTTATCCCATACCACACACTTTGTCCTTATCCCACATCACATAGTTTGTCCTTATCCCATATCACACAGGTTGTCCTTATCCCACATCTTAGAGCTTGTCCTTATCCCATATCACACAGTTTGTCCTTATCCCATATCACACAGTTTGTCCTTATCCCATATCACACAGCTTGTCCTTATTCCATATCACACAGTTTGTCCTTATCCCATATCACACAGTTTGTTCTTATCCCACATCACACAGTTTGTCCTTATCCCATATCACACAGCTTGTCCTTATCCCATATCACACAGCTTGTCCTTATTCCATATTACACAGCTTGTCCTTATCCCACATCACACAGCTTGACCTTATCCCATATCACACAGCTTGTCCTTATCCCATATCACACAGTTTGTCCTTATCCCATATCACACAGTTTGCCCTTATCCCATATCACACAGCTTGTCCTTATCCCATATCATAGAGCTTGTCCTTATCCCATATCACAGTTTGTCCTTATCCCATATCACACAGTTTGTCCTTTTTCCATATCACACAGTTTGTCCTTTTCCCATATCACACAGCTTGTCCTTATTCCATATCACACAGCTTGTCCTTATTCCATATCACACAGCTTGTCCTTATCCCATATCACACAGTCCTTATCCCATATCACACAGTTTGTCCTTATCCCATATCAAAGAGCTTGTCCTTATCCCATATCACACAGATTGTCCTTATCCCATATCACACAGCTTGTCCTTTTCCCATATCACACAGCTTGTCCTTATTCCATATCACACAGCTTGTCCTTATTCCACATGACACAGCTTGTCCTTATCCCATACCACACACTTTGTCCTTATTCCATATCACACAGTTTGTCCTTATCCCATATCACACAGTTTGTCCTTATCCCACATCACACAGTTTGTCCTTATCCCACATCACACAGCTTGTCCTTATCCCATATCACACAGCTTGTCCTTATCCCATATCATAGAGCTTGTCCTTATCCCATATCACAGTTTGTCCTTATCCCATATCACACAGTTTGTCCTTTTTCCATATCACACAGTTTGTCCTTTTCCCATATCACACAGCTTGTCCTTATTCCATATCACACAGCTTGTCCTTATTCCATATCACACAGTTTGTCCTTATCCAACATCACACAGTTTGTCCTTATCCCACATCACACAGCTTGTCCTTATCCCATATCACACAGCTTGTCCTTATCCCATATCACACAGCTTGTCCTTATTCCATATCACACAGCTTGTCCTTATCCCATATCACACAGCTTGTCCTTATTCCACATGACACAGTTTGTCCTTATTCCATATCACACAGCTTGTCCTTTTCCCATATCACACAGTTTGTCCTTTTCCCATATTACACAGTTTGTCCTTATCCCACATCATAGAGCTTATCCTTGTCCCATTCCACACAGTTTGTCCTTATCCCATATCATAGAGCTTGTCCTTATCCCATATCACACAGTCCTTATTCCATATCACACAGCTTGTCTTTGTCCCACATCACACAGTTTGTCCTTATCCCATATCACACAGCTTGTCCTTATCCCATATCACACAGTCCTTATTCCATATCACACAGTTTGTCCTTATCCCATATCAAAGAGCTTGTCCTTATCCCATATCACACAGCTTGTCCTTATCCCGTATCACACAGCTTGTCCTTTTCCCATATCACACAGCTTGTCCTTATTCCATATCACACAGCTTGTCCTTATCCCATATCACACAGCTTGTCCTTATTCCATATCACACAGTTTGTCCTTATCCCACATCACACAGTTTGTCCTTTTCCCACATCACACAGTTTGTCCTTTTCCCATGCCACAGTTTGTCCTTATCCCATATCACACAGCTTGTCCTTTTCCCATATCACACAGCTTGTCCTTTTCCCATATCACACAGCTTGTCCTTTTCCCATATCACACAGCTTGTCCTTATTCCATATCACACAGTTTGTCCTTTTCCCATGCCACAGTTTGTCCTTATCCCATATCACACAGCTTTTTTTTGATGGGATACGGTATTTAAGAAATGCAAGAGTGGTTTTGAGTCTAAAAGAAATTATGTCATTGCTGGACAATAACCTACCAAAACTGACAAAACTTACCCAGATCCACCAAGATTCTCAAAGATTCCATAATGTATAGTGCTCTATATTGACCCATTTCATTCCAACTCCCTCTGTTGCGATGAAGTAGAAAACCAAACTGAAGTTGTGAACTAGGTTATATCTCATGTCCTTATTCCTAGTCACTTAACCTTGCCTGATACCCTGTCACTTAACTTTGTCTTATCCCGTATTTGTCTTATCCCTTGTCACTTCCCCGGGTCCTCTTTATACAATGCTACAAAGCTTCAATTATCCAATGACACATACCTATCCTCTACAAAGCTTAAATTTTATCTCCTGACACTTAGATGCCCCTTATCCCCTGTCACTTAGATGCCCCTTATCCCCTGTCACTTATATGCCCTTTATCCCCTGCCACTGAGATGCCCCTTATCCCCTGTCACTTAGATGTCCTTTATCTCCTGCCACTTAGATGCCCCTTATCCCCTGTCACTTAGATGCCCCTTATCCCCTGTCACTTAGATGCCCCTTATCCCCTGTCACTTAGATCTCCTTTATCCCCTGTCACTTAGATGTCCCTTATCCCCTGCCACTTAGATGTCCCTTATCCCCTGTCACTTAGATGCCCCTTATCCCCTGTCACTTAGATGCCCCTTATCCCCTGTCACTTAGATGTCCTTTATCCCCTACCACTTAGATGCCCTTATCCCCTGCCACTTAGATGCCCCTTATCCCCTGCCACTTAGATGTCCTTTATCCCCTGTCACTTAGATGTCCTTTATCCCCTGTCACTTAGATGCCCCTTATCCCCTGTCACTTAGATGTCCCTTATCCCCTGTCACTTAGATGTCCCTTATCCCCTGTCACTTAGATCTCCTTTATCCCCTGTCACTTAGATGCCCTTTATCCCCTGTCACTTAGATGTCCCTTATCCCCTGTCACTTAGATGTCCTTTATCCCCTGCCACTTAGATGCCCCTTATCCCCTGTCACTTAGATGTCCTTTATCCCCTGCCACTTAGATACCCCTTATCCCCTGCCACTTAGATGTCCTTTATCCCCTGTCACTTAGATGCCCCTTATACATTATTATATCCTGTCACTCATCTTTCTCTTATCTCATATACTTCATCATAAAAGCGTCCCCTCATTTTCCAACGCATTTTCCTCGAACACAAGCTCGTCAAATGCTTAATGGCTGGATATGCTTATAATTAATACTTTTTCATTTATATTTCACGAAAACTTAATTCTTATCTCAAATCATATCCACAACTTATCTGATACTTATGCCATCATAAAAAATCTCATACTTAAAAATATACCGTGATTCTTACACAACCCCTTGACATTAAGATAACCCAGTGATGTAGGATGCAATAAAACATATTATAGAGGACAAGCACACATCAAAGGTTCAACTTAAACACTCTTTAGAATTGACATTACAAGTAATACATAGAGTCTTAAATTATATATACCTTAACATCTTGGGTGTGGAACTGTGCCTTACCATTGTAAAATATTAAATTACACTGACATAATTGAATTACATAAAATTTTAATAAGTTTTTTTTTATCTGTTTAATCATTTTGGAACTAAATATTGACTTAGTTGTAGATTTATTTCACGTCTCATGTCAAACCCACAGGCAATAGACACGCCAAAGACCACATGGAGATTTGCAAATAATATAATATTGGGGAAATTGAATTAATCGATAAGTGCAGAATGTATTTATATATAGGCGAGTGGCACACGTCAGTGTTTATCTAGGGCTCAATGATCCCATCCGGACAGGGGGTGAAAGCTTGTTCGTTCTCATGAAATGACAGCACTCTTCCTGCCATATCAAGTAACATATCAAATATTTCTCATGGCGTTGTGATATAATAGTCAAGGGTTATATTTCTATACCTGGAGATGTTATATCGCCATTATTGAACTGGATATATTGTCGTAGGCGCAAAGGTGTTTATCATCAATTGCTATCTGCCACCCCTTTACCCGCGAAATGGGCGCGTCCTCCGGTAGCTGAAGTGAGGCTTCATTCACAGAATACATGGCCGTGAATATTTAAATATTATCGCAAATATGGCGATGTCTAGCCGATGACAGCAAGGCCTAGCATAGCTCAAGACTACCCTGGGGTCAGTGGCATGTACTCTAGTAGAACCCCCGGGATTTTGACAAGAAGGGGTTGGATTTTGACAGCTGCTTTGATGTCGCCGCTCTGAAAAGGTGTCCACCCGCGCTCGCTCTGCACTGCTGTTTAGGTAGGTCACTCGGACTAGATATATTTTGATATATATCTGTATATATATATAAATGGCTACAGCCCAAAATGGGACATTGCCTATAAAAAGAAGCGGTTGAAATATAGAGTATGGTGTGTGTTTTCTGTGCCAATCCTGTAAATTTGGATTGATACCATTTTCCCCCATTGAAAGCCAAGACAAGTCAGGAAATGGCTTACCGTGGGGAAAATACATGTATGAGAAGAAGATAAAACGGGGATCTATTTCAATGTGCGGTTTAAAATACTATGCTGCATAGTGATCAATCGTATCCTCACATCAGCATCTCACAAATCCTGGATTATTAAATATATCACTATCTTTGCCATTCAGGGCAGTGGGATTTACTACTAGAAGCGGTTGACATATAGAGACTTTACGATGGCCCACAACCCACGGGAGACAAACGGGGAAAGGAGTGCCATTAACGGGAGGGTCTTCCCTCTGGAAACCTACGGAACTATCGCGAGCCCCGCCTCAGAGGACCGAGTTCACATCCTAGAAGACGATGAACTGGTGAGTAAAACATATCATCAATGTATTTCACATATTAATCTTGATAATAACCATTTAATAGCATTTGTATATTAATGACACATATAATTGATTGTGTGGCTTAAGGATATGTTTATTAGGTGTTAATTGGACATGTTTATGATTAAAGTGATTTATTATGTATTAATGAGAAAACCATAGCTTTTTATCACAATATTGGGTTGAACATCTCATATTAACAAGAAATAATTAAAGTTCATTTAAAGCATTTTTTGTTAATAAATTCTATGAAAGCCAAATATGAAAGATATCAGTATAATTGATCTCTCAACTGGCCAAACATCGGTGTACCTGCACCAGCTCATTGTTAACAACGTGTGAACAAAAATACATGAAAACAAGAAAAAGTTGTGATACACGTGTGACACGGATGAGAAAAAAAATTAACAAACTAACCAAAACTGTCAACAAACAGAACAAAAATTTTAAAAAACAGAACAAAAATTTAAAAAAACAAAACAAAAATTACAACAAACAAAACAAAAATTAAAATAAACCAAAAACAAACACAAAATGAAATATCATCTTGATTCATCTTTTAAAATCATTTGGCAATCATTGTCAAAAAAAGAACCATCCGTGTTACAAAAAAAATGAATTATTTACTTTTAAAACAAGGGTCAAGAATTGTCATGTCCATCTTTCTTGAACCTTTTGATTGCATTGGGGATAATCCTACTCTGATCTACTCTTGACCTATTAATGTCACAGAAATAGTCAGCCAGGATAAAAGAATTAGATAATCCCATATTCACTGACTGAGCTTTTTTAAAGTCTGTTAGCCCATAGCATAAAAATAAAGAGAATAATAGAAAATAGATTATAAGAAATATTCTCTTAAATATGGGCAAATATAATTTGTTGACCACTGACCCATACTTGATTGTTTTTTCATCCCATGTAAACCTTTATTGTATACAGCTCAAAGAGCAGTAAGAAACATATGTTATGAGAAAGGCTGTGTTCTCACAGACTGGTATACTAAGACAGACTGGTATACTAAGCGACCAGAGATAACAAGGGCTGATGTGTAAACAAAGTCAGTCAGTGATTTCTGTGTACATGCCATAAGGGTGCAGATACAGCAGAATTCTCGGCGGGATGCCAATTGGTTTTGCCGAGTGAACTTATAGATGTAGATGTAGATACAGGGTTAAGGTTGTTGGAATTAGGTCACAGTTCTGTCATGACCTCCACCACAGGCAGCCAGAGCGACATCTACTGCCATCACTACCTTTATATAGGTTAATATTTAGTATATAGGACAGAGACAGAGAGGGGCTGGGGACTTTCACTCTCTGGCAACCTGTGATATTAACTACCTTAGTCATCATGGCTTCCGGCACATCACTTGTACCGTGAAAACAAATTAACACTTTTAACATTTTGAAAGACAGTAGAATTACAAAATGACATGTGAGACACAACATTTTGCCCAATTGCAATTAGTGGATGGTAATATAACACAGAATTTTGGAGTGATATGTACTTCTGAGGGGCCTGCAGCTCAAGGATGTGGCTGTCAGTATCACAGGCTGGCGGACACCTCAACTGCATAAATAAACATAGAATTGAATTTATTTTTGCAAACATAGAATATATGAAAATTAATAACTTTATGCACAAAAGAAAGGTATGCTAGATGTTTGACTGTGTTAAAATGTCCGAGTTTCAACTGCCAGTTTCAGACAGTTGCCAGTCACTTTAGTCTACATTTACGGCAACTTCAAATTCATGAGAAAATAATATCATTTTCAAAAAGGAAACTGTATACAAATTCTTTTTTTTTTTTAAAGACTTTCTTGTTTATGCTGTGAGGGGTCATAATAGAGGTGGGGGCCTGAAACCCAGTCAAAGCCATATTGGCAGAGGCCCTAAAACCCTTCAGGGTCACTAGGCCAGTACTTTGTATGAAGCCCTAAATAGCTTTATGGCTTTAAACATGGAGAAATGCTGTTGATATGTCAAAATAATAATTATACAGTTTAGGTCAACTTGATAATTTTATCTCCCACAGTGTGTCAACATTTAAATATGTTAGGAACCACATGTCTATGCTTTGCAATATGTTTGGGGGCTAATCTGGACAAGAATAGGCAACATCAAACTCATTTGACTAACGCAACAAATTTATTTGTCCAAAAATAAGAATGTGGAGTCTATTGTGGGCATTCAGTCAGGTCAATTGAAATAATATCAGGGCAAGTAGTTAAAGAAAAATGACTTGCACAGCCCTGTGGGTAAGGGCCTGTATATTGGAGCCAAACATCTTAAATTTAGCAAAGTTGTTGTGGTCAAAGAAGCAGAATTTGTATATGAATACCTTCTGGCTCAATACGGTCACAAGATACCCAAGCGTGACCTCATTTGGTCACATATTTGTATGACCAAATCAATGTTAATCTCCAACTGTTTAACAAACCTCCACAATGCAAATCTTTAAGGGCCAGTTATCAATAAAAAACCAAATATCTATTTGGTCATGCTTAAATATGACCAAAGTCAGTCCAGCTGTTTTGTTGAATTATTTGGTCACATATCTTGTGTGTGACCCCATTTTGCACGGTTAATGTATCACCATATAGATGTTTGGCTTAACTGTTCAGCAAACATCCAGGATGCCAACCTTAAAGGGTCAGTTATAAGGATGACTGGCCGACCGTTAAAGTTGAAGTAAAGTTGAATGTCCTGTACAATAATGCCCATTATAAACTGTTTGTGCACTTTCCATGAAGCATGTACAGTTCTACATCTCCATATAAGGTCACTCTGCAGTTCTACATCTCCATATAAGGCCACTCTCCATGGAGCATGTACAGTTTTACATCTCCATATAAGGCCACTCTGCAGTTCTACATCTCCATATAAGGCCACTCTCCATGGAGCATGTACAATTCTACATCTCCATATAAGGCCACTCTCCATGGAGCATGTACAGTTCTACATCTCCATATAAGGCCACTCTGCAGTTCTACATCTCCATATAAGGCCACTCTCCATGGAGCATGTACAATTCTACATCTCCATATAAGGCCGCTCTCCATGGAGCATGTACAATTCTACATCTCCATATAAGGCCACTCTCCGTGGAGCATGTACAGCTCTACATCTCCATATATGGCCATTCTTTATGGAGCATCTACAATTCTACATCTCCATATAAGGCCACTCTCCGTGGAGCATGTACAGTTTTACATCTCCATATAAGGCCACTCTCCATGGAGCATGTACAATTCTTCATCTCCATATAAGGCCACTCTCCGTGGAGCATGTACAATTCTACATCTCCATATAAGGCCACTCTGCAGCTCTACATCTCCATATAAGGCCACTCTCCATGGAGCATGTACAATTCTACATCTCCATATAAGGCCACTCTCCGTGGAGCATGTACAATTCTACATCTCCATATAAGGCCACTATCCGTGGAGCATGTACAATTCTACATCTCCATATAAGGCCACTCTCCGTGGAGCATGTACAGTTCTACATCTCCATATAAGGCCACTCTGCAGTTCTACATCTCCATATAAGGCCACTCTCCGTGGAGCATGTACAGTTCTACATCTCCATATAAGGCCACTCTGCAGTTCTACATCTCCATATAAGGCCACTCTCCATGGAGCATGTACAATTCTACATCTCCATATAAGGCCACTCTCCATGGAGCATGTACAGTTCTACATCTCCATATAAGGCCACTCTGCAGTTCTACATCTCCATATAAGGCCACTCTCCATGGAGCATGTACAATTCTACATCTCCATATAAGGCCGCTCTCCATGGAGCATGTACATTTCTACATCTCCATATAAGGCCACTCTGCAGTTCTACATCTCCATATAAGGCCGCTCTCCATGGAGCATGTACATTTCTACATCTCCATATAAGGCCATATTATTTGTCTTACAGACTCAGGAGAGAATATAATTCTGTTTCACAACATAACAATAATATACTACCCACTGTAAAGATAAAAAAGTTCAATCATATTCCATTATAAAGGGGCAAAATAATACTCAAACAGATTATTTCAGTAGTTTGATCCAGGCCAAGCTTTATATTGTGACTTGACTTTGATATGCACACAATTTGTCCTTTGTTTACCTGGTTAAAGGGTTTGGTAACATAAAACTGATACAAATGTTATTTTCGTGGTATGCATTTGGACTTGTTGCCAAACTATCCGCTAGTACTGACCGGCCTTTCAGTCATATTTATTATCTTTTTTATATGGATTTTTTTTCTCTGCAGTTTTGCAAAATTATATCGTGAATACGATTGATGTAAAAGCCTGGAGTAATCTCAGGTAGTCACGGACATGCGTGACTATTGCATGATGGGACTCAGCTGTTACAACTTTGATAAGCAGCATGTGTAGCTGTTTGAGCATCACTTTCCACCGCCATCCAGTGATTTATTAATAGGCAACAAAGAGTTTGAACATTGGTTCTGCATGTGGCATGTTTCCTAATCGCAGTCGGAGCCAAATCAAGATTTACCCACACTGATCAAATATGGTCACGCATGGTGATGTGTGACTGTATTTTATCATACTTGTGATCAATTACAGCCATGCAACAGCTGAGCATGAGTAAATACAGTCGTGGGATGACCAAATAGATGTTCACTCAGGGTAGGCCAATGTTACTAAATTTTTATGACAATGATTTTTTTGAGATAAGATAAAATAAGATACCACTTTAAAGTTTCTATTCAAGAGTTTCCAAATGAAAGAGAAAAAAATGAGTGCTGCATATAGGTGATACCAGCCTGGCATGACAAGTTACCAAGGTAACACTTGAGTGGAAAAAGGCAAAAAAATGGCAGCTCAAGTTGCCATAAAATGTGAAACTGCTATATTTTGTTTTTTTTTTCTTCAAAATTCTTCAAAAGTTTAGTAGTGTCACATCAGACCAAATGGAGTCGTGCAAAATGCAATTAATTTAAAAGATTTAAAAAAAATTATAGCATTTAAGATCTATTTGGTCAAGCATGAAGGCAACAACAAGGTCAAACAAGGTCAGCAACAAGGTCAAACAAGAACCTCACTTTGTTTCCTTTGGTCATGCATGACTCACCTCAATAATCAGGTTTGCTTGTTTGGGACTGGCACAATGTCGCCACACCAAAACTCCTCCTTGAACCTCGTAACCTCGTAACCTCAAGCGTGTCCATCACATGATTCCATTCAGCAGTTCGATCCAAACCCTAAGTTGAGTAAGGTCACTGAGTTGAGTAAGGTCACATATGGCCTTTACATGGCATTAACTGGTAATGCCCAGCTGTGGAGTGGCATTGTGTAGTGACTGGCAGAATATGGTTATTCAATGACCTTCTGAAGTCAGGGTCATACATGACCAAATAGTTCATGTTCATACATGACCAAATACTGAGTTCATGTTCATACATGACCAAATAGTTCATGCTGTTTGGCTGCAACTATGCAAGTCATGCTCATGCACCAGTGTTGTGTGACACAATATGGTCATGCATTGGACCGTCCTCATTTATGCATGACCTGATAAATGTGAAGTTGGATAAAATATTGGGTAAATATACACATTCCTAAAGTTGTATCTATCTGTTGACTTGACTTGACCGTGAAGTCCAGAAGGAGCTTACCAATAATCATCCAGAGGGGAGCATGTTATTAATCATCCAGAGGGAGTGTGTCAATAATCATCCAGAAGGAGTGTCAATAATCATCCAGAGGGGAGCATGTCAATAATCACCCAGAGGGGAGCATGTCAATAATCACCCAGAGGGGAGCATGTCAATAATCATCCAGAGGGAGTGTGTCAATATTCATCCAGGGGGAATGTATCAATATTCATCCAGGGGGTTGTATCAATATTCATCCAGAGGGAACATATCAATATTCATCCAGGGGGAACATATCAATATTCATCCAGGGGGTTGTATCAATATTCATCCAGGGGGTTGTATCAATATTCATCAAGAGGGATTGTGTCAATATTCACCTGGGGGAGTGCATCAATATTGAACCAGGGGGAGTGTAGCGATATTCATCCAGGGGGAGTGTAGTGATATTCATCCAGGGGGAGCATATCAATATTCATTACTAACATAAATATGTGTTCTATTTTCGCCAGCTTGACAGTCGTTACAGAGACTACTGGTCAGATTACCCAGAGGTAAAGGCAAAGAAGCCAACATTTCACTCTCTTTAACATCTTTTTATTAGAAGTGCTTTCATAAATCACTTCAGATATTCATTATGTATATTTTTAAAGCATTTTGCATTAACTGTTGGATCATAATATTTTATCTTTCAGATTTTACTCTCTCTTTTTATCAGCATGGATTTACTGAATCTCTCTTTTCTCCTCCTCAACATTTCAATTAGATGTTGTGTGATTTATTCTATAAATATTATAATTTTATAAATATAAATCATAATAAGGAGACAGAATAAGAAGTGCTATATATTATGCATTTTCTATAAGTCTGACAAAAATATTATGATAATTCCAATACACTTGCATTTGGAGACAGGACCTGTTGGTTTGACATGTAATCCTGGGCTTTTTGGTCCAGGAGAGAAACCAGGCCTTGACATAAAGAGAAAAATGTTGGTTGCCCAGTTGGGCCACCAGACCATGAAAAGTGGTGGCCTGAAGTTTCTAAGGATAATAGGATGTGTGATACAATAAAGATCAGCGTACATAAGGCTGTAAAGTGTCTGAGTGGGGGATACTTGTCCCAATCAAATATTGATCGTGATATGATATCTATCAAGCATTAGAATATTAATAAAATTAAGATAGTTCGGGCCACTAAAAGACCAAAAATATGGTTGCCCAACTGGGCCACTACAACAAAGCATTCACTGGCCCGATCTATTGATCTTAGTGACACATACAAAAAGTACATGAATTAATATCAAGTTCCAGACAAGAACCATATGGTATGAAATGCAGCCCAATTAAATGTTATATATTGCAGCAGTTCAAGATGGTTTTGATCACAAGTGACTGCTAAATATGTCCTAAATATATATATATGTATATATATATATATATATATATATATATATATATATATATATATATATATATATATATATATATATATATATATATATATATATATATATATATATATATATATATATATATATATATATATATATATATATATATGAGATTAATGCAATGATAAATAGGATTTACTAACATGATAATAGTACAATATATGAGGTTTTGCATGATTCTAACATGTATACCATCTATATTATATACTTATATTATACTATATTACACATACAGTACCATTTAAGATATTATATATATTCCTTGTCATGAATATGATATAAGGATGAGGAAATAAAGCTTGCTAATATTGGTATGGTGGTAAATTACTTATGAGGTCTAAATGAGTCTGAGTCAATCTCTCAGATTCACACAGAAGCAGGTGGAAAATATCAAGTGATAAAGATCCATTGATTTACTATTTCTATAATGTGCTGTGAACATTGTATTAATATTGTATTTATCTCACACTAATATTAGGAGAATTTCGAAATGGGGGAGGGGGCATTTTTTCTCATGGGATAATATTTTTGCTGCATGTGCATATATAAATTTGTGTGTTTATGTGTGGATATGTGCATGTACAGATATGTATGTGTGTGTGTGTGTATGTGTATGTGTGTGTGTGTATGTGTGTGTGTGTGTGTATGTGTGTATATAAATACATGTATATATATATATATCAGATATTTGATATTTGGAAAGTTTCATAATATGTCTACAATGTACATGATAATCAGAAGCACATGTTTGGAGCACACAAACTGATGATGTTTTTCTCATGATGTGGGACATCCTTAAGACAACCATTGTCAATACATAATGTGATGTACACATCTGATTCATTCTTTTTATGATGACTTATTTCAGATAGATTGATATTGCACATTATAATGAAAATGATTGGTTTGGAATCAAGGTCAAAAGATGGACTCAATTTGCTAGGATTATTTGTGTGAAGAGAGTTCATTTTGCCTATGATGTAAGGAAGTAATTAATTCATGATTAAACTACTCACCCACAGATTGGTCTGATATAAGTTACTCCAAGTATAGCAGGTGAAACAGACAGGTAAAATGATTCATATCATATGAGGATTATTCTTGTGCCCAACATGAGATGTGTGCAAGGTTTGTTTTCTGAATAAATGTGAAACTCAAATATGAAACTTTAGTCCAAACTCAAATATAAACCTTGAGTAGGAAACTGTTGCTAATAGTGGCAACAAATAATACGACAACCAATAAAAGCTGTGAATCTGTCAAACTCCCGTGTTGTAGAACTAACTATGCAATGCAATGATTCCACCCTGTTGGTAAAATTATATATCACCAATATATTGTCAGCAAGATGCTTTGTAGAATGTAATGAGTTTGCCGGAGAAATATGTTTCATCAGTTTGATTCTGTCTTTTTTCCAAGCCCCTAAAGCATATTATATTATGCAGTCTGACTTTGTGATTAAAGATTAATATTATTTCATTTTAAGCATTTAATGTTTATTACAAAAGGTATTCAGATTAAATGTTTATTTAATATTATTTGAGTTTAAACAATATATTTAGTGTTTATTACATAAGGTATTTAGATTTATTCTTGAGAAAAGTAAAAAAAGAATTCTGGAATTTTCACTGTATTTCCATTATCTGTATTATAGATTCTGTTTTGTAGGACAAGTTAGACCATAAATCATATTTTTTTGCTCATTAATTGTCTATTATTTCCAGCCAGTTGTCAATTTTTGCCCACAAGTTGTTCTCTTTTCCATTGTGGTGTACCATGTCTTTCAACCACCATGATAATTATATTGCCTTCCTGAACACAAATATTAAAAAAAATATTTGAATGTGCCTGGAAAAAGGTATCATATATCTGTAGTTAACATACCTGTGTTCAACAGAGAACCATAACTCAAGTTTAGAACACGAAGTCATTTGTTTTGCCCCGACAATATTATGCTTCACAATGATACACTAGAGCATTACACCTTTAGACTTGCAAGGCCAAAAGGAAAAATTTTTGTTGATATTTTCTGTTAATTTTCATTCGAAGGCATAATAAATATATTTATTTTTAAAGATATTTCTACATTTTGTCATTTGCTTCATGATTGGCTCATTTTTAGCTCTAGCTTCTGCAGTTGGGTGGGGGGAGATAGATTTTCATGTCGTGCTGGTTCTGGCAATATCGTTTTTCTCCTCTGAAATTACTGGTTGTAGTGAGATGTTGCATTTCAGGAGACCAGGTCTACATATTTACCATTAGGCTCAGACCTTTTCTGATTTTTTAAATGATTTTTTAAAATAATCTAATAGCGGTGACTGAGGTTGCCATTTTAAATAACATGATAGATATCAACCAATGAGAATCAAGATAACAATGAAAGTTAGAGACAAATTCAATGAGTAACATGTATTTTGATTGGCTGAAATATAACCACAGTTTAAAACTTCTGAAACAAAGCATTAATTATTAGGTATATTACCACATTGAACTGTTCTCAGTCTGCCCAGCCAGTACCCAGCTTTACTAGGCCTCTTCAATATAGGCCTAGCGCCGATGCGAGCAAATGTCGTACTATTTGGGCACTCATGAATATTAATTAGCAAGAGATTCGAGTTACGTCATCGTATCGTGCACGTGCTGTCCTACTGAAAGGATATTACATAATCGCACCGTGCACGTGCGGTTGGATACATTCAAGAGGCGGGGCTAATGGAACAGACCTATTTGAACATATCTCATCGCATAAGCGGAGAGGGTGTTATATACTGAGCCCGATGCAAAGGAGAGTACCCAGCCAGGGAAATACTTTGAATATTCATTTATGAAGCAATTGGCAAGCATTTCAAGAAAATGGTCACAAATATTACAAAAATAGCAGTGTTCGGCATAGCCCTATTGCCATTGGACTATGTTTTGGTACTTTGCTGTGTGAAACTACTTAATTTTTCTGTTCACAGATGCTGTGTAAAGCAGAACATTTGATCTTGACTTGCCTCGGCTCTTTTTACCCTCAGCCCCTGACTTGAGAATAAATGATGGCAGCTTTATGAGACTTGACACACATAAGCATCTGGTGAAGACCTCAGACTTTTTGTATGGAACATGACCTTCACCTACTTTTCAATGTCACAGAGACAATTATGTGAAATCCCCATCATTGCGATAACTCAAGAACAAATGATGGCAGCTTTATGAGACTTGAGACACATAAGCATCTGGTGAAGACCTCAGACTTTTTTGATTGAACATGTCCTTCATCTACTTTTCAAGGTCACAGGGACAATTATATCAAATCCCCTAACATCCTTTAACTCGAGAACAAATGTTGGCAGCTTCATGAGACTTGACACACATATGCCTCTGGCGAAGACACCAGATGAGTTTGATGAATGGAGACCTTCACCTACTTTTCAAGGTCACAGGGACAATTATGTGAATTCCCCATTACTGCAATAAATCAAGAACAAATGATTGCAGCTTTATGAAAAGAGAACCATAACTCAAGTTTAGAACATGGAGTCATTTGTTTTGCCCCGAGAATATTATGCTTCATAATGATACACTAGAGCATTACACATTTAGACTTGTAAGGCCAAAAGGAAACATTTTTTGTGGATATGTTCTGTTAGTTTTCATCATATTGACTTTAAAAGATATTTCATGGTTTCAAATGACCAACATGTATAAAAATAAATGTTTTGCTTCAACACTAGAACCAGTGACACATATTGACCTTGGTGCAATTCAAGGTCATTTTGTGAGCTGAGCCCTCTCCACCTCATTTGATCATTTTTGTTTTGCCTTTATGGTTGAGGTTTCCGCTCTAAGTCTGTGGAGAGTCACTATATTATCACCCATGTTATCAGTTTGGCAGCCATCAGGCTCTTTGGCCACTTGGTGGTGCTTTTGCAATAACAACATATTCTTGAAGGTGATCGTTTTTCATACTAAGAAATATAAAGATCTTTACCAAAAAGAGATTGCATCCCTCTCTGTATAACATCATAACATATAGAATACAAAATTCAATAAAAACAGAGTCCTATGTCTTATTTCCAGTGGCCTAATTATTATTTAAATTTCGTTGATTAATGTTATTTAGATTATATAGACATTACATTGATCTGGATGTAATAAAAAGATGTAATATCATAAATACAGTTCACAACCTTTCTGGTGTTCTCAGAAGTGAGCATGTGCAGAACATGAACTTCCTGCTTACTGGCGGCCATATTGAATTAAGTCGTTCATGAACAAAACAAAGAATATTTTAGATGCACATTAAATGGGGAAATGTTCATCATTTAAACATTTTTGTATGTCCAGTTGAGAAAGCAAATTATTTTTCACAGTTTAAAGGCATTGTTTACATGGGCGAAAGTATGTATAATTGATTGCAGCAAACATTACACCCGGAAATGGTGAAAAGAGGGAGCTCTCTAGTGTTTGAGCGATAATAGGTGAAAGATCGGTGAACTGAATTCATCCGAATTTGAGACCATATTATGCAATGTTCTGGGTTTGTATGGCTAAATAAAGCTTGATCAGTTGCATTTATTATTCATGCAGTACATTAGCCATGCATGCCCAAATATGGTCATGTTTATGCATGACCAATTATTTATTTTACATCAACAGTAAAGTGTTATAAAATTGAGTCTATATAAGTTTCAAGACTTGACTGATGTTGTGACCAGTGGTTATAGAGTGGAATGTTGCAATTCATCAATTAAGCCCCCTCCATCATTGTTGTTATGTGTCAATGTCAATTATGCAATCAGCATTCCCACATAATTGATTCTGCAACCATCATACATATACAGGAATATTGCTTGACTTGTTTTGACACATTATATCATTCCTCTGAGAGAATATTTGGTCATGCCATACTTCTTAGAGATTAGTTGGTCACACCATACCTCTGAGGGATTATTTGGTCACACCACACTTCGTAGAGAGTATTTGGTCACCAAACTTCACCAGAGGACGACATGGTGAACCTATCATAATAGTTTGTGTGTGCCTCTGGTGGACAGTGTTTGGTCACACCATACATAGAGACTCTTTGGTCACATCATATTTAGAGACTATTTGGTCACATCATACTTCTTAGAGACTATTTTTGGTCACACCATACTTCTTTGAGACTATTTTTTTGGTCCAACCATACTTCAGAGACTTTTGGTCACACCATACTTCTGAGAGACTATTTGGTCACACCATACTTCTTTGAGAGTATTTTTTGGTCCAACCATACTTCAGAGAAAATTTGGTCACACCATACTTCTGAGAGACTATTTTTGGTCACACCATACCTCTGAGAGACTATTTGATTACTCCTGAGAGTTATATTGCTCTCACATTACTCATAATGTCTGTTTGGCTTTTGGTCCGTCCAAACTTTTGTTTGACAAATTGTTACACCAAACGTTAAACTGACTAGTTTGTCACAAGTAAGATTCTACTTTGCAAAGGTCATACCAATCTACTACATGACATTTTTATCAAGCTGAAAATGATTTTTTTTGCTTGGATCACACCATCCTATTCCAGTTACTGTGCATAATGATGGCAATCTGACCCCACTCTAAAGTATGAAACGATATGGTTACAGCTAAATGTTGAGATTTACCTTGTTGCCCCTCATAAATGCAGACACATTTATATTTTATTTATGTGTATGATAAAGAACAGATCACTTTCTTTAATAATGTCACCAAAATATTACTTGTGATCAAATAGGTGACCGTTGATAGTGGACATACCAACAGATATCCATGTTTATCAGTAAGTTCTCACTTTCAAATTTAACCTTACCGAGGTTTCAACTTGACTGGCAAAGTCATTGCAGAAAATATATGGAGAAAAGTGAAAAAATAAAACCCCATAATAAAATTACACATGCAGATGGTAGTTGTCAGCTAATGCAGGCAGATTATAAACAATATTGATCACACCATGTCATGCCATATTTGACCCTTATTCAGACATACATGTTTATATATATACATATATATTAATTATAAGAACAATAAGGTCATGCTTGGCTATTGCAAAACTGATTGGTCATGCATAGCAGTTATGATGCTACCAACTTATTCACTAAGTCATGTGTGGAAGAACAACTTAGCCCTGCCATAGGATAGCTTATCATGACCAAATAGAGTCACATGATAGCTTATCATGACCAAATAGTCACATGATAGCTTATCATGACCAAATAGAGCCACGGGATAGCTCATCATGACCAAATAGAGCCACGGGATAGTTCATCATGACCAAATAGAGCCACGGGATAGCTCATCATGACCAAATAGAGCCACGGGATAGCTTATCATGACCAAATAGAGCCATATGATAGCTTATCATGACCAAATAGAGCCATATGATAGCTTATCATGACCAAATAGAGCCACGGGATAGCTTATCATGACCAAATAGTGCCACGGGATAGTTCATCATGACCAAATAGAGCCACGGGATAGCTTATCATGACCAAATAGAGTCACATGATAGCTTATCATGACCAAATAGAGTCACAGGATAGCTTATCATGACCAAATAGAGCCACGGGATAGCTTATCATGACCAAATAGAGCCACGGGATAGTTCATCATGACCAAATAGAGCCACGGGATAGCTCATCATGACCAAATAGAGCCACGGGATAGCTTATCATGACCAAATAGAGTCACATGATAGCTTATCATGACCAAATAGAGCCATATGATAGCTCATCATGACCAAATAGAGCCACGGGATAGCTTATCATGACCAAATAGAGCCATATGATAGCTCATCATGACCAAATAGAGCCACGGGATAGCTTATCATGACCAAATAGAGCCATATGATAGCTCATCATGACCAAATAGAGCCACGGGATAGCTTATCATGACCAAATAGAGCCACGGGATAGCTTATCATGACCAAATAGAGTCACATGATAGCTTATCATGACCAAATAGAGTCACAGGATAGCTTATCATGACCAAATAGAGCCACGGGATAGCTTATCATGACCAAATAGAGCCACGGGATAGCTTATCATGACCAAATAGAGTCACATGATAGCTTATCATGACCAAATAGAGTCACAGGATAGCTCATCATGACCAAATAGAGTCATAGGATAGCTCATCATGACCAAATAGAGCCACAGGATAGCTCATCATGACCAAATAGTGCCACAGGATAGCTCATCATGACCAAATAGAGCCACGGGATAGCTTATGATGACCAAATAGAGCCATATGATAGCTTATCATGACCAGATAGAGCCATATGATAGCTTATCATGACCAAATAGAGCCACGGGATAGCTTATCATGACCAAATAGAGCCACATGATAGCTTATCATGACCAAATAGAGCCATATGATAGCTCATCATGACCAAATAGAGCCACGGGATAGCTTATCTGGAGGAGGGGTGGGGTGTCAAACAGGTGGTTATTGGCAGTTAGGTTTGTGGGATTGATGTTGGTAGATATTGTCCAGTGAGTGGAATGTGGGGGTTACATGTGGGCAGAGTTCTCCTCGGATGGGATACCAGCCCAGAATGAGGCACTCATGTGATGGGGATTTAGATAGACGATAGCTTCGTCATGTTGGCCCATATTAATACTACGAGCTTTTTGGGCACTTTATGTTTGGCTCATGTTATTTTAACTGCATTAACTGCCATTAAGTTCTCCCGGAGGAACACTGCTGTAGACTTGTACATTATTTAGCGATCTTCCTGCAGACCCGTAAAACATATTATCGATTGTGTGACACACAGACTGGTTCCCTATCCTTGGCAGTGTCAATATTTAATCTGCTATCAGAAAAAAGGTAGCATTAACTATGATTACGATAGGTGATATCCTGTGTCTGCGTGTTAATTGCTAAAGTCCAGTAATTGACGATAATTGATGAATGCGAAATGGATGATGATGTCTGTTTGCCATTCATGTTTAAACAGTTACATAAATGTGTGACTATTTGATCACATTAATTGTTATGTGTCATGAGCATCTCAAGTGTGATAAAGAGGTCATGCATATTTGACGTTGATTTACTTAATATACTCTCAATGGCTTATCAAATATAGTCATGTGATGAGTCATGTGATGAGCATACATGACCTCATTGGCAGTGTCTGAAACTACTGGTTAGAGTTCTTAGCTATTAGTAGGTAAGGGTAAGATATATTTTCAGGGTACCAATCCTATCTATTTACCATTAGGCTCAGAATATTTTTTTCCAGTGTAAAAGGCAAGGATCCTCAAGAAAAAGCTGGACGACGATCACAGTCCCTAGCCAAAATGTTTTTCCACTTTGTAATATTTTTGTAAAAATCTAATAGCTATCACTGAAAAAGAGGCTGCCATTTTGAATGACATGACAAATGTCAGCCAATAAAAATCATAATAACAATAAATATTGTGACCAAATACAATATGTAACATGCATTTCTATTGGCCGAAATTATCATCTGCTCAAGTCAGCTCCAAAAAAGAATTTTAATTATCATTTATGAATCAATTTACAAGCATTTTCAGAAAATGTTCAATCACAGTCATTACTGAAAGCAATAATCACCATTGCTTCAATGCCATTGGTCTATGTTTCGCTGATATCAGTGATATCAAACAAAATTTCTTTTGATGGAAATACAATCCATATAGATGAATATGTTTGTGGTATTGGGAAAGACAGGTGCATAATATATATATATGAACAGGATTGTGTGTGGTTTTTTTGTGTGGTTTTTTTCTATTGGGAGAGAATATCAATTGAATATCAATGTATTTTTGTATTGTTGAGAGGTGGTCAAATGATCTAGTGAGTCTCTAGGCGTACTTACATTTGTGATGTAATCTGGGGTTATATCCTCATAGCTTGTTGCAATTGGCATTCAATTTGCACTTGATAACAATTGAATCAATTTGTCAAACTTGGGGGAGAGCACGTTTTTTTTTCTTCTCCAGAATTGGCACATACACCTGTCCCTAGCCCATCCTTGAAAGTGCTTTACATGATGCAATAATCAATACTTGTACACAGGCTGGCTCAGGTGGAGGGTGGGAGAGATGAACACTCTGCAGCATGTTGCAAGGTATCAGGGTGGTAGCACTGTGCAGCATGTTACAAGGTATCAGAGTGGTACCACTGTGCAGCATGTCACAAGGTATCAGAGTGGTACCACTGTGCAGCATGTCGCAAGGTATCAGGGTGGTACCACTGTGCAGCATGTCGCAAGGTATCAGCACCACTGTGCAGCATGCCACAAGGTATCAGAGTGGTACCATGGTGCTGCATGTTGCAAGGTATCAGAGTGGTAGCACTGTGCTGCATGTCACAAGGTGTCAGGGTGGTACCATGGTGCTGCATGTTGCAAGGTATCAGAGTGGTAGCACTGTGCTGCATGTCACAAGGTGTCAGGGTGGTACCATGGTGCTGCATGTCACAAGGTATCAGGGTGGTACCATGGTGCTGCATGTTGCAAGGTATCAGTGGTACCACTCTGCTGCATGTCGCAAGGTATCAGAGTGGTAGCACTGTGCTGCATGTCACAAGGTGTCAGGGTGGTACCATGGTGCTGCATGTCGCAAGGTATCAGGGTGGTAGCACTGTGCTGCATGTCACAAGGTATCAGAGTGGTACCATGGTGCAGCATGTCACAAGGTATCAGAGTGGTACCACTGTGCTGCATGTCGCAAGGTATCAGGGTGGTACCACTGTGCAGCATGTCACAAGGTATCAGAGTGGTACCACTGTGCAGCATGTCGTAAGGTATCTCAGTGGTACCACGGTGCTGCATGTCGCAAGGTATATAAGAATTCTTTTAAAGGAAAAATAAATGTAATGTTTGAATGTTCCTATAGATATGAGTTCTTCAATGGGAGCAATAAATCTAATGTTTGAATGTTCCTATACGTTTCTTGTATTACTCACTTGACATAAAAAAAATAAAAAGAATAGGCGACCTTGATGGATTCACATTATATTAAATACATTAGATGACTTTATGTTTGGTAGGCATTGACACAGCCAGAAATGTTAAATGTCACAGCGTAAGCACATATACTGCAGACATTTTGTGGGTCAGTGGCATGTAGATCATCCTGATTGTCAGCCAGTATTTTGATATTAATCAACATGAGGTTTTGTGAGATAACCTGGATAATGTGTCTGCAAACATTGATCAGGCACCTACTATGATACAGGAAATACTATGATTAGCACAACAGCACAAGATTAATCTTTATAAAATTATGTAAATGAGAAATGTATATGCCGATGATGAAAATTGTGAAAACAGTATAAAAATACAATTTGGTACCATGACTGTGCTATGCCCTGAACTGGGGATATTGTTTACAAATCTGAGGGTTTTTTTTTTTGAAAACTTTCACTATTCATGTATATTTTAGAATTGCTACAACACTTGCAGTTAGGATGGGTGAATTGGCTTTTGCTTTTCACAGCGACTCTTGCAGTAATTTAAAGATAAAAAAGTAAGATTATATAGAATATTTCAGCTTTGTTCCTGCATGATTAGTATCAGGTTTCAGTGTTACACTTGGTCAGATGTCATTGATGTATTTTTTTTTTCAACATCAAAATAATGACATTTTCTGTGTTGGCTTTGATTTGGTAATTGATTGATGTTAGTGGTGAGGGAGACATTGGTATAAAGCAACCAAGAGCCTGCCTGTTGTGAATTGTATGTTTTTTGATTGACACAGCTGTTCAGCATTATTGACCCGTCTGTTTGTAGTATACGTACATGTATAAGCTCATCCATTTTGCCAACTGAATGGGTTCCCAATGCCAAAGCTTCCCAGAAAATGTGTGTGTGTGTGTGTGGGCGTGTGTGTGTGTGTGTGGGCGTGTGTTGGTGTTCGTGTGGGCGTGTGTGTGCGTTCTTGTAAGCATGATGACTGCCAAAACAGCTTGGGTTCCTTTTAAACTTGGAATATAAACTCTTTGGGCAAATGTCTTGGTCAAGTTCAACCTTGACCCCTCTTTGACCTTTTTATCCTTGAAAAGAAGGTCAAGTTGGAAAATACCAGGCCTATTGCTCATAAACAAGATAACTTTGCCAAAATAACTTGTATTACTTTCGAACTTGTAATGTAAACTCTTTGGGCAAATGCTGTCCACTAAGGACAAATTCAACCTTGACCCCTCTGTGACCTTTTTTGTTTTTGAAAAGTAGGTCAAGTTTGAAAATAGATAAAATAGTAAAATCATCTTCTCACTGATCTCCTCACTTTGTGCACTGACCTGAACACGCTCATTTTTTGCTCCATACTTTAAAATCTGTACTTTTGAAATAACTAGAGCTGAATATACCTGCAACTCTTTTGCTTATTTTTAACAGATGAAAATTGTAAGATAAAAGTTAAATGTAAATCTCAAAATTTAAAGTAAAATGCTTGTCTCTTTAGCTTAGTTTAATTTATTGAAATGCAATCAATGCATTTGTACAGAAAAAAAATCTAATCCTTGATGGGATAGTGTTTTATTTCTTTTTTAAGGCAGATTCTCATATATTGCCACCCAGTCAAATAAAAGGTTTAAAGTTGATGCTTCTGTAAATGGGTGAATTGACATTCACTTGCTGCTCACTGGTGCTTCTGTAAATGGGTGAATTGACATTCACTTGCTGCTCACTGGTGCTTCTGTAAATGGGTGAATTGACATTCACTTGCTGCTCACTGGTGCTTCTGTAAATGGGTGAATTGACATTCACTTGCTGCTCACTGGTGCTTCTGTAAATGGGTGAATTGACATTCACTTGCTGCTCACTGATAGACTGCCATTGCAATATACAACAATGTTAATTTCAATGTTGTTTTCTCTGGATATGTTGGCTGCCTGTTTCATTATTCTCATGGGAACATGTTTCCTATCCCAGACTGATTTCATTCGACTATCTATAGACACAACTTAATTAAGACCTTGTCATAAACACAGCATGGCTGGCCTGCAACACAGCACTCTGGTGGATGGTCACTTGATCTCTGAAAACCGTGGAGTCACAGTCTCTATATGGTCACACAACAGCGTGATCAAATATGGTCACACATGGTCATTGAGTATTCATAAATGCCAACACGTAATTCAATGTCACCAGCATTGAATTATGTGTTGTCATTTTGTAGCTCACAACAGCAGGTGAATATACCTTGAGAAATAATTTATATACAAGAATGAATCAAGGTACTTAAATTGTAGGGCTGTATTATAATGTATAACCAAAATCACTATATTAATTACATATCTGTTCTTAAATGATTTAGTTATCGCTGAATGTTGAATATATGAACAAGCTTAATAGTGTACCAGATACCAGATTTTGCCAATAATTTTTTTTTCTTAAAAAATTGAATATAGCTTGTCCAAGTTGGCACATGCGAGTCAAACTTTGTTATCATTTCTGGTTGCAAAGTCCTTATCCTACGAATGAAATAAAACTGATGTTTATCACAAAACATGTCAATATCATGCCCAAACATCCAGGAGTTTGGGCATGACTCAAACTTTGTGCTGATGTTTTCCAGCTTTTTGTTATCATACATACAGTGACATTGGACCAGTTTATTTGAGAAGTAATTTGCATACTTCTACATCACGTGTATATGGGACACTTTGCATTTTTATTCACAAATTTTCACATTTGAGGGGTTTTTTTTACAGTACAACATGATATCAGAATAGATATTTCAAAACATCCCGCCAGCCTGCCCAAGGATACAATCTTTGAAGATATTCACTGTCTAACTTTTTATATCTAGTGGTTCATACCCTCAAAGGAGGTCGGGACATGGCTTAGTAGGTAGGATATCGGTCTCCCATGTTAAAAGTCTGGGGTTCGAATCCCAGTAGGGACAAGTTCTTTGGTCACGCTTTATAGCCAAGAAAGATGGATATCTGCTCTCCATCCAGTGAACCATGACTGGTTATCAAAGGCTGTGATTTGTGTTATGTCCTGGTGATAATGCAAAAGAAAGATCCCATGTCATTCTTCAAAAAGAGGAGGGCATTGAGTATATTAATGGCTTGTGTCAGCAGTTAGAGCCAAACTTATATTTTGTCATGCATGAAAGTGACCCAATAAAGTCTTGAATAGCTATTCTGCCATATGACTTCGTGTGGTAAAAATTATTAATAATAATAATAATAATAAAATTTGTATAGCGCTGATACCAGACAAGTCTGTTCATAGCGCTAGTCATATTTACCTCATACTGGGCACAATATGATCACACTTATGGCTCTGCTTAATGGGCATGTTAATGTGGGACCAAATAGACGTTTGATCACATCTGATTAAATCAAAATGGAATTTTACACCAAGACTTGATGTCACACAAAATGAATGATGAGCCCCACATAATGTCAGCCTCACCAAAAAGATATAAATAGCTTTGTGGCAGATAACAATTTGCTGCTGCGCTGCACTTAACACAAGCACCAAACAGATCAATACATGAGTATTTGCTGCGACACTGTTATTCTTCATGAAGCATGAGATGTGAGATGTGCATTATCACATTAATGTGTTTGTCATAGGTTCAAATCAATTAGATCGTAACTGAGAAATAAAAGGGAGAGACAAAGGTAATTCAAGTGGGGTATTGAAGTGAAGAATCCTGTTATTGCTGAAAGAGACCCTGAAAGACCTCTATATTGTTTTTTCTTAAAAAATTATTGCCCAATTATAAAAACTGCTCATTACTTATTGCTGATTAGTCAATCTATACTGTGATGTATGAGGGCTGCTGATTGGTCATTCTATACTGATGTATGAGGGCTGCTGATTGGTTAGCCTAAACTGTGATGTATGAGGGCTTCTCATTGGTCATTATCAACTGTGATGTATGAGGGTTACTCATTGGTCAGCCTATACTGTGATGTATGAGGGCTTCTCATTGGTCATTGGAGCCAAACTAAGTACAAAGGTCCAGGTGCCTGGGGCTAGAATCGTCATCATCATTAAGTTATACAGTGAATGACTTAAAAGTATGAAATCATAGCACTACAGAAATGTAGATGTTGGAGTGAATTCAGATTATTATGACTTTGGCATAACATTGTCAATAATTTTGCATTTTATTTATCAGGTGAAGGACAAAGATGCTCTGCTGAACACCAAGGTAAACATTTGTTGAGACAAAACAATGGTGAATGGATCAAATGTAGAACTTTGTCAATCAATATTGAGCTTTGTGATGGATATATAAACAATCAGGAATTTTATTTTAACGTTTATTTATTTATTTTTTTCATTTTGGGCAAATATTTTTCTGGTTAAGGCTTGTCCTATTTTTAGCTTATGGAGTTGGGGAAAAATTATCTGAGCTGTATGAAAATGTTTTAAACTCAGCTGATTCATCAGAGCGGAGTGTATTGTAATGCTAAAACTGGGTGTCTGGAAGTATGTTTGTATGGATGGTAGTCTTATTCTTCTTG
>OX439012.1:4974058-5089058 GCA_949316495.1 Amphiduros pacificus | reverse complement strand
CGAGTCATAGCTGCTCTCTACCAGGTCCTCTCACTCACTCCACCATAATGGAGTGGAAAGAAAGACCTGTCAGATGAGCTGTCAAAATATAATTTAAGCCAGAAAAATGGCTTATGTTGATAGAATTTATCAATTTTTTTCAAACCATATCTAAATATTATCAAAAATGTAAATATACAACTGTCATATTGTCATATTTGTATATTTTAACTATCAGCAAATAAACAGTGTACAGCCATCAGTCATGGCAAGGAAATCAGGGGCACATATAATAAGGTTATTCTAACAATAAATATGTGTACATTTGCATTTTTAATCTATTGCATTTTTTTGTTTGCTAAATTTATGTTCCCAATATATCACTTTGCAGACAATTGCAATCTGTCACATACGTAGCTCTGAAAATTATATATTTGAAGCTGTCATATTTTCTTGATGATGGCTTTGAAGCTGGCTTTCACAGGTCCATATTTACTGAGATGGTGGCTTTGAAGCTGGCTTTCACAAGTATAAATAAACTGAGATATAGTGATTACAATATATGGCACGTCAAAGTTTTGTGAAGATGGGCTAACTGATATGACAGATAAAGATTAACTTAAAATTCATGGCAAGATTGACTCCCCTTGGTTGAAAGGAACAATGGTCAGTTCAAATTATTACAATTGACATCAAATTTTGTAAGGGGCATATCTCAGCAACCATATTTATAAGAGGAAATTGAAACTTGGTATACAGAAATTTCTTAGGTCATAGCTGTGCCTTGTCATACTTTTTTTTAGTAATGTGACCTTTGACCTTGATACCTTGAACTTGAATTCAAAATGTGTGTACATGCCACATCTCGACCATTAGAAGTGAATAAATAGTAGGACATATCTGTTATATATCAACACTGTCGAACACTATATACCTTTTTACTTTGATACTGTGACCTTGACCTTTGTATTATTGTGCAGGTTATATCTCAGGAACGATGAACTGGAGAAACTAAATATTGGGCATGCATGGCAAACACAAAGTGTTGTCAGTGTTCGCCAAAAGATTTTGACCCACATCAGACAATATGCCCGACGATCAGCCAGCCAAAGTCAGAAATTTACCTTCAACATCAGACATTTCAACGCATATGACCTTGAATCAGTTGTCACAAGGTATGATTTGACTGGAATCCGATCGTAGTTTTGCTTTTGTAGCAGCAAAGTATAAGGTAGGCAACCAGCAAAATGAAAGTCTGAAGCACCCAGTGTGATTACTGTGCATATCCAATAAATGGGTGAAAAGTGATTGAACTGGCCTGCAGAGCTCGCAGCAAGTTTGCAAGTAGACACTAATAACATGTCCATATATATGGACAGTAATCCACCTCGCTGGTGCCCGTATGCCGTGCCCGGAATTCCAGTCATACGTCACTTGAAATATAGGTTGTTGTTTAGGGTTTCCCTGTTCTATATTTATGTCAATCAATAAGATCAATCCCCTCCAAAATAGTGACAATATTCGCCCGCTGCACAACGAGATGTCCTTGATAGTCCTAATATAGATTTGGACTGCATAGTCTAGTTTGCAAGTTACACAGTTCATGTGTTTTTAGTCAGCAGAGCAATCAACCCATAGGTTTATGTTTACAAAAGACTTCAAATCTCTATTTTGTTGAAAACATATTTAAAGGCATTTTCAGACTTACACAGACTTAATTTAACAGTTCAGCAACAGGGTTGCAGAATTTGGCAGATGTTGCTTCTGCCTGGGAGGCAATGCCGGTCTGCAAAACACATGCCTCATGCACAGACCACATGGTACATCATGTACTGCAAGAGACTGGCAAAGACGATTTGCTGGATCTTGTCACGATGTGGAGAAACACTGGTTCCGTCGGTAGGCCTTGGAATATTGCAGGCTTGGTTCAAAACCCTGGGTTCTATCAGTGCAACTCACAAAAGGGTGTAACCCACATGCTAGATTTCACCCATGTTAATTGCCAGTCTTATCTCCATGATCTCCAAAATCTTATAGATGTGGCCTGCTTTACCAATCCTAAAATTGCTATAATGAGAAACGAGAATATTTTATGATGTATAGAATATCTCGGACTCCAATTCTGAATTCTCATCAAAATCAAACATCATATTGCAGAAATAAACAAGAAAGATATCTTTAATAAAATAAGTTATACTATGGTGTTAAAACAATTTTATTTACACTGTCATACAGTATGTTGTGTTACAGACTATTGGTGTGATCAGAAAAAATGTGGCTAATAAAATTTCTGTCAAAAATAGATGCCTGACGTGTTTCATCACTCAGCATGCTCAGGGTGACTCTTCAGAGGCTAGACAAGAAAATTTTGATTGTGTCCCTGAAGGAGGTAGATTCAAAACTGACCCGAATGAGGTAGAACATCAAACGTTCCGTAAACAACATACCATGACGTAGCAACACTGTTGCTTAGGACAACTTGTCTGGTAATGTTGCTATGGTATTTATTCTGCTTGTGAGTCATAGATTGCTGAATACCAATTGCTGGTAATGAGATAAAAAGTCAGGCTTTTATGGGGGGAAATGTCAAAAGACAATAAGTTGTCGGGGGAGCAATTTCTTTGTTTTTTAAAAAACAATACTCATACAGTAGATTTTGTATATAAAGTGACATAATTATCAACTTAGCTGGGTGATGCATCTGCATTTAAAGATGGTCTTCTTATTGGTGACCTTGACCTACATTTCAAGGTCATATGAAAATTCTCTGAATGCATTAACTTGATAACAAAAAAATATGACTTCACCATACTTAAACCATTGATGCATAACAGCTCACAGTGTCTCCCCACTGACTATTATCTGTTTTGTAGGCCACGGGCCGTGGCGCAGTTGGTTAGAGCACCAGCTTATTAGCACCAGTTCCTCTGTGGTGATCCAAAGGTCGTGGGTTCGAACCCCGGCCGTGCCGTGATTGAACTCATGATACAATTTCCCATATGAGCTGAGGCCCGTGCCTAAAGGGTTAACCCGTTGTCCTTGTAAATCTGTGACCGGGTGGGTTGTCATGTCAAGGACCTGCGACATGACAATTCAGTGAGGCAGCACTATATTTGCTATAAGTAGGTCTCATCACGAAATGTCTGAAATAACGTTGAAAGTGATGTAAAACCCCAAACAAACAAACAAATAATCTGTTTTGTAATAAGCCAAACGTCTCATTCCAAGTAACCACGATAGAGTCAGCTTCCACGTTGCCTTTTTACTTTGATGCAAATAACAACTCTGGACTTCGCTCCCATCACAATGCAGGTCACTTCCTGCTGAAATGTATTGCTTCCCCCTTCCGAGACAAACCCCACTGTGTATTTCAAGCAAGGCCCTTTTATACTTCCCATGCATGCCTGTGTGTCTTTTTGTGGTTGCTGCTGGGATGTTTGGAGGCAGGCGGCATGCTTCACTCGTACATATTACCATGGTTATTTAATATGCTTAATGAAGTGCTGGGGTCAAAAGTTCATGATCCAGTCGGTCTGACCTCATTATCATGATTACATTGTAACAAGTTGCAGCCCTTCAGAATGTTACAAATGACGTCTTCAAACCAGAACAAAGGGGACGTCAACGTCCTTCCCATCCATTGCCGATGGTGGACGTTGCAGTCCTCCCTGTCGGTAAGGGTAAAGCATATTTTATTTTTCGTACAAAACATAATTTGAGATATATACAATATGTTTGTCTTTTTCTTTTCTTAGCAGGCTTCCGGAGACGAGGATGGAGGAATCGCTATGAAAAAACCAAGTCCTGCCGTGTATGACCGTACAGCCAACAAAGCTTGCTTCTTACGCGATGGCAAAAGGAGAATTGGTAGGTTCAAATCTTACGCATCCAAAAACACATTCATAAAATGTGTCGGAAAATGCCAATATCATATTTATCGCAGGTCTGGAAATCCTCTAAGTGATCATACAGTATTATATATTATATATCATTTAATAGCATTTTAGGGCCTTTCAGACCTTATTTTTTTCTTAATAGCCTTTATTATGCCCTCCTCCTCCTCCTCCTCCGAGGGAGGGCATATAGTAATCACTTTTCCATCCGTGTGTCCGTGTGTCCGTGCGTCCGTCACAATATTTTTGGAATGGCCAACACTCGAAAGTGGCTGGACCACAATTTTTTCTATGAAACATGACCTTCACCTACTTTTCAAGGTCACAGGGACAATTATGTGAAATCATCCTTGTCATTGTGATAACTCGAGAACAAATTAGGGCAGCTTTATGAAACATTACACACATAAGCATCTGGTGAAAACCTCAGGCGAGACCGATGGATGGCGACCTTGACCTATTTTTCAAGGTCACAGGGACAATTATGTGAATTCTAAGAATCGCAATAACTCTAGAACATGATGGCAGTTTTATGAGATTTGACACACATAAACATCTGTTGAAGACCTCAGACATTTTTGTATGGAACATGACCTTCACCTACTTTTTAAGGTCACAGTACAATTATGTGAAATCCCTATCATTGCTATAACTCGAGAACGAATGATGGCAGCTTAATGAGACTTGACACACAGAAGCATCTGGAAAGACCTCAGACCTCTTTTGATGGAATATGACCTTCACCTACTTTTCAAGGTCACAGGGACAATTGTACCATGAAATCCCCATCATTGCGATAACTCAAGAACAAATGATGGCAGCTTTATGAGATTTGACACACATAATCATCTGGGAAGACCTCAGACTTCTTTAGATGGAACATGACCATCTCCTACTTTTCAAGGTCACAGGAACAATTACATGAAATCCTCATCATTGTGATTATTCAAGAACAAATGATGGCAGTTGTATGAGGCTTGACACACATAAGCATCTGGTGAAGACCCCAGATGAGTTAGATGGACAGTGACCTTCACCTACTTTTCAAGGTCACAGGCCCATCCTCTCGATATTTCTAGAGTAAATGATGGCAGCTTCGTGATACACACATAAGCTATCAAAGGGAGTAGATGTGCACTATTATGTTTTTTTACCCCTTCATCAATTTGCCTTGGTGCAGTGACATCTTGCTCACAAATGTTGTGTGGAGCAAATATCGTACAGTAAGTTACCAGGGCTGAGGGTTGATGCATCTCTGATGCCTATGTTTCTTAATAGCCTTTATTTCACTTATATTTTTTAATAGCCTTTATTTCACTTATTTTTTCTTAATAGCCTTTATTTCACATATTTCTTTCTTAATAGCCTTTATTTCACTTTTTTTTATTAAAAGCCTTTATGTCACTTATTTTTTTCTTAATAGCCTTTATTTCCTTAATTTTTCTTAATAGCCTTTATTTCACTCATTAGAACTATGTTTTCAATGCTGATTGATAAATGTTAGCCTAAAACTGCTGATGAAAAATGAGTTTAAATAGCCATTAATTAGCTTTAAAAAGCCTTTATTTTCCTCTTTTAAAGCCTTTGGTTACACAACATTTACAAAACATTGAGTGCAAGACCTGTTATTGGAGAACAAAGGAAATTGTGAAATTTGCAAAAAAGTATCCGGCTCTTAATAAGAAATATGTTGTTTTTTTTTATAGATTTTGTTTTGGTGTACGAGGACGACATGCAGACACTTGAAGAGAAGAAAGAAGGGAAGATCGGCAAGAAGGAGAAGAGCAAAATGACCACAAAAGACAAACATGAAATGTGGAGGCAGAAATTTTTGACGAGTTTAAAAAAGGCTGGCCTTGAAATGGAGGAAGTAAGTTTTCACCAACACACCTATATTTGTACTATCAAGTTTTCTTCCTTATTGTGTTTGCTATTAATGGTAAAATGATTGTGTTTGATGTTAATGGTAAAATGAGAGTTTTAATGTATTTTTGCTAATTCTAATCAGTATTGGCCCATACTCGTCTATTGAACGTAAGGCAGGTACTTTGGTCCTGTTGATATCTGCTACTGAGTTGTTTCTTATTCCAGCCAGTGCTCCATGACTGGTTATCAAAGGCCTTGTCTATATGTTAATGCAAGAGAAAGATCCCCAGTCACTTAAAAAAGAGTAGGGCATTGAGTCCCAGTGACAGGTGTCTATCTTAACTTGTAAAGCCTAAGCAGTGCTGAAAAGGTTGTTAACCCAATCAATTCGACTTTAAATATAACTATTGGCTTTTGTGTTTGTGTTTGCAGGAGACAGTGGAGAGCAACAAGAAGATGATCTACTACATTAAGCTGCACGTGCCCTGGGAGGTGCTCTGCTTCTTCGCTGAGGACCTCATGCTCAGGTCTCCCCTGCAGGTATACATCACTGTATTTACTGGAAAATAGGATGACCTATGTATACGGGTTGGACACAATCAAGGTCACTAGAGGCAGTCTCTTAACATGAAAAATCAAACTTGTGACCTGCATTTCTAACTTATGTTTTGTTAAAATGCAAGGTCTCCTTGTCCTAAATCCAATTTTTTTTTGCACAAGGACATACCATTAAAATGTTATGGCTGCTTAACATACGCGTGTTGCAGGGGGTACATACTCTACAAACTGTATACACTGATCTTGGATAATTCAGAAATCTTATCCAAATTAGTTATATTAATGAGACAAATATAAAGCAAATAATTTAATACAGTGTATATAATGTTCAAACATAGTTAAAAGTAAATTTGGACAACCAAAATTTTAAATATATAGAAATAAAACGTTGAGACGGGGAAATAACAATTTGATATTTCCAGTAATGCTCCTAGCAAAGATTATGACAATGAATTAACTTCAAATGAATCTTGATTCACAACGCTTATCAACTGTAGATAAAGAAAAGTTATAATATGCAACTGTCTAAGTATTTCACTTCTTATTGTTTTGAAAAATTGATACATTACCTGGGGTACGTACTCTACACATAAACTAACACAGAAACAACACTGATTTTCACAACAAAAATGAAATTAAAATGTTTAGGAAACTGATTTTTATTTTGAATTGATTTGCAATTGACATTCCATAAATTTTTAAATAAATATCTTCTTGAGCATCAAATAAGTCTGTTACAGTGTTGGGTTGGGCCTAATCAAGGTCTGAATGTACACTTGACAGTATTACAATGTAATAAGATATTTTTTTATGTCACCAAACATTTAAGATGTTGCTTATGATGACAAGCTGAGTAATACCTTTTAGATAACAAAAAATAAATAAAAAAATAAACCATGAATCAGTGTACCATTTCCAAAACAATAAATATTATGATGTCCTATACTTATTAAAAATTGACTGTTGTGAATGTGCATTGTGTGCTGTACCTTTTTCTCAAGTTAAAGTTAACAACTAATATGAAGGATATATTACACAAACAAGGTATATTTTGACTTATTATTATTCATTTTTTTTTTATGATTGTCTCGTGTATGACATCATGGCAAACCTGGATATTCCACAATACCTAAGAAAAAAATGTGTTTTTTTAAAGGAATTTCTGGTTTTAACCCCTGTAATAAAAGATTCTACATTTCTAATAATGATTGATTGATTGATTTTATTTTTATAGTAGTTTACACACGTACAATATAGGTACAAAAATATATTTGACCAATGTTGAGTATTGTTAGTGAAATAATTGTTGGTTGAAAATGAGATGTCTTGTCTGTTGTGTACATACCCCATCATAGCATCATAGACAGTTTTATTATTGGGGTTTTAAACCAGAAATTCCGTAACAAAACACATATTTTTCCGAGGTATCGTGGAATATGCAATTTGCGGTGATACCATACACCAGACAATCTTAAAAAAAACTAGAGAAATAATTAGTCAAAATATAACTTATTTGTGCAATGTAACCTTTATATTAATTGTGAAATTTACCTTGACCGAGAGGTACAACACATAATGCACATTCGTAACAGTTGATTTTTGATAAGTTTAGGATGTTAAATCTAGTATTCACTGTCTTGGAAGTAATACACCGAGTTGTGATTTCTTTTTTTTTTATTTAAAAGGTATTTTTCAGCTTGTTATCAAAAGTTTGATCTTGAGTGTTTGGTGACATCAAAAAATATTTTATTGCATTGTAACACTGTCAAGTGTACATTCAGACCTTGATTGTGACCATCCCGACAAGACAACAGTGGTACCATATTTTCTTAAATATAAGATGACTCGTGTATAAGACGACCCCCCCCCCCCCCCCCCCCCCCCCCCCCCCCCCAAATTGATGTAATTTTGCTTGAAAAGCCCAATTTCTGATTATAAGATGAGTCGGTTTTTCTGGAGACATCGGCACTGCTACCATTCAAGTTTGGCGGCCATTTTAATAGTAAAACGTAAATACTTAGAGTCAGGGATCCATCATAGTTATATTTTATGAGGTTTCAGCTATAACTGAAACATTTGTAGGGGAGATTAACCTCTGCATTCTCCTATAAGTAGGAAATATGTGGTATTTTGAGGGGAACAATTCTATCTATTTTCCAACAGGCTCAGATCTTTTTTTTCATTTTGTTATGATTTTTTTCAAAAATCTTATCACTACCATTGAGATGTCAAGAAGGTTCCCGTTTTGAACAACATTACAAATATGAGCCACAGAGAATTGAGATAACAAGTTGGGGCCAAATTTAATTTGCATGTATTTTAATTGGTCAATTATCGTCTGCTTAAATCTGCTCTTTGAAAGGATTTAAATGATTATTTATGAATCAATAATAATAATAAAGATAATAATAAAACTTTTGTATAGTGCCCTTCGGGACAGTGTCCGCTTTCAATGAATAGCATAACTCTAATGCCCATGAGGTTACAGCTGTACTTGAAACAATTGTAAGAGAGATTTTTATTTTCTATAAATCTAACATTTGTTTATGACATGCTGGTTTCAGGCACATCCCAACCCAGGTTCGAACTGGTCGGAGAAGGTGTTGAAAATGTTACGAATTCCTAACATGATGGAGGAAGAAGTCCCAAACAAACCACTCGATTACTACACCTGCCAGTTCAAGGTCTCCAAAATAGACAGGTCAGCAGGTCGAAACTCAAGCATGACCAAAAAGAGTTTTTTTAAATGAAATGAATGACCAATTTCACAGCAACTTTTTATGACCAAATTCAGAGTTAAGACCAGGTAGGACCAAACTGACAGGTAGGAACAAACAGACAGGTAGGACCAAACAGACAGGTAGGACCAAACAGACAGGTAGGACCAAACTGACAGGTAGGACCAAACTGATAGGTAGGACCAAACTGACAGGTATGACCAAACTGACAGGTAGGACCAAACAGACAGGTAGGACCAAACTGACAGGTAGGACCAAACTGACAGGTAGGACCAAACTGACTGGTAGGACCAAACAGACAGGTAGGACCAAACAGACAGGTAGGACCAAACTGACAGGTAGGACCAAACTGACAGGTAGGACCAAACTGACAGGTAGGACCAAACTGACAGGTAGGACCAAACAGACAGGTAGGACCATATTGACAGGTAGGACCAAACTGATAGGTAGGACCAAACTGACAGGTAGGACCAAACTGATAGGTAGGACCAAACTGACAGGTAGGACCAAACTGACAGGTAGGACCAAACTGATAGGTAGGACCAAACTGACAGGTAGGACCAAACTGATAGGTAGGACCAAACTGACAGGTAGGACCAAACTGACAGGTAGGACCAAACTGACAGGTAGGACCAAACTGACAGGTAGGACCAAACTGACAGGTAGGACCAAACAGACAGGTAGGACCAAACTGACAGGTAGGACCAAACAGACAGGTAGGACCAAACTGATAGGTAGGACCAAACTGATAGGTAGGACCAAACTGACAGGTAGGACCAAACTGACAGTTATATTAAATATACTTATGGATGATATCATTTCAATAGAGGATAAAGCTTTGGTTTTCCCAGGAATTGCATACCATTCAGACAATGTTAACTAGGGCTTTAAGTTATTTTAAACTTGATGTAAACACCTACTCCCGCCAGCAGTGATTGCCACTTATACCTACCCAAATTAAAGTAATTTTGCAGGAATTTGAAGACATTTTGATAAATATGTCAATCTTACATATTTCAGGTTTCTTGGCAGTGATAATCATGACACATACTTTCCCAACAAGGACCGCAGCCGAATTGCTGCAGAGATTCTGGCCACCGCCGTGTATGGCAAGCGGAAACGGGCGGAGATTGGAATAGAGAGACTACTGGAGGAGGAGGTGTATGCCGCCGCCTACCCTCTCCATGATGTGAGTAAAATCATCTCACTTTATCCAACAAAGAGTGAAGCGGGTAGAGTCTGGCTCAACGGTATTGTAGAAAGGGCTGGGATGGAATGTTGGGATTGGTTGCGATAGAAGGGCCGGATTGGTGGAATGGAATGGTGGGATGGTTTAATGGGATGGGTTGGGATTTAAGGTTGGGATTGGTAAGATGGATTGGTGGGATGGTTTAATGGGATGGGTTGGGATTGAAGGTTTGGATTGGTAAGATGGATTGGTGGGATGGTTTAATGGGATGGGTTGGGATTGAAGGTTTGGATTGGTAAGATGGAATGGTGGGATGGTTTAATGGGATGGGTTGGGATTGAAGGTTTGGATTGGTAAGATGGAATGGTGGGATGGTTTAATGGGATGGGTTGGGATTTAAGGTTTGGATTGGTAAGATGGAATGGTGGGATGGTTTAATGGGATGGGTTGGGATTTAAGGTTGGGATTGGTAAGATGGATTGGTTGGATGAGTTTTAGGATGAGATATTTAAAAGTGGCAGGTTAAATTGTTGTGAAAGGGAAGGAATGAATGCTGAGAAGTGACGGGTTGAAATGATTTAAATAGCTGGGTGGAATGGTGGGAAGGGAAAGGAATGGAGGATTTTTAGACAAGTGCAGTTGATGGTTATTTGTTGCATTCCCCACTTCCAATCCTTCCATCCCAATAACCTTCAACTGGTTTAAATGGTGTAAAGGGTTGCAATTAAATTTTGGTTATTTGGGGTAGAATGGTGAGGTGCACTCAGAATGTCGAAATATCAAAGAGGTATTAAACAAATGATAACTGTAAAAGGAAAATAAACCCTAATCTTTCACATTTCATTAAGTGAGGCAGAAATGAGATTCTTGTCTGTCTAAATGAGACAGAATAAGAGAGGTTATTTAAGTTATGGTGTCCGCTGAGGCTCACGACAGGGAGTACATTTCCTGTGACACTTTGTAAAGGTCACTTCTATCAGTTGCCATGGCGATGTCAACATTGGATGCAGCTTATGGTTGATGTGTGGTTTTAAGACTCTGCTGTGAGGGCGGCACTTCAACCAGAGCAAAAGAGGAAAGGGATCATATGATATTATATTGCATGGTGAGGTAGAGTCAGATACCACCTCTGAAATAATGTGTTAATACTGTTAATAATGTGTGACATAATGTTAACTATTTTGTCTCTTTGTCATTTATTTAAATTTGTAATAATGTGATAACTTGGTCAATTAAATGACTTCTGTTAATAACGTTAATAATGTGTGACATAATGTTAATAACGTTAATAATGTTGACATAATTTAATAATGTTAATCACAAACAAACAAACAAACAAACAAACAAACAAACAAACAAACAAACAAACTCTCCTATCCCCAATGAGAAGGGAAGGTGATTTGTCTAAACCACCGAGGCACTTTGTATTTTCTTTGATCCAGCTTCACTAGCACAGGATATGTGCCATTATTGGGTATTATACAAAGGCAGGATGCTAGGTGGTGGGTTTGACTCCCACTACCTGTTACTTTCACACTGGTTAAAAGGATCAAAACTATTTTAAATGAAATACAGAAGGTGGTGGGTTTGACTGAAAGGGTTTCTAAAATGGTTGTAAAAACACAATAATTGTTTCCATTTTTTTTCATATTTTATTATATTTGTTTTCATTGTTTTTTTTTCAGGGTGTTTATGAACTTCCATCAACTAAGGTACCCCCTGAATCTCTGAACCCCCGACAGATCCTCCACGAATACTGGGCACGATGGGGCAAATGGTACAAGTATCAGCCCCTTGACCATATAAGGGAGTATTTTGGGGAAAAAATTGCCATCTACTTTGCATGGCTGGGTGAGTACATCCTGAACCTGAACTTATGATATTACACTAAATTAATAGTGATCACGATGGTCATGATGATAAGAAATATGATTTTCTATGGTTTAATATAAGATTATGTTTAATATAAACAGAAAAATTACGTAATGGATAATGGAGTATTTTAGTAACACATAATAATACAGTTTGTCAGTACAAATGCAGTTATGTTTAAATATTTTTGTTATATTCAGACTATTGACCCCAGACCCCCCCACCCAAAAAAAGAGGAAAATAATAATAATTGATTAATTAATTATTAATTAATTAATCAATAATCAATTAATTGACTGTTAGCTTGCTACCTATAAGATAAGGTGGCTACGATGAACTTGCCAGAGAGGCCCTGTTTATTCCCTGTGTCTGTTAACCAGGGTGGGGAACCACAATGAAAACTTTGGTTTTGAATTTGACCTTGGCCTTGATCATCAATTTCATGATGTTGCTACAGTAACGATCCCCATAGCAACCATTGTTTAATGTTATTGCAGGATTCTACACAGCATGGCTCCTGCCAGCATCCATTGTTGGTCTCCTGGTCTTCATGTATGGTGTCATCACGATGAACACTTACATTCCTGCGTAAGTTCATAGTTCTTACGAGGGGAATTTGTGAAGTATTGAAATTGTTAACTTTACCCGCAGTAGACGGTACTTTTATACCATTAATAAAAGTTATTGAATACCCTTGAACGTTGGCCTGTGTTACAAGCAGGGTGGCCACGCACCTGGAAAAGTCAGGGAAAAACTTTTTTTTTTCAAGGTCAGGGAAATGTCAGGGAATTTTAAAGAATGTCAGGGAAATTTCTGATTGACAGAAATGTCAGGGAAAAGTCAGGGAATTTTGTTCATTTTCATAATCATTGAGTACTTTTAGATCATTGATGGGTTTAAAACAAACATTCATGATAAAGAATAACTGAGGGAACAAAATGAGCTCCTTTGGCTTTAATACTATAATGGCAAGAATTAAAGTTTCCAAGTTGGAGCTCAAATATCCATGATGTTGTTATATGTCTTACTTATTTTTTATATTTTAGTTCTATTCAGTAGACATCATTCCAATATTGTGGCCTCCCAGGCCCTACACATATAACTATAAATATATATTTCTCTGTGCAGGGAAATTTATGGTTCTAAATTTTGTGTTCAACAGGGCAGAACCTCTGAACTTGCATAGATTGCAGGATTGAGTCATTTAGCATGATGAATATAAACATCCCCTGAATTTGGCATTCAGCAGGAACATACCTTTAAATTTAGTGTGATGTGTGCATGGGAGGCCCCAATATTCAATCAATGTACCATATATATACTCCTGTACAAGATGACTTGTGTATAAGTTGAATGGTAATTATGCGCCACAAAAACCTAGATATATGTTAAACACATTTATAAGATGAATTATTATTTTTGGGGTCACACCACCAAATTGATTTCAATCTCAAGCATGTGAACTGGATTGCAGAAATGGCGGAACACATGAAACTATGGGTGAAGAAAACTTTTTTTCTTCCAATTCGGACAAAGTCAAAATGTGTTGAAATGTATTTGATTAAAAAAAGAAAATTGTTGAATAATCTTCATTATCCACTAAAATGATATTAAATTTAGTTATGATCACATGGCCATATATATATGTGTATTGTTTTCAAAGTAGTATCCTGCAGGAAGTGTGTTACTTTGAAAGTAATGTTTAGTGCTATACCCTCAGGATGTATATGAGACCGAGTATCTGTAGTGATGATATTTTGTTTCTCTTGCCTACATGTAGCAAAATAAAAAGTAATAAAAGGAATTATTAATAAGCCTGTGATGGTCTTGCAGTGCACTAGATTAATCATTGACCACATTGACTTACGATTTGATTTGAAGTCATCAGTCATGATGAACACAAATTATACCAAAACAAAAGTAACTCATTTTAAGAGTTTAAAGATACATATTGTACCTTTTAAATATAATGTCCATAATCACAGGCTTATAAGTAATGTACATTTATGCATAAAACCATCATCCAGGTAAAGGATGGAATGGGCGGCTGTGGGGGAGGATGGAGGCTACAATACCTGGAATTATTTCTTGAGTCATGGAAAAGTCAGGGAAATGTCAGGGAATTTTTTTCTCGTCAGAGTGTGGCCACCCTGACAAGGCTTGGGCTGTATTACAAGGCTTGGGCTGTGTTACAAGGCTTGGGCTGTGTTACAAGGCTTGGGCTGTGTTTCAAGGCTTGGGCTGTGTTACAAGGCTTGGGCTGTGTTAAAAGGCCTTTTAAGCAGTTTTATTCAATCATCTTCAATCAACAAATTTTTCCAGTTTGGGTTTATATATCAATGAAAACTACAGGTGGGATACATATTATATTACACTGACATTTAACCTTTAATTTCAAACAATTGTAATACGACATGATGATTTGCAGTTAGGACTGATAATACAATGAGATTTGATGAAATTTTTCGTAGAATTTGCAAGTATGGTCTTTTTGCAGGCAGGATCTACAGAACAGCGAGAATAAACTTGAAAATTTTGCAAGCAGTATTTATATTTGAAGTACATGTGACATAACGAGAGATTTGATGAGGTTTTGCTTTGTCTCTTGCAGTCAGGAAGTGTGTGACAGTGGTGAAGGGTTCAAGATGTGTCCGCTTTGCGATGAGGACATCGGCTGTCAGTACTGGTTCCTCTCCGACGTCTGCCTCTACATGAGGATCTCTTATCTATTTGATCATCCTGGCACCGTCTTCTACGCCATCTTTGTCTCATTTTGGGGTAAGCAACGTCACGTTTATGAGCTGTTTTCCTGTCACGTTTAGGTTTGCTAATAATAAGAATAAATGATTAGAGACCACCTAAGAGTCTGATGAAACTATTTTATTGAGATCTGAAAAGATATGTCCGTTAAGGATACTAATACTCATTTAAAAGACACTTATACCAAGAAAGCTAATGCCATTTGAGACCACCAAAGAGTCTTTGAGTTTGATTAAACTATTTTATTGGATTCCCAACTGTTCAGATGAGCAAATTGTTGATTTGGAAATATGAGAAATATGAGAAATTTTTCTCATATCTGATGAGGATTATTGGTTTATCTGAAAATATATGTCCGTTAAGGATACTAATACTAGTTTAAAAGATACTTATACCAAGAAAGCTAATGCCATTTGGGTGTGGTATTTTCCTAACACAGTGGGCTGGGACTGTAATGATTGTTTATCAAAGAAAAGCCACATGCTTCCAAACGAAAAATGCCCCACACAAATACAGTTGGAAATAATAGGTCTAAAAGGGCACTTATATGTACGTTTTCTTTTTCAGCGGTATCATTTTTAGAGTATTGGAAGAGAAAGAATGCCAGCCTGGGACATCATTGGGATTGCCTGGACTTTGAGGAAGAAGAGGTGAATATATATATATCTACAGGATAGGCCAAATTTACTGTCACACTTCTCTCAGTACGCTGAGCACCTTCTGTATGGATGTCTTCAGAGATTTCTGTGTCAGATTCCCCCTGAACAAAATATTTCACTTTTGCTAAATCAGAAAATCACCAAACTTCTCATTTAATATCTTTGAATTGTTTGCTCATGAATGATTTTTGCTTGATTTTGATAAATCTGTGTGTGTAGAAAATCACATTGAGCCAATGTGTACAGTTTTAATGTAATATGTAAAAATGGTGAGAACTGAAGCTATAATACATGTGACATCATAATGTGAAATATGGTTTGTCACATTTTTAGGAACGTCCACGACCGGAGTACGCCGCCATGGCCCCAACGATGGAACGCAACCCTATCACAGGCTTAAAAGAACCTCACTTCCCTCAGAAAGAGAGAATACCAAGGATTATCTCTGGTGTAGCTGTCATTGTCCTTATGGTAACTATGGACTATTGTTGCCACCTAGTAACCATTGTGTTCATCAAATTGTTTATTATTATTTAATATTGTTTTTTTTTCAAAAAGAATACATTTTTTAGTGATTTGTTTGTAGAAAATAGTTTACCCCGACAAAATGCCTTTGCCACAAATGACATGTTTCTATGGTAACGGTTTGCAGATGATCCTGGTCATAATATTCATCATAGCTGTCATCATGTATCGCATTCTCATCAGCATCCCGCTGTTTCAAAACAATGAACTTCGGTCCATTGCGAGTACAATCAGCAGTATGTCGGCTGCCGTTGTCAACTTGATTCTCATCATGGCACTCGGAAAAGTCTACGAGAAACTGGCACTCAAGCTTACACAGTGGGGTACGGTAGCCTCTTTGTGGTTTTTTTACCCCTCACCTGAATAGCATTCTTACCACTCATCTGTATGTCTGTCTGTCTGTCTGTCCAAAGGCATGGCACAACTCAAATATGTGATGTCTGTTATACGAGGTATGGTGGTGTAACAGCGCCTTGTTTTACATAATGGATTCAAAATTTTATCAGAGTTGTCAACTTCAGAACAATTGAAAATTAAACATCTATGTTAACAAATGGAACTTACATGTAAAGCCAAAATATTGTACAAAATATTGCATTTATGAAATATCAGCAATTTACAGCTACTTTTCATAACTGATATATCACAAGATTGCATATGGTTGGAGAACAGAGATTAAATTTATACCTTCATAATCAGTGGAACAAAAAGAACATTTTATTCACAATGTGTATAGCTAAAAATGGGTTTTGTAGATACTAATTTGTTTTAGAACAAAATAATGTAAAACTATTTTTATTTTGTGCTAATACTGAAGATGGCAACTATGATGTCCCTTTTTATCTCAAACCTTTGTGTCTACATTAATGATTTCTCCAAGATCTCACGCAGTGTTAGTTTATTTTCCCAGGTATATATAAAGACAATAAAAATCAAGTGACTTTGATCTACACAATTAACTAGGTCACAAGATCAAACACTGAACTGATGGGGTTTTTAGAGCTTAGCACACAGTATTTTACTTATTTTAAAGTACTCAGAAAATGAATTATCACAGCATATCTCCAAATTCAATGAAATATCATAATGTTATGAATTTGTTGAAATGTTGGGATATTGAATAAAAATGTTTAAGAAAAACTTTTTTTAATCCAGAAATGCACAGAACCCAAACCGAGTTTGATGATCAGCTGATATTCAAAGTCTTCATCTTCCAATTTGTGAACTTCTACTCGTCTATTATATATATTGGATTCTTCAAGGGCAGGTAGGTGCTGCCATCTGGTGAATGTTAACCACTTGTGGTGCTGCCACCTAGATATAAGTGTTGAAAACTTTACACAACCCAAAACATTTTTGTAAATTTGGTTTCTATTGTGCAGGTGGACTGGATATCCAGGCAATTATACAACATTCTTTGGCTTGAGAAATGAAGAGGTACATATTGTTTTAAATTTTATCATGTAGTTATATTTTTTTTAAATGAAATATTTGCCATTCAACTTAATTATTGAATTGACTGGTGGGAAAAATGTGCTCACTATGATTGAAAGATATTGACTCCTTGTTTTTATATATTTATAGTGTAAAATTGTCAATTGAATAAAAAAAAGAAATTAAAGCTTTTTTGGTTAATTCACTCATTTCTTCAAGATTTGTGTGTATTTTTACAAGATTTGTGTGTATTTTTACAAGATTTGTTGTGTATTTTTAGTGTCAGAATGGTGGCTGTCTCATCGAGCTGGCAATGCAGTTAGGGGTGATCATGATTGGCAAACAAATGATCAACAACGCTCAAGAGATTCTTGTCCCGTAAGTTTGCCATTTTGATTCATTTGTGCCATTTGGGATGGTGGGTTCCATTTGAAAGTTTTATCCTCACGCCGTGGTCATGAAGTGTACAGTCAACTTGACTTAATTGAATTTTTTGCAAAAAATAAAAATGATATATTATTTTTACAGTGTTGTCCATAATTACTGATCCTATCAATGAATTTTTAGATCTGTACTCAAACTGAATTTTCTATTAAAAAAAAAAAAAACATTTTCTTATAATGCCTTCTGGATGAATTAAAACTTTAACTTTTAGTCCTGAAATTTACTGAAAGGTAATTAAAAATGCAAGTATTTTACCAGGAATAGAAATAGAAAAGAGTAGAAATGAACCGAATGGAAAGGGAGAATCCTCTCTTGTTCGGGGTGTGATACCAGTCAAAGGCACCACTGGTACTAATCCTAAACACTGGGTGTATTCAAAGATATCAATAATACCTATGTTCTGCCCTTGTTTCCTATCAGACAAATTGCAATCATTTAAAAAAATTTATTTGGTTTAATGAGATCTCTGACTTTTTATTTAAGAGCCAAATATGGAATACGATTGTTAATGTTATTATTGTGTTTGTGTCAGTTCTTGTCAAAAATAAAGGACTGCATCCCCTGACCTGGATTAGCCAAATCCTCAATTTCCCCACGTTTCTCAATTATCTGCTATTATTATAACAGTTTTTGTCAAGCTCAGAACAAGAAGGAGTAAGTATGCTTGAGATTGGTTGCCATGACTAATGAATATTGTGTCCATGGCAACTGAGTATTGTGTCCATAGCAACTGTGTATTGTGAAAAAAATTGTGTTTGTTTACTTAAAACATTGCTGTAACTTGCAATGAAGGGATTTTTTTGGGGTGAAATTTTGAGTTTTTAAGCAAGATAAAAATGTGCTGTAACCGTAGTAACTGGATGGGTGCTGAAATATTGAAGAGTTTTCCCAATTTGCAAAGCTACAAATAATTTTAAAGCATTTTTAAATAACGAAAATGAAAATCATATAGGTGATAAAAAAAAGCATCTTGGAACACAACTAATTGATCAAGCAATGTTACTGTTTTATCATGATAGACATTCTCTTTAACATTTTGTTTTAATGTTGAACCCATCCAGTTTACATACTTGTAGAAAATCACCATAAAGTTCTATTGCCAGTGAGTGTGTTTGTGACAATATGATAGATAGCCTAGTGTATGTTTTGTGCACTTACCCTGTTGTATCTGGCAATGCAGAGTTTCACCCCACACAATATATCCACCGCATCAACATTGTTGTCATGGTGATAGACCATATTCTATTAGTTCTTTGTCCCACTTATCACTTTCAGGGCACGCTCTGTTTAATTTTAATGGGCTCTACAAAATAAGCATATGGCCAAAATAACCGAAATATAATCCATATGTAAAGCCCCAGTCACACTTACACGATCTGTCACAGGACTTGGTACGATCTGTTAAATCGTCTCACATCGTTTATCAGAACGGAATCACACGTGGGGTGGTCTGCAATGGTCTGCCAAGGTCTTGTTTGGTCTGCTGATGTCGGCACAGGCCCACGATTGTTTTGAACTGTTCAAAACAATCGTGTCACAGCCACGACGTGAAGGTGGTCTGGGGGCAGTCCTGTGGCAGTCCCCACACAGTCGCCATGCCCTCTGGTGTGAACATGTGGCGATCATGCATAATCTTCTGACTGTCGTATAGGTATTTGTCTACGATGTCCGTACGTCATGCCATACGTCCATGGTAGGATGGCCTGACGATCTGGTACGCTCAACTAGCGATCACGGCAGATAACATACGACTTTTGAGGACATCTGAGGACTTCTGAGGACTAGTAAAGACTTTGTTAAGATCACAGGAAGACCTGGCCATGTTGCACAGATAGTCACGTGATAGAGAAGGACGTGTTGAACACGTGGTGGTCTCTGTTATGGTCGAGTGGGGGTCTGGGTCTGATCGTGTCATGTCTCAGCATGTGGTCGTCTGACTTTTGTTTTTGTGCGATCATCACAATCGTGCCAATTCCCGAACAGTCTTGTTAAAGATCGTGTAAGTGTGACTGGGGCTTAAAACAAAAATCTACACCTTTTTATCCCACACATCACTTTCGGGACATGCTCTGCTTATTTTTAATGGGATATACAAAATAAGCATATGGCCAAAATAACCGAAATATAGTCCATATCGAAACAAAAATCTCCACACATCAAATATATAAGTTTTGTCATACGTTAACTTTATGTCAAGAAGCAGCCTTGTTTGTTATAGCGTTGCTAGATACAACTGAAAACTCATTTATCCATCATTCCATAACTTATTGATACAGCATTTAAAAAGAAATAATTGGCAAATTGCTGGATAAATGCGTTAATGGAATATGAATACAAGAGAAGTGTCGTTCAGTGCTTGATTGCACAAATATCCGGCTGATTTACGTGTTGTTGTATATTTAGTAGCTGTTTCCTTAGCAACCATGTCATGTCACCATAGCAACCATTTGCATTGTCTATTATTAGCAGGCCTAAAATGACAATCAACAGTTTTTGAATTATTATGGAATAATTAAACAAATCCAAATGATGAATATAAGTGTGAAGGGAATGATTGATTGAAAATATAAATTTCTTAAATTATAGGTTTGCACATAATTGTTTTATACTCAGTCATCTCAACAATGTTACCAGCGCTTTTATTTTCTCATATTTTCAAATATATAAAAGCATTTCACTGTGTGTCTGATATTTTCTGCAAAGAAATATCATAGCCTGGTCACTATCCTAAAATCTAATTAATTTGGATGATAATCTGTCAAGAGAGTGAGGACAATTTTCATAAAATCTTTTATGTTTGCGTACTGGAGACCATAAAATGGTAGTTTTTTCCCTTTTTAGCTCTGCTGACTTCTTTGAAGTCGCAAAGCTTTAGGAGTGTTGAAAATGTCTGTCTGTCTGTCAACATTTTCTTTAATAATCTTCTCCAAAACTACCAGTAATATATTTTCACATTTTATACAGAGGTAGATATAAAGGTAATGATTCAGATTCCTTCAAATCTTAGTGATGTTGCCATTGGCCTTAGTGCAGTGACCTCGAGGTCACAAATATAAGAGGAAATTAAAACTTGGTATACAGAAACTTCTTTGGTCAAACTCTGCCTCATCAGACTGTTTTAATCATGTGACTTTTGACCTTTACACTTTGACCTTGAATTCAAAATGTGTGTGCATGCAAAATTTCACAACCATTTAAAGTGAATAAACATATGTCATTGTCCTTAGAGCTCTGCTTATCAGTGCTTTTTTGTAATGTTTATCATTTCTTCCTAAATGGTCATTTAAATCACTTTCAAGAGAAGATGATAATTTTGACCAGTCAAAATGCATGTTACACATCATATTTGGCCCCAACCTGTTATCTTGATTCTCATTGGCTAATATGTCTGTGTTATTCAAAATGCCAGCCACAAGACAAACACAAGATGCAGTTGTGCACTGTCAGTTTTATTTTGCCCCTGTATCCGTTGACTTTAGTGCAGTGACCTTACAGTCACAGATTTTGTGCGTGAAATGCATTGGTAACAAGATAATGATTAACAAGATATTAATGAATATCTCATCAAAACTGAATTGGTATCTTGTATGGAAAACCATAACCTGGGTACATGTTGCACTTTATCTCAGTTCATTTGTTTTCATTCAAGTCAGCAGAGCGATCAACCAATGAGGTCATGTTTTTCTTGAAAGTTTAATATATTATTTTGACAAATAAAATTCCAATTATCTACGTTTTCACAGAAAATCTGACTGGGCATCTTTTTTTTTACTGTCATCCTATTGACTGCTTTTTGGAAAAACAAAGAAACGTTCTAAAATTAGAAATGGTCTGAGCTCGGGAACTTGTTGGAGTAGATGCATTTGTGTATTTGGCTGGAGAAAGCCAGACTCTGTCTGTGTTGTCTTTGTCTAATTATTTCGTGTTTGGGGGACACTCAGGTCAATGCTTTGTTGGCAAAGGCTTACAAAATATTCTCCAAAAATATCACAAAATTAGAGTGGGAAACCTTCATGATTATTTTCAAAAATTAATCTTGAAAGTGATGAGATCGATGTTCAAAGAATTTTTATGTGTCAGCACTTGGTCAGAAAAAGCGGGACTTTGCCAACTGTGACTAACCTTGAAAAGTCCCTGCGCTTGAGAATTGTATTCACATGCTATTACTTGATGATCTGTGAATTGAAAAAAGAACATTTAAAGTTTGGTACATTCAGATACAAAATGAAACAAATCACTGATGTTTACTTTCTTATTAATTTGAAATCCCCACAAGAAAAAAAAAAAAACAAAAAAAGAAACATTTGAACACTGGTAAGTTAGGGGAAAAATTATTTTCAGAAACTTTACCATGTGTGGAAAGTCAGGTATACACTTTACAACTTTTGACATATTCTTTATTTGTCATTATGAAAATAAGTCCATATATGTCACATGACTGGTCACATGATACAGGATTGGTCACATGATTGTTTTAAACCAATCACATGGTGTTATTTCAGGAAATTGAGGTTATGGCTTCACCATTGGAAATTAGGAGACATAACAAAGAATCAAGACAAAGCTCGATGGGAAGAAGATTATGAACTTATCGACAATGAAGGCCTGTTTGAAGAATATTTGGAAATGAGTTAGTCTACCTAATATGACATTTTTAAAAGACCTTTTCAGACAAATACAAACAATATTCTTAATATATTATGAGATGGTCATTGAAGTATTAGGTTAATACCGTAACGGTTATTAATCACTAAACTGCACACAAAAATACTTTGTATGTCATCCATTAAAATTAGACTGAGATGGAAAAAAAGCTCTAATACTAACTCTGTGTTCGTGTATTTGGCAGTCTTGCAGTTTGGTTTCATCACTATATTCGTGGCAGCGTTTCCATTGGCACCATTATTTGCACTTCTAAACAACTGGATAGAAATACGACTGGATGCTCAGAAATTTGTTGCTGAGACACGCAGACCTGTGGCAGAGAGAGCACAAAACATCGGGGTGTGGTTCACCATTCTGGATGCGCTTGCTCAGTTGGCAGTCATCAGCAATGTAAGTAGTGTCCTCTAGTGTAGCTTCATTCAGTATGGTGCTGTCCTCTAGTGTCATTGATCAAAACACCGAATATGGTGCTGCCCTCTGACCAAAATATCTGACCAAACCTGTCTATTTTTAGTGCTACTCTTGGGAGAGAAAATTAATTAAAGAATGTCTAAAAAAAGTAACAGAACATTACATTTAGATATTATTCCTTGGATGCCTAATGTCATTGTCAAGTCCAAATATACTCTGGTCAATTTTATAAATATATATATGGTAAAATAGTGCAAATTGGAAATGTATATTTTCGTGGCTTGTCATTTCAGGCATTTCTTATCGCATTTACATCTGAGTTCCTGCCCAAACTCTTATACCAGTATCAGTTTGACTGGAACCTCGTGGGTTACGTCAACTTCACCCTGGCCTGGGCCCCCAATGGCACGCTGTCACAACCATGCAGGTAGGTCACAATCATGCAGGTATGTTGCCACCATGCAGGTATGTTGCCACCATGCAGGTATGTTACCACCATGCAGGTATGTTACCACCATGCAGGTATGTTACAACCATGCAGGTATGTTACAACCATGCAGGTATGTTGCCACCATGCAGGTATGTTGCCACCATGCAGGTATGTTACCACCATGCAGGTATGTTGCCACCATGCAGGTATGTTACCACCATGTAGGTATGTTACCACCATGTAGGTATGTTGCCACCATGCAGGTATGTTACCACCATGCAGGTATGTTACCACCATGCAGGTATGTTGCCACCATGTAGGTATGTTACCACCATGCAGGTATGTTACCACCATGCAGGTATGTTACCACCATGCAGGTATGTTACAACCATGCAGGTATGTTACAACCATGCAGGTATGTTGCCACCATGCAGGTATGTTACAACCATGCAGGTATGTTACCACCATGCAGGTATGTTACAACCATGCAGGTATGTTACCACCATGCAGGTATGTTGCCACCATGCAGGTATGTTACAACCATGCAGGTATGTTACAACCATGCAGGTATGTTGCCACCATGTAGGTATGTTACCACCATGCAGGTATGTTACAACCATGCAGGTATGTTACAACCATGCAGGTATGTTGCCACCATGCAGGTATGTTACAACCATGCAGGTATGTTACCACCATGCAGGTATGTTACAACCATGCAGGTATGTTACCACCATGCAGGTATGTTGCCACCATGCAGGTATGTTACAACCATGCAGGTATGTTACAACCATGCAGGTATGTTGCCACCATGTAGGTATGTTACCACCATGTAGGTATGTTACCACCATGCAGGTATGTTACCACCATGCAGGTATGTTGCCACCATGTAGGTATGTTACCACCATGCAGGTATGTTACCACCATGCAGGTATGTTGCCACCATGTAGGTATGTTACCACCATGCAGGTATGTTACCACCATGCAGGTATGTTACCACCATGCAGGTATGTTACAACCATGCAGGTATGTTACAACCATGCAGGTATGTTGCCACCATGCAGGTATGTTACCACCATGCAGGTATGTTACAACCATGCAGGTATGTTACCACCATGCAGGTATGTTGCCACCATGCAGGTATGTTACAACCATGCAGGTATGTTACAACCATGCAGGTATGTTGCCACCATGTAGGTATGTTACCACCATGTAGGTATGTTACCACCATGCAGGTATGATGCCACCATGCAGGTATGTTGCCACCATGTAGGTATGTTACCACCATGTAGGTATGTTACCACCATGCAGGTATGTTGCCACCATGTAGGTATGTTACCACCATGCAGGTATGTTACCACCATGCAGGTATGTTACCACCATGCAGGTATGTTACCACCATGCAGGTATGTTACAACCATCCAGGTATGTTACAACCATGCAGGTATCTTGCCACCATGCAGGTATGTTACAACCATGCAGGTATGTTACAACCATGCAGGTATGTTACCACCATGCAGGTATGTTACCACCATGTAGGTATGTTACCACCATGCAGGTATGTTACCACCATGTAGGTATGTTACCACCATGCAGGTATGTTACAACCATGCAGGTATGTTACCACCATGCAGGTATGTTACCACCATGCAGGTATGTTGCCACCATGCAGGTATGTTACCACCATGCAGGTATGTTGCCACCATGTAGGTATGTTACCACCATGCAGGTATGTTACCACCATGCAGGTATGTTGCCACCATGTAGGTATGTTACCACCATGTAGGTATGTTACCACCATGCAGGTATGTTACCACCATGCAGGTATGTTACCACCATGCAGGTATGTTACAACCATGCAGGTATGTTACAACCATGCAGGTATGTTGCCACCATGCAGGTATGTTGCCACCATGTAGGTATGTTACCACCATGCAGGTATGTTACCACCATGCAGGTATGTTACTAGGGTCAAGTGAATATCAGGGTAAAAGGGTCAAGTAAATATCAGGGTAAAAGGGGCAAGTGAATATCAGGGTAAAAGGGGCAAGTGTATATTTTTGGGAAGAGAAAAAATGAGTTTCAAAAAGATGGTGATGAGTTCTACAGGGAAGTGTTAATGTTAATAGAAAAATGAAATGATTAAGAGAAAGGAGGATATTATAAAGGACAGAAGTGTCAATAGAAACAAGCAAATGACATTTTAAGGAAAAAATTAATATTACTAAGAAAATTGCAAAATTCAGGAAATGCAGAAAGAAACAAAATTAATGAATTTTTTACCAGCACCATTGAAAAATTAAGATTGAAGAGTGAATTATATTTATCAATTAGCACCAATATGTCCATCTCATATGCATATTTTTCGACCGAGCCATTATGGCAAAATGAGTTGCAAGTTATGTCCAAGATTTATGCATATTTTCTTTCCAGATACAAGGATTTCCGGGACAATGAAGGGCATCCAACCTTATTTTATTGGCAGCTTCTATGTATTCGCCTAGCATTTGTTATCATATTTGAGGTATGCATGCCTGTCCTTCCCCGCATTCACTCCAGTACTCCAGTACACACCGTCCATTATATGAATGACATAACACAGTACTCCTGCCCATGTCCTCTCAAACCTCTTCCATGCTATATATGGCATTTTTATATCAAATTATGAAGCAAGGTTCTGAGATTATTCATGATTTTACATGAATACTTATGATGAAATTTACGTCAAGCTGCGACGTTATGTGCCATATGTTTTGGGGAAATTTGAGAAGATATCCAGTGTTTTAACTGTGCGTCATTTCACTAATAGCCCGCTAATTCAGTATCATTGTAAAATTTCGCATTTGATGATTTCAAAATTTATTTGATAATATGCAGTCCACTTGGCCAATAAATGTAAATTCCTGGCCAATAGATGTAAATTCCTGGCCAATAAATGTAAATTCCTGGCCAATAGATGTAAATTCCTGGCCAGTAAATGTAAATTCCTGGCCAATAGATGTAAATTCCTGGCCAATAAATGTAAATTCCTGGTCAATAAATGTAAATTTATGGCCAATAAATGTAAATTCCTGGCCAATAGATGTAAATATCTGGTCAATAGATGTAAATTTCTGGTCAATAGATGTAAATTTCTGGTCAATAGATGTAAATATCTCTACTACCTGATCATATAAAGGTATAATATGATTGTATCCAGTTGAGCAATAGATGATCATATGAAAGGATCCTGTTGAACAAAATGTAAAGATATTCATGTATAGTAGCGAACAATAGATTTTAAGATAAAGATGTTGAAAACAAAATTAATCAAAATTCAAATACATGAAGAATTTAAAGATTCGGAGTACCAGAGGTTTGTACTGGATTACAGAATACTTTATACCATTGAATATTTATATTCCTTTATTCCTAATAGTGCTACCATAACCTTACCATTATTTCTTTTTAAAACCTCTATAAATAACACAAAGTTGGTGATATTGGATTAATATTATATACATGTATATTCGTTTGGGTACGGTAGGTATATTGGAGATGTTGGGCCTTGTTTTACTTCTAGCCACCGACCTATATATTTATGCTTGCCTCCCGTTTTCAGCACATAGTGTTTGGCATCTGTCGTCTGATTGACATCATGGTTCCTGATATTCCCGAGAGCTTGGAAATTAAGATAAAGCGTGAACGCTACCTTGCTAGACAGGCTCTGGCGGATACGGAAACCCTTATGAAGGTCAGTAAAGGTCAAGGACCTGGAGTTAAATGGTCGTACGGTGGTCTTGATTTGTATCGATATGTATAGATCAAGGTCAACTTGAAGAGTGACCCCCAGATTGCCAGCCCAATATATATATATGAAGCTTAAACTAGTCTCAGTACAATTGCATGAATTCAGCTCCCAAAATTACTTATTTTTGGAAATATTTTATGATAAAATATAAAATTATCCGTTTTCTCATTTCACTGAAGTAATTTCACATTGAAAGGAGATAACTCAGTAGACATTAACAGATTTAGTGTTTGTATGGTTTAACAATGAATGATATTAGGGTTATTTATAACGTGAAAAAATCTTTTAATATAGACATTGCAGTACTCAGAAAAAAAACACCACTTGGTTATTATATAACATATAAATAGAGTAAATATTAAATAGAATTTATTGGTGGTTACTCTTTGTTTGGAGGAAAATACTTTGATAAAATATTTTTAATGTATGATGTGGTCCTTTAAAGCAAAACATGGAGGAATATGGTGACCCCTAGTGGCATGAAATGTAACCAAAAACGTGTATTATTTCATTTTAAAGATCAGATGATTACTTTCCAATTTAGCAGGGGTTTGCAAAGTTATCAATTTTTATTGAAATGAGAATTGATATTGGAGCAAATACCGAGGATTATCATGTGAAAATGACTTGGTTTCAAATCTTAGATAATAAGGTACACAGAAAGATAATATTGTAGCTGCTTCAATCACCAATGATATATTATTTTTATGTTAAAAAGGGATGATTTGTGGTCATAATAGTAGACACTTTTCAAGCACCTGTGAAATTGTGAAATATATTATGTGCTACAATTCCTCTACTGACTGCCCACCCGTTTCAAGTTTAAAACAACCCAGTTAAAATGATGATTGAAAAAAAAAAATCTGTTAAAATTTGATCATCATATCTTAATTGTATTAGTCTGATTAGTAAAATTACTGAAGTAAGACTGAGTAATTGGGCATTCATTTTTGGAATGACAGCACCTGAAATAATGTTCTATGGTATGAATACTCATAAACCAATCTTGCTTTTTTTTAAAATTCCTCCTACAAGTGAAGAATATTTTTGATATAATTTTTTTTTCTTTCAAATTTTCATATAAATATTCAGAATTGTTTAATTTCTTATTTCATTGTTTTTTTTAGCTGTGCTGGCTCTTATAGCATAGTGTGTGCAGTGAGGGGTGGGAACATTTATTCAGTCATTCTGTCTGTCCGTCAGCTTTAATCTTCTGAAACTACTGGGTAGAGTTCTGAAACTAGTTTTTAGTTATTCATAAGTAAAATGTGGCATTTTCAGGGACCATTGATATCTATTTTTCATGAGGCTTAGATTTTTTTTCAGTTATTTATTATTCTTTAAAAGAAATCATTAGCTGTCGCCAACCTCACCTTGGCATTGAAAATAATAATTAGAACACCGAGTGCCTCTCATCTCATTATATCATCAGTTTGAGACTGTCTGAAAAAGGGAACGTTTTACTGAGTGGTTGCCATATTGGATTCAGAATAGCTACTCTCAAGAATGTGGTCTTCTCTGAAAAATCCTGAAAAGACTCCTTAGATATTACCAGATAGATTGTCAGGAGATGAATTCCATCTACTTTCCATGAGGTTGAAATTAAAAAAAAAAAAAGATTTAAAAAATACAAGGGCAAACAGTCTGGAACATCCATTGCCTCATTCCTCTGACCTAGTTATAGCCTCCTCAGTTTGGGACCTCTAGCATTGCAGAATTAATGGAATCAGCCCAAATATTGGCTACATTTAGTTTACCACATTGATTTTAAAAGGGGTAAATACTTAAAACGATCATTTTATGAAGCAAATTGCAAGTATTTGGGAGAAATATCCATAAACTTTACAAAAAAGCAATGGTGTGCACAGTTGTAAGGCCATTGGCCTTTGGTTTTTTACAGAATTTCAAGCTTCAATGGTTATCTTTATTTCACATGTTGATTACAAAATCAGTTTCAGCAAATTGACTGGTGTTGATTGAAGCTTGACCACTCAAATAAGGTTATAGATTTATCATTGATCATGTGACATTCACGCTGAAATGAGGTCGAAAATATTTTGCAAGGTGTTTCACTGGCACAGGCCAGACAGCTTTTTACATTTCAATAGACTCACATTTAAATTTTTTAATCTTTTTAGATATTAAAAATAGCATGTAATAAATTTTCTTACATTACTATGCATGGCAATTCCAAATTATCTTTGCTATATATGATTCTAGATGGCAGATATGGACAAGGTAGGTGCCACTTAGCACAAGGCATGATCCCTGCACTGATGTTCATGTTTTTGTGTGAACTTAGTTTCAGAAAAATAATGTATGCTCCCAAGGTCTAGATTTCAATGTTCATCAATGGTTGGTTGTAGTGTCAGCAAAATTTTGCTGTTTAAGTCAGTTTGAGTTAACAGTTATTTCCGTGATGATGTATTGGCGAAAGTATTTTTCGTTCAAATCTTAAATAAGATTTTGTGATTTTCTCCATTTGGATCAAATGCAATTCCCTTTTATCAGCACTTGTGGAATGATAAAACATCAATATAGAATGATATCAAGACAAATAATCTAAATGTATTTATCTTTTTACCAATGTACCTTAATGTCTGTTATTAAAAAAAACCCCAATAAAACAGACTGTTTCCTTTTCCTGGTGCTGTATACATGAAGCTCAGCGAGTATTGTTCATCCTTCCTCCTCCACCTCCTCTTCTTATGTCTCATTTTCTTCTATTACTCCTCATCTTTGCATTTCTTGCTTTTCTTAACATTTGTCCTTCTCCTCCATCTCAGCTTTGTATTTTTGCTTCTTCTCGGGGCGAAGTTGGAAGGTTGGACGCTACCGACAGAGCTTCATGTATCCACCTGATGTGGTTGAATTGTGGTTGTCATAGTAACTGTATATCATTTAGATTGTGGTCTAGAAGTGTTTTTGTGTTTCTTTGATTTTTTGGCCATATAGTATTGTGCACACCTTTCTGTTTTGTGTAGAATATAGTGTGATTTTAGACTCCCCAATGATTCATCTGAATTTGTTTTTTTTTCCTATCCCAACTGCTCCAAACTTGACATGGCATTGTTGTTATAATTAACATGTTTTGAAAATATTGTAGGGCCCAAACATATTGTAATGCCCCAAAATGGGACAATGTTATTTATTTGTGTGAATTTGACTTGTTATTACTTTAAATATTTCCCTCTTAACCAGAATTATGTAAGTTTTGTGGTGAAAATTACAAACTTAAGTGTCAGGATTATAAGGAGATATAGAAACTTAATTATGAGTACAGTACTTAAAAGGATACTAACATGTCTTAAAGAAACCTTTATTTCAGTATATTAAATAGAAGGAACATATATCTAAGCAGGATCTCAAGTAAATAAAATAACTATATTTCAGGATATTTAATAGAAGGCACTTGAATGTTAATGGGATTTCAAGTTTAAACAAACCAATGTGTCGGGGTAGTAAAGAGCAAGAACTTATATGTACATGCAAGTCAGAACCCAGATAAAAAATAAACCTAGATAGGATAGTAAACATGACAAATAAATGGAACTTTTATTCACAAAGGATTTCATGTGAAAGAAACCAATGTCTTAGGATAGGAAACAGAAGGAACGTATATAAAAGCAGGATTTCAGGATGTGAGAAAATAGGGAATAGTGGGAACTTAAATCACAAGTAGATTTTTTTTTCATTTCAGCAGTGGAAATAATGTATTTTGGCAGGATCATAAGTATTAGATATATAAACAAGATCACTATAGGAATCAGTGGGGGTTGTCATTTTGTACATATTTGTCTCATTTTCACTATAAAATAGCATTTAAATTGTAACCAAAATTTGAGATTTGTCTAAAGGGCCGGATTCTAAGTGGATGAGGCCAATCAGGTGTAATTTATGTGACGCATTGAATTTTGAAAGAAGTGAATTATTACATGATTTAATTCATGAAAGTTTTAATTCAGAAAAGTAGAGTGTGTTTTATTTGTTTGGAACATTTCAGGAAAAGAGAATTCTGAAAATGAACCAATAGATGTTTTAATGATTTCTTTCTCTCATCAAAGCTTTCTATAATAGGGACTGTATATATAATGTAAATTAGATTGATCTTTGACACTTTAAATGAAACATATTTGATATGGTAACACATTGATCTTTTTGGGCCTTCTCATTCATGATTATATGAAGTTATGCCATTTTGTTGCAGATTGCTAGACGAGAAGAGGATCTGGAAGAGGATGATGACCGCCAACTTAAAGTTCCAAAAGTCTAAGATGGCTGCCTAGCAACAGGGAGAACATGGCTGCTTGGCAACAGAGAGAACATGGCTGCCTGGCAACGGGGAAAAACATGGCTGCCTAGCAACTGGAAGAAACATAGCAGCTTAATAATGGCCAGTTGTGTATTTTGGCAATGTCATGACATCCAAATATAATTCTGTCTCATTTGCTGGTATTAGCTCTTATTGTCTTGAGCATGTTGCTGCATTGATACAAACATTATTATGCTTGTATTAATAATAACTTTTGATAAAAATATATTATACACAAATACATTTCTATCTCATTTCCTAGTAATAGGTGTGGTTGCCTAGCAATGGAAAGAAAACATGACTGCTAAAATACTAATAACTTGACTTTGCACAGATCCATTGCCATCTCATTTGTGGGCGATGATTGTTCTAATCATTGTTCAAAATGTAATTTGAAGAAGTTTGGCTGCAGTATAATGTTCTAAAGACTATTTTAAAGTTTATTTGGCAGTTCAATAACCCAGCCAAAGTTTGACCTGGAGTATGTGACCTTGAGATCATTCCTTGGTCATATACAATATATGTTTAATGGCAGTCATTGTGGTTGATGGCTTTCATACTGTACATGTGTAAATATGGGTATAAGAACAATTTGATGCGTAAGAACAGGTCTAAAACCTAATACATTTTGAACATGTCTGAACCATAGTTTAATTTTAGTTAATATTATTTTCAACCAGACATAATGATTTACAGTTTAGTTTGTGATATTTTAGCTAAGCTGACTTTGTCCACATAGCTTAAGCAGTGAGAGGGAGAGATTTTCTGTCAGTCTGTCTGTCAAACTCAGTCTTCTCCAAAACTACTTGTTGGTATTGTCAGGTTATGAATCATATAAATTTTCTATGAGACTCCCATGTACTTTCACATTTTTTATGATCTATTAAAAATATAGTGGCAAAAAGTGAACTGTTTATTGTGTGCATAGAAGCCTGAAACATCCATTGGCTTATTCTGTCAATCTAAATACAGCCCCAGTTTGAGACTTTGATTAAAAAGCAGTGTGGGGGTGATGGAGTCAGCCAGCCATTTTGTGTACAGAATGATATAATACTTTCACTAAATTGACTGTTTCAACCTACAAATCTGTATAAATATTTAAAACTATCATTTATAAAGTATTTTTCAGGCTTTTACCGAAAACAAAGCAATGGTCAGTGCCCCTCTTAGACCTTCGGTCTATATTTTAAGTAATATTTTCAAGAGTATGTAAAATCATTTGAATTACATTTGGGAAAATATGAACAAATTGCATGCAAATTGTGATGTTTGTCAATATTTTTACAAGGATAGTGACCTATACAGAATATGCTTCGGGATTTGTATGATCTGTTTTAAAATAATATCAAGGTCAGGAAAAAAATTGTTTTGTTTCTCAGCGCTGGTTGGCCCACTGTGATATATGGCGGAACAAGTATTTATCAGATCAAATATATCTAACAGAGCAATATTCAGAAGAAAAAGTATCATTATCATTGAACAAATATTAGATTTTTTGTAAATGTACAATCCTTATCCGTATTTTGGTTTGAATTTTTTTGCTGTATGAAAAAAAAAGACTACATCAGAAAAAAAAAACAAGGCATGCTAATCAAAACATTCACTTACTATGATCAGAAGCAAAACATTTTTTTTTATTTTGCCAAATACAAAAATATATCTTGCATGATAAAATATTGCCTCTCTTGTCTTATATGGAAACCCAAAAGTAGGCAAGAAAAGTAGAAAGATTTCAATCACACTCTAGTCAATTAAACATTTGAGGCATCTGTCTAGGAGGTTGCACAACATATGGTTCAAAACAAATATTCACCAAACACGATGTGATACCCCAACATTCCATCATTAAAGTTTGCATTACATATATATAAATAAATACTACTGTGTGTATAAATATAGACGGATAAATAATATATGATGTAATTGTGTTAATAATTGCTTTTATTTTAATGATAGTTATGATCTTGTGAAGGAATACCATTTTTTTGCATGATTATTTTGTTAAAAAAGTTGATTGATGAAAACGTGATTTATTCCATGTTCAAAGAGGTTGAAAATGAATGAATCTGTCAAAACATGATTATTTCTTGTGTACTATGATAATAAGGTAATTATACATTACATTTGTTGTCATTTAAACTCTAAAATGTGATGTGTTCAAATGCTGATCTGTCTTTGAAGGCAGTGTCATATATTATGCATTGTATCTTATAGACCTGCAGAATGGTTGCTTAGCAACAAGGGCAAAGTTCCCCTCAGGACTGATATCACAGTGTAATAATTTAAAATATGGATGATACCAAGAGACAGGATAAAAGTTAAATGAATAGAGGTGGATTCTCCCGAGAAGAGTTCAGTCTAAAGTTCTGAACTAAAGTTTGTGGACAATGTAAGGCAGGCTTAGGTTCAGAATCATTGTATTTTTTACTCCCCAGTCTAATAGTTTTACTTGCCATAGAAGCACTAGAAGTATTGCAATAAAGAAATATATTAACATTACACAGGCCAACAGAAACAAATGGTTAAATTGATGTATTGTTATGCTGAGGAGGATGAAAAACTCAAATTGTAAATAGTATGCTAATAATATGAAAGTATTTGAAATCTTATGAGAATTGTATTATAAGAGAACTTGAAACTGGAGATTGGATTGTCTGTTCTATGAACAATCCACTTCCTGTTAAAAATAGGCAGACTGGCAAAACTAAACAATTTTAAAATTTTTTTTTTGGTATGGTAGGCTTTCAACTCACAAAAATGACCATGTCGACTTATGTAAATAAACACTAATATTTGTACATTTCTCATAGAAATCCTATAAAAAAATCACTGTGATTCTACATATTGGAAGGACAGGACGCTTGGTTCCGTTCTAAATGAAGTGTTCACTTTTTCAGCAATTCATATTTGAAAATTATAACAGTAGAGCAAAGAAGACCGTCAAAGACAGTTTGTAGAATTCAACTTTTTATCCAAATAATCCAGATTAGTGAAAAAATACATAAAAAAGACATCAAACAAGACTGGTTTTAAGTGTAGAATGTGATTGTTGGATGCATTTTCAAAAATATCTGGTAGAATTCAAACAAGATCAAAAGGTCTCTGATACCAGAGTCTACCAAAACATGTGATTAATTTAACTTTAGAATTTACAATAATTATTTCAGTTTAAGAATAGAAAAGCATTTTTTGTTAGATTTTTTTAGTAGCAACCTGCACTGAAATAACTGCATACTAGATTATTTTAAACTGGTAAATTATTTGGTGGATTGTTATCACATTTACTATTATAATATTTCATATATAAACATATATATTTAATTCTAAAGTGTATTTTTCTATATCGTGTTGACTGAATGTCTTCTTGGACATAAGTCCTGATGTTTTAACTGTACGCTCAAATATTGTTGCCTAGAATATCTTGAAGAAAACAAATTTCCCTAAATATATGGTTTTGATGTAAAGTAAAACTGTATAATTGCTAATTGTTAAGTAAATTAATATATTTAAACTTGCATTAAGGTAAATTTGAGGTAAATTTGGGATTTTACTTAAATTGTTCCAACTTTTCCAAGATTTACGTCTTCTCCTAATCCTCATAATTCCTGAGATAATCTTGGAACATTTGTGTTTTTTGTGTATATATATAAATATATATTATACATGATAATCTCTTGGAGGTTGTGTTATAACCCCTTGCTGGGAATAAAGTTATAATATCACAAATACTTCTCTTTTGTATAGTTTTTATTCAACAGAAATTAGATTTCATAACAATTTTTGTTAATCTCAGATCATCAAGTAGTAATTAAAAAATTACATGCATATTGCCACTAACAAAAAGCTCATCCCAACATGACTAACTGAAATAATGGACTTTTTGCAGCTTGGCTCCTCGACTATGAGAGGGTCATCGCTTATGATAAATGCTATGGGTAAACTATATCCAACCTTTTATGAAATAATATATTAGTCTTATTATATCAGTCCTTTTTCTCACCAATATCTCGATATATATATATATATCTCGATATATATATATATATATATATATATATATATATATATATATATATATATATATATATATATATATATATATATAATTAATTGATGTCTCAATAATTAATTGATGGGCCATTTAAAAAAATCTAATTCCCAATGTCTACATTTAAATTGAAAAAAAATAATTTATAATTTGTTATGTGATTGTAGCTATGCATAGAAAAGCATCTGCAGTGAAGGGGGGTGGACATTTTCTGTCATTCTCTTTGTCCCTCAACTTCCATTTTCTCTGAAACAGCTGGTCAGAGCTATAAGTTATTAATAAGTAAGATGTATTTTCAGGGAACTAATTCTGTATGTTTTCCATTAGGCTTGGACTTTTCCCATTTTTTGTGATTCTTTAAAAAAAAAACCAATAGCTATCACTGAGTTGTCGAGGAGGCTGCCATTTTGAATAACAAGACAAATATCAGGCAATAAGAATCAAGATAATAAATTCAATATGTAACATGCCATTTTGATTGGCAGAAATTATCTGCTCAAGTCTGCTCTTGGAAATGATTTTTAAAATCATTTATGAAGGCATTTCCAGTAAACTTTCACAAACATTATTAACGTAATGATCAGCATAGCTCTATGGCAATTGGCCCATGTTTCCACTACCCATTGGCCCATGTTTCCATTACCCATTGGCCCATGTTTCCATTACCCATTGGCCCATGTTTCCATTATCCATTGGCCCATGTTTCCATTATCCATTGGCCCATGTTTCCATTACCCATTGGCCCATGTTTCCATTACCCATTGGCCCATGTTTCCATTACCCATTGGCCCATGTTTCCATTACCCATTGGCCCATGTTTCCATTACCCATTGGCCCATGTTTCCATAACCCATTGGCCCATGTTTCCATTACCCATTGGCCCATGTTTCCATTACCCATTGGCCCATGTTTCCATTACCCATTGGCCCATGTTTCCATTACCCATTGGCCCATGTTTCCATTACCCATTGGCCCATGTTTCCATAACCCATTGGCCCATGTTTCCATTACCCATTGGACCATGTTTCCATAACCCATTGGCCCATGTTTCCATTACCCATTGGCCCATGTTTCCATTACCCATTGGCTCATGTTTCCATAACCCATTGGCTCATGTTTCCATTACCCATTGGCCCATGTTTCCATTACCCATTGGCTCATGTTTCCATAACCCATTGGCTCATGTTTCCATTACCCATTGGCTCATGTTTCCATAACCCATTGGCTCATGTTTCCATTACCCATTGGCCCATGTTTCCATTACCCATTGGCCCATGTTTCCATTACCCATTGGCCCATGTTTCCATTACCCATTGGCCCATGTTTCCATTACCCATTGGCCCATGTTTCCATTATCCATTGGCCCATGTTTCCATTACCCATTGGCCCATGTTTCCATTACCCATTGACCCATGTTTCCACTACCCATTGGCCCATGTTTCCATTACCCATTGACCCATGTTTCCACTACCCATTGGCTCATGTTTCCATTACCCATTGACCCATGTTTCCATTACCAATTGGCCCATGTTTCCATTACCCATTGGCCCATGTTTCCATTACCCATTGGCCCATGTTTCCATTACCCATTGGCCCATGTTTCCATTACCCATTGGCCCATGTTTCCATTACCCATTGGCCCATGTTTCCATTATCCATTGGCCCATGTTTCCATTACCCATTGGCCCATGTTTCCATTACCCATTGGCCCATGTTTCCATTACTCATTGGCCCATGTTTCCATTATCCATTGGCCCATGTTTCCATTACCCATTGGCCCATGTTTCCATTACCCATTGACCCATGTTTCCACTACCCATTGGCCCATGTTTCCATTACCCATTGACCCATGTTTCCACTACCCATTGGCCCATGTTTCCATTACCCATTGACCCATGTTTCCATTACCCATTGGCCCATGTTTCCATTACCCATTGGCCCATGTTTCCATTACCCATTGGCCCATGTTTCCATTACCCATTGACCCATGTTTCCACTACCCATTGGCCCATGTTTCCATTACCCATTGGCCCATGTTTCCATTACCCATTGGCCCATGTTTCCATTACCCATTGGCCCATGTTTCCATTACTCATTGGCCCATGTTTCCATTATCCATTGGCCCATGTTTCCATTACCCATTGGCCCATGTTTCCATTACCCATTGACCCATGTTTCCACTACCCATTGGCCCATGTTTCCATTACCCATTGACCCATGTTTCCACTACCCATTGGCCCATGTTTCCATTACCCATTGACCCATGTTTCCATTACCAATTGGCCCATGTTTCCATTACCCATTGGCCCATGTTTCCATTACCCATTGGCCCATGTTTCCATTACCCATTGGCCCATGTTTCCACTACCCATTGGCCCATGTTTCCACTACCCATTGGCCCATGTTTCCATTACCCATTGGCCCATGTTTCCATTATCCATTGGCCCATGTTTCCATTACCCATTGGCCCATGTTTCCATTACCCATTGGCCCATGTTTCCATTACCCATTGGCCCATGTTTCCACTACCCATTGGCCCATGTTTCCACTACCCATTGGCCCATGTTTCCATTACCAATTGGCCCATGTTTCCATTATCTGTTGATTCTTGTGTATCGCATCGGGGCAAGATGACATTAAAGAGTAATTACATGCAATATTCACAACTGAACATGATTTTATGAACTTTGAGCCATCCAAACGGTTTCATTTCAATACATTTAATACATATGTTTATATTATTTACACAGTGGCTGATTGATGTCAAAGAAACAAATATTTATAAACATATCATTTCGACTTATTGATTTAATTTATTGTTAATGGCTTTATTTTACATATTAATGCCTCTTTTAGATGTATTAGACTTTTAAATAAAACCTTTCAAACATGTCACTTGTTTGCAAAGCCTGAAATATACACTTTAATGAAGGATATACAAAATGTATCCTATTGGCACTGATGACACCCTATTGACAATGATGACACCCTTTTAGCCTTGATAATATCCTATTGACACTGAGGATATCCTATTGGCACTGATAATGTCCTATTGACACTGAGGATATCCTATTGGCACCGAAGATATCCTATTGACACTGAGGATATCCTATTGACACTGAGGATATCCTATTGGCACTTAGGATATCCTATTGACACTGAGGATATCCTATTGGCACTGAGGATATCCTATTGAAATTGAGGATATCCTATTGGCACCGAAGATATCCTATTGACACTGAGGATATCCTATTGACACTGAGGATATCCTATTGGCACTTAGGATATCCTATTGACACTGAGGATATCCCCTTGACACTGAGGATATCCTATTGGCACTGAGGATATCCTATTAGCATTGATAATGTCCTATTGACACTGAGGATATCCTATTGGCACCGAAGATATCCTATTGACACTGAGGATATCCTATTGACACTGAGGATATCCTATTGGCACTTAGGATATCCTATTGACACTGAGGATATCCTATTGGCACTGAGGATATCCTATTGAAATTGAGGATATCCTATTGTCACTGAGGATATCCTATTGGCACTGAGGATATCCTATTGGCACTGAGGATATCCTATTGACACTGAGGATATCCTATTGGCACTTGAGATATCCTATTGACACTGAGGATATCCTATTAGCATTGATAATGTCCTATTGACACTGAGGATATCCTATTGACATTGAGGATATCCTATTGACATTGAGGATATCCTATTGGCACTGATAATGTCCTATTGACACTGAGGATATCCTATTAGCATTGATAATGTCCTATTGACACTGAGGATATCCTATTGGCACTGAGGATATCCTATTGGCACTGAGGATATCCTATTGACACTGAGGATATCCTATTAACACTGAGGATATCCTATTGTCACTGAGGATATACTATTGACACTGAGGATATCCTATTGGCACTGAGGATATCCTACTAGCATTGATAATATCCCATTGGCACTGAGGATATCCTATTGACACTGAGGATATCCTATTGGCACTGAGGATATCCTATTAGCATTGATAATGTCCTATTGACACTGATGATATCCTATTGGCACTGAGGATATCCTATTAGCATTGATAATGTCCTATTGGCACTGAGGATATCCTATTGGCACTGATAATGTCCTATTGACATTGAGGATATCCTATTGGCACTGATAATGTCCTATTGACACTGAGGATATCCTATTGGCACTGAGGATATCCTATTGGCACTGAGGATATCCTATTGACACTGAGGATATCCTATTAACACTGAGGATATCCTATTGTCACTGAGGATATACTATTGACACTGAGGATATCCTATTGGCACTGAGGATATCCTACTAGCATTGATAATATCCCATTGGCACTGAGGATATCCTATTGACACTGAGGATATCCTATTGGCACTGAGGATATCCTATTAGCATTGATAATGTCCTATTGACACTGATGATATCCTATTGGCACTGAGGATATCCTATTAGCATTGATAATGTCCTATTGGCACTGAGGATATCCTATTGGCACTGATAATGTCCTATTGACATTGAGGATATCCTATTGGCACTGATAATGTCCTATTGACACTGAGGATATCCTATTGGCACTTAGGATATCCTATTAGCATTGATAATGTCCTATTGACACTGAGGATATCCTATTGACATTGAGGATATCCTATTGGCACTGAGGATATCCTATTGACACTGAGGATATCCTATTGGCACTGATAATGTCCTATTGACACTGAGGATATCCTATTGACATTGAGGATATCCTATTGACACTGAGGATATCCTATTGGCACTGAGGATATCCTATTGACACTGAGGATATCCTATTGGCACTGATAATGTCCTATTGACACTGAGGATATCCTATTGACACTGAGGATATCCCATTGGCACTGAGGATATCCTATTGACATTGATAATGTCCTATTGACACTGAGGATATCCTATTGACATTGAGGATATCCTATTGACACTGAGGATATCCTATTGACATTGAGGATATCCTATTGGCACTGAGGATATCCTATTGACACTGAGGATATCCCATTGACACTGAGGATATCCCATTGACACTGAGGATGTCCCATTGACACTGAGGATATCCTATTGACATTGATAGTATCCTATTGGCACTGAGGATATCCTATTGGCACTGAGGATATCCTATTGACACTGATGATATCCTATTGGCACTGAGGATATCCTATTGGCACTGCTAGCCTATTGAGATATAATGTCCTTTTGGCACTAAGGATATCCTATTGGCACTGCTAGCCTATTGAGATATAATGTCCTTTTGGCACTAAGGATATCCTATTGGCACTGCTATCCTAATGAGATATAATATCCTATTGGCACTGCTATCCTATTGAGATATAATATTTGCACTGATAATATCTATAAGCACAGTACATATATCCCATTATCATGTTGAAAATGGTCGTCATTTCTATTCTGGAATGGCACATAAAAAATATATAACCTTTTTACAATGGAATCTTTGAAATTGAACAAAAATATCAGATCTTTATCTATATCATTTTTGATATTTTCCAATAAAAATGATATCAATTCTAAGATAAATTGAAATTTACAGCTCTGTGTTGAATCCTTTTGTTTCACCTTTGGTTTAATAGAGTGGCATATGTGGGATTTTCATAACTAATATCTTTCTCACTGTCTGCTTGATAAAGTACTGGGTCCAGATCGAGGCTGCGCTGAGAACGGCGCCATCTGTAATTTGATGAATATACTGTTTGAATTAAAGATTTCTTATATCACTTTTATCATCACATATAAATGAGATGCAATATTTCCTTACAAAATTACTAAAAAATTTGATTTTTTTGCCTAACAAAATTACTATCAATGGGATGAAGTTTAAAAATACATTAGTAATAAATGATTTTTTAACTTACAAAATAATATAATTGGAATGTTTAACTTCACAAATGAGGTGAGGTTTTACTGAACAAAAGTAATATAAAAAGTGATTTTACTCCCACAAAACTGATATAAATAGAATAGTTATTTTACCTAACAAATCCATAAGTTGTAAGAGCCACCGTCAGAATAGCGCCCAGCAAAACAACTGACACAACCACGGGGACTGTGGTAGATGCTGAGTGCAATAGAAAAGACAAATTTTATGAGTAAAGATTGTAATGTCAGTAATCCATGGTTCATGCTCTTCATCAAGGCATATTCATATAAGATATAATATATTAATTTCTGTTTTGTTAACTGGTTCTTTAATTATAACTTGAAATTCCCCACACAGAGTTGGGACCATTTAAAGTCCATTTCAATTTTCTAAAAGTTGGGATCACCCGAATTGACGATTTTTTCATCGAAGAGTGTGAAGACTGAATCTCCAAGAGTAAAATTTTATTTTAATATTTAATTGTACTCACATGATATTTTGTTTTTTGATGGAGGTTGATGTTTATGTGAATCTGTTTGCATATTTGTTTCCGGTTCACCTGTCAAAGTAAAATATCAATCTTATGTTTCTTGTCAAAAATAAAATAGTAATCTTATGTTTCTTGTCAAAAATAAAATAGTAATCTTGTTTCCTGTCAAAGTAAAATATCAGTCCTGTTTCCTGTCGAAGTAAAACAGTAATTTTATATTTCATGTCAAAGTAAAATCTTTTGTTTCAAAACAGAACATTCTCTCAGCAGATTGTATAGGTTGTTTTCAATTGGGAACATGTGTCTACACCTAGTATTACTGTAGATTAACTAAGATCATGACATTTCTTGTCCCACATTTCTGGAAATATAATATTTGAAATGAGAGTAATACAGTTAGTTATATTCCGAAATCTGTGTTTCAAGAGAAATAAGAAAAAGTCTGTGATTGGGTGTTTGAACATAAAATTATTCCCCTGAGAGTTTACAAATTTTGTGCCACTTGTTACTCAATTGTCCATAATATTTGCAAAGAACTTTAAGGCATCATCATACCCAACTCATGGCCAAGATTGAAATAGTTTTCTGTGGGACACTATTGATTTCCTTGATTCCCTCAACAGGACCAAAGACTTTTTTTTCATTTTTATACAAGTGCTCTTAGATTTGGGCAGAATTATGAATCATTGTATTACAATGGCATGTTTTACAACTGAATGGTACAGAAGAGGCATATCCACACTAAAATGTCATGAATGTAAACAAAAACTTATACATGGATTAATAATCTCTCCCAAGGTTGTAATTTCAGCTGAGTGCATAGATTTTTGTTTGGGGTTTTACATCACTTTCAACATTATTTCAGTCATTTTGTGATGAGACCTACTTGTAGCAGATATAGTGCTGCCTCACTGAATTGTCATGTCGCAGGTCCTTGACATGACAACCCGCCCGGTCACAGATTTACAAGGACAACGGGTTAACCCTTAAGGCATGGGCCTCAGCTCATATGGGAAATTGTACCATGAGTTCAATCGCGGCACGGGCTAACCAACTGTTAGAGTACAAAATTATGGTCACAAATATTTTGAACAAAATGTTGGTATAATCCATTGGCAAGGAAGCTTCATTCACATATCTTTTGAATAGTTTAACTATTATGCCTACAAATTACAATATATGGGTGTTATGGTAGGGTTGAGATTAATGTTGAATACTATAGGAATATTCATGACAGTTGGGGTTGGTTGATTTGATGGACGATGATATATCATGTAAGAATGAAAATACACTTAAAAAGAATTAAAGCTTTTTCATATCAAAATAAAAATTTTCATTAAAACAGGACAAACCACTTTTTCTCCCAATCACAAAAAAGTGGAATTCGATGTTTAAATAATATGTAGTATTTTTTACAGATTTGAAATGTAACAAACTGTATGACAGATTGTAAAAGAAATGTAACATAATGGAATGTAACATACCATTATCATTCGACTCACAGAATATAAGTGGAATGTAACACACCTATACCGCTCTTAGACAGAATAACAGGAAATGGTACATAGAATATACCATCACTTCTTGCTCAAAGAATATAGGCAAAAATTTTTTAAAAATTTTTCCCTCGACAGAGTCTTTGGAACCAATAAATGTTTCAACAAACAATAACAGCATTTTGAATAAAAACCTACTTATTCCTGAAAATCTGGTTTTGAATTTATCTGATACTCAGCTCACTGAGCCTCAGATATCCATTCTAAGTAGGGGTTTATCCTTTTCACCCACACCCGGGGAGCCAGATATGGCTGAGATTTTCATAGACCTTGAGAGGTTTTTCAGAAAACTTAGACTCAAACTATTCTGGGATGACCGCAGTCCCTCGCAAGAGAATCCCACAGACGACCTCTCGTCTGATGAGGACACACCTCCCCCTTTCCACAATAGGAAATTTGTGGAGAAGAGTAAGTTTGACCCATTATATTATAATAGGGGCAACCTCGAGGCCTTCCAAAAAACTGTTAGGCACGACATTCAGTCCCAACCCATTAGAGCCCCCAAGACAAAAAATATCTCCAAGGTTGAGACCAAGGCTCTAATCCAACTAGCCAATAACTCAAATATAGTTATAAAAAAGGCTGACAAAGGCTCATGTGTGGTTGTGCAATCCACCACAGATTATCTCAATGAAGGCTACAAACAACTTTCAGACAGAAAGTTCTACAGACCCTGCCTTACCAACAAAACTGTGGACAACAATGAAAAAGTCCACACTTTGGTAGACGAGCTGGAAGCTAAGGGGTCCATTTCAGAAAAAGTAGCCATTTATTTAAAAATTGAGAAACCTAGAACTCCGGCTTTCTATACTTTGCCCAAAATCCACAAAAACATCCGCCCCCCACCGGGACGGCCCATACTCAGTGCCAACAGCTCCCCCACTGAAAGGATTTCTGAATTTGCAGACTATTTTCTACAGGAATATGTGTCTACAATGAAATCATATGTCAAAGACACGACTGACTTTGTCAGACTCATTGAGGAAGTTGACCCACTTCCGCAAGGGGCATATATAGTTACTATGGATGTCAACTCACTATTCACCAACATCCCACATCACCAAGCACTAAAAGTCATAAAAAGACTTTTAGACTCAAAAAGAACTGGTACTCAGACACCATCCAATAATGATCTAGTCCGGATTTTAAGCCTAGTCCTCAATCTAAACCACTTTGAGTTTAATGGGACCCACTATGATCAGATTGGAGGTGTGGCAATGGGCAGTCGGGTCAGCCCGACAGTAGCAAATCTGTTCATGGAGTGGTTTGAAGAACAATTTGTATACACATACAAAGATCAACCACTCCTATATAAAAGATATATAGATGATATATACCTCGTCTGGACCCGTGGTCTAGACAGTCTAAATGCATTCATAACACATATGAAAAGTGCATACCCAGGTATTGGCTTTACTGCTGATATCTCAGGAGACAGGGCTGATTTCCTGGACACATCCACCTTACTGGATGAGAACAGGAAATTATACACCACTTTATATACCAAACCTACTGACACACATACTTACCTTCATTACAAGTCTGCTCACCCTTCTCACCAAAAGAAGAGTGGCCCATACAGCCAAATTCTGAGGATTCGCAGAATTTGCACCAAAGAGCTTGACTTCCTGAGCAATGCCAAGAAGACCCTGGAGTATTATGCCGCCAGGGGTTACCCCAAGTCCATCCTCACGGATGCCTTGAATAGAGCAAAAAATCTCGACAGACACACTCTGTTGTTACCGAGTGATAATACAGCTCTATTAAGTGATAACAAGATTCACTTAATCCTCACCTATAATCCAGCTAATCCCAACGTTCAAACTGCAATCAAGGACAACTGGAACATTATAGAAAGTTCCAGAAACCTCAAAGTACTACATCCTGCTGAAATCATTGTAGGATATAGGCGGAACAAAAACATAAAGGATCTTGTCGTGAGATCCAAAATCAGATATCCCCCCAGGACTAGGGATTATCAGACAGCCGGCAAAGACACAAACCTGTGTATGTATTACAACCCCCAACGTTGTATTTATTGCCCAATAATGGACCTATCAGGCAAAATCACCAGTACCCAAACAAAGCGCCAATACACCTCCCCTGAGGATGGCAGCTGCGGTTGCAACAATCTAGTATACCTGGTAACTTGCACCAGATGCAACCTGCAATATGTGGGCGAGACCAAGAATTCTCTAAAGGAGCGATTCTATGATCATATCTACAAAATTGGACACGTGTCCAATCCAGGGAGTATCCCACATAGCCTGGCTATGAAGGAACCCACTCCCATGGGGAAACATTTTGGAACACCCCCTCATTCCAAAAATGACATGAAAATTCAGATTATTGAATTTATCAAAAAACCACCCCATCTGGTGGAGACCACCAAGTTTAGACGCATAGAGAACTTCACTGGATGTACCAGTTGAAAACTGTTGATCCCCTGGGCATCAATTCCATGGAAAATGTTAGGGAGGCACTAGCTTGTGTATAAATTTTTGTATTTAAAGCCCCCCAATAATTTCCCATATGAGACGACTCATGTTGGCACCATGAGAACCCTAAAAAAACTACCTGAACTTTGAGGTAAGTGCACCTCACTCACTCATGTGAACCACCCAGGCACCTGCCTGGTAGCCATATAACCTTTGCAGGACCTCAACCGGGGGTGGGCCGTACCACCTGTGGTGCCCCCACCCCCGGAAAAAGTTTTTTTGAAAAAGAAGACTAAAGGAGTGACAAATCTTTTGCCTCCCGGGTATTTTGATACACCCCCCACAAAAAAACCAGACATTTTTGTGGCATGGTCCCCAGGTTCAACCGGCAGATTAGAATATCCCCTAACTACCGATATTCAATATTTTTCTACTCGTGCGATGTAGAATAAAACCCTTGACAACGATACCAGACAAGCTGCCGTTAGCAACCGTTTTGCTACGTCACAGTACGTTGTTTTGACGGAACGTTTGACGTTCTACCTGAATCAGGTCAGTTTTGATTCTACCTCCATCAGGTATACAATCAAAATTTTCTTGTCTAGCCTCTGAAGAGTCACCCTGAGTGACGAAACGCGTCAGGCACCGATTTTAACAGATTTTTAAGCCTTTGTTGTTCTGATCACACCATTAGTCTGTATTACAACATCAAAGAATATAGGCCTAAGTGAAATGTAACATACCATTATTCCTTCCAAATAAAGTAAAAGTGAAGTGTAACAAACAGTCATTCCTCTTACACAGAATGATAGTGGAAAGTAACAAACCGTCATTCCTCTTACACTTAATGATAGTGGAAAGTAACAAACCATCATTCCTCTTACACAGAATGATAGTGGAAAGTAACAAACCATCATTCCTCTTACACAGAATGATAGTGGAAAGTAACAAACCATCATTCCTCTTACACTTAATGATAGTGGAAAGTAACAAACCATCATTCCTCTTACACAGAATGAAAGTGGAAAGTAACAAACAGTCATTCCTCTTACACAGAATGATAGTGGAAAGTAACAAACCGTCATTCCTCTTACACAGAATGAAAGTGGAAAGTAACAAACCATCATTCCTCTTACACAGAATGATAGTGGAAAGTAGCAAATCATCATTCCTCTTACACAGAATGATAGTGGAAAGTAACAAACCATCATTCCTCTTACACAAAATGATAGTGGAAAGTAGCAAATCATCATTCCTCTTACACAGAATGATAGTGGAAAGTAACAAACCGTCATTCCTCTTACACATAAATTATAAATGAAATGTATACCATCATTCCATTCACACAGAATATAATGAAAATAAATTATACCACTATTTTTCTCTCATAAAATATCAGTGGAAAGTAACAAACCATCATTCCTCTTACACAGAATGATAGTGGAAAGTAACAAACAGTCATTCCTCTTACACAGAATGAAAGTGGAAAGTAACAAACCATCATTCCTCTTACACAGAATGAAAGTGGAAAGTAACAAACAGTCATTCCTCTTACACAGAATGATAGTGGAAAGTAACAAACCGTCATTCCTCTTACACAGAATGATAGTGGAAAGCTACAAACCGTCATTCCTCTTACACAGAATGATAGTGGAAAGTAACAAACCGTCATTCCTCTTACACAGAATGATAGTGGAAAGCTACAAACCGTCATTCCTCTTACACAGAATGATAGTGGAAAGCTACAAACCGTCATTCCTCTTACACAGAATGATAGTGGAAAGTAACAAACCGTCATTCCTCTTAACCAGAATAATAGTGGAAAGTAACAAATCATCATTCCTCTTACACATAAATTATAAATGAAATGTATACCATCATTCCATTCACACAGAATATAATAAAAATAAATTATACCACTATTTTTCTCACATCAAATATCAGTGGAATGTAACATACCATCATTTCTCTCACACAGAATACAAGTAAAATAAAATATACCAATATTTATTTTCACACAAAATATTAGTGAAATGTAACATACCATCATTTCTCTCACATAATACATAATGTTTTTGGTAACAGACACTAGACGACCAGAGAAATATTCCCTCTCTTTGTTGCTCTCTGGCTAATATCAGGCACTCCCTCCCGGGATCTGACAAATAACATAACAAAGTTTGTTGAATAAATCATAGAGAACTGGATAAGTGATAAAAAAAATCACAGTATAACAAAGAACTATATTCACACATTCTTAATTTCATTGAATAAAAATCACTGTAAGAAAACAACCTTGATTTGAACTGCACTATAGGAAAATATAGATTTAAAGGGTAATGAAAGGAAATGTATTTAATCATTAGTTATATAGTCACATAACATTTTAATAAATCCAAAATATCAGTTAAACCAATACGTTCATACAAAGCAAAAATCATAAAAAACTAAGGACTCAAAAGCACCTGGTTCACAGTGTTTCCATTTTTTGAAATCTTTTCCTTTGTTGATAGTGTTCTCCACCTCCCCTGCTACCCAGAAATATCCAAGAAGTGCTCTCTCCACTAGTTGTCTGCTAACTTCGAGATATTCCTCTGAACTTGTTATATTTGCTACACTAGCATTAACTCCCAGGTGCAGTGCACATTGGCTGATGGCCCCTTCTTTGTCAACCATTGTATTGTTTATTATTTTATATAAACTATTTCCAATTGTAAAATCTGATTTAACTTCTATCTCTGAAATGTCAAGTGTAAAACCAATGTACATCTTTATATCATTGAAAGTAGAATTAGAAAATATTTCAAACAAAGTATTTAATTTGTTGTGTATAAATATTCAACTAAAGGTATTTTATTCTTAAACCTACCTTGTGGTAATATTTTAGCATAAACTGAGTATACTCTACAGGCAGCTCCGAAATCTTTTTTTATAAATTGAATAGTTTCACCAGTTTTGAATCTCTGAGAGTCTGACTCCGTTTTTATGTATATAAGCGTCTCAATATCTTGGCACTGGTAACTATAATCAAACAATATGGGATTTTCATCGGTAAACGATAGTCCAAGGACATCTCCTGGCATAACTGCGATCCTCTTGTCTTCATCCACAATTTCATTTTGAACCCAGTCATCAGAACCCTGTAGTCTCGCTTCATTGCTCCCAACCAATACAAACTTTCCTCCAACATTGACTGGTCTCCATATTTGGAATGACAAAGGAAAGTCGCGCACTTCAGCATGTATGTGCCAAGATATAACATGGCCAGCTGTGCTGATTCCACCATTCTCGATGATCAAAAGAATACCATTAGACCATTTGTCCTTCTGAGATCTTTGGAATGCTGGAAACCCTGAGTATACTTCTTCTCCTGAAATATGTCACTTACTGATAGAATACTAGTTTATGTTTCCAATCTGAGGGTATTCTGGTAGATATTGTAATGTGAAAAACATATAGATTTAGTATTCACTGTTTGAGCAATCTTTTGTAGTTTTATGCAATCATGCAAATTTATAAGAGGTGACAGTTGACTGGATCATGACGTTGCTGATGTTGTTAATGTTGTGTATTTTAAATGCACCATTTTTGTGAGTAGAGTGCATGCAGTTAGGATTCTGCACCTGAAGGTTTATTATATGAAGTCTCAATACTAAAAATATGAAGAGAAAAAGAACTTGGAAATACCTATAGGGGAGAAGCAATTGACTGCGGCATCCTCGCCGTGGCTACAGGAGTGCGTTTCCACCGGGGCATGAGAGCAATGTGTCAGCCCGGTCTCACTCCCATCACAGGCCACATGATGATACAAAATCTCTCCAAACCCGGCTGGAAACACCGGCGGGTACACAGCTCTCCCTCCTGCCATCCAAATTATATTTTACATTCACATTACTAAATGTTTTAAAGAATATTTTTCTCATATACATATAAACTATTATTCAGATATCATAAGAGGTATGGTGATGTTTTTTTTTTGTGGAAAGTAGAATTGCAGTAATAATGTAAATCAGGTTTAATATTCAAAATTAAATAATATACAATATCTTATTCATGTAGTTTATAGTAATTGCATTATTTATACAGTTTATAGTATCTCAGTTGCATTCTCACCTGAATATCCAAGTTGTTTACAGACAACACTGGCATCTTTGTCATCCCATCCATCATCACAAACAGTGCCCCACTTGCCATCAACCTGCACCTCCACACGACCTTCACCTTGGTGTCGACCCCCCTCCAACCTGACATCTAACATAGTTAACCAGATCCAACATCATTAGTCAGTATGATTAAGGATAAGAATGTGAGATTTTTACATTAAACATGGTCAGATTTATGTGTCACAAATAAAGGAAGGGAAATGTCATAGAATTAGTTTAGAGGCTACAGATTGGACAACACATTATATTACTGGTCATAGATTGAGAGGGAAAAATGGAAATGGACATTATAGATTAGGGCCAGACCATGTCCCAATCTATGATGTCCGTTCCAACGTAAATTCACACAGACACAGCTTTCCATACTTTTGGTTCATGAACTCTTCAGTTTTGGAAATTTTTAAAATTGATCAAAAGAGTTTTTGATCACAGTTTCCACAATGCATGTCCAATTAGCATGTTTGGCACATCTATGGAAAGCTCAAAAGTTTCCAATTCTGAAAAATGTATTTTTTAGTCTGGTCACATGACTTAATTAGCATAGTGATACCTCATTAAAATATGTGAATTTTTAACTTTACAGAAACATAAAATCTGATGTTTTTATGAGGAAGAGCACAAAATTCTTGCTGGATTTCATAATTTATATGTGAAAAAATTCATTGCTTAAATGGCATTCAAAATAGTGGGCTGAGCTTAAATTCAATATGATTTTAGGCTCTGCCCCTTTTTTCAAATGCTTTTTACGCACTTAATAATAGTCTGATTAATTTCTTTGAAATATCAAAATAACCTAGAATTTTATGTAGTATCAGAATATCATACCATTTCTTACTTTACTTTAAAAGTATTTTTTTTGGTATTTATTCATTATGTAAAATTATGCAAATTAGGTCATGTGATAAAAGTTTTAAAAATAATAATAAATTATATTTTGAATCTAGAAATTTTTCAGGTTTTGATTGATGCATTACGCATGTTGATAGGCCAATTATTTGAGAAACATTGACAATCCTGGGTGGAAGTATTGAGGGTTATCTGTGCATGTGTGATTAGTGATGATCACCATTATAATCTAAGACCTGTCATATATTGCATACGTATATCAGATTGCTTCAGATTTGTTTATTAGATTTGTCCAAGACTATCATTATTATTATACTGATATGAAGCCTACCTTGGCAATATCCCCAAATGTTGTCGTCATCATAGTTATCTGTGGTTGCACACCACAGGCGCCCTCTAGGTGGGGAAATACAGGAAGTCTGTGATGTACCATTGAAAAGGAATGGAAATTGGCACTGGGCACTTCGGGCATTCCCACCATATGTCCAAACAGGAACTGCATTTTTTTGTTCACAAAAGTAACACAATAAGATTAATAAATAACAAGAGGTGCGCACAAGCTGGAGGTGGTGATTTGGGTATTTATCATTTTTTATGATAATAAAGTGATAATAACAATAAAAGTGATGATAATGATAAGTGATGACAATGATAAAGGTGGTGATAATAAGTGATGATAATGATAAGTGATGACAATGATAAAGGTGGTGATAACAAGTGATGATAATGATAAAGGTGGTGATAATAAGTGATGATAATGATAAAGGTGGTGATAATAAGTGATGATAATGATAAGTGATGACAATGATAAAGGTGGTGATAATAAGTGATGATAATGATAAGTGATGTCAATGATAAAGGTGGTGATAATAAGTGATGATAATGATAAGTGATGACAATGATAAAGGTGGTGATAATAAGTGATGATAATGATAAGTGATGACAATGATAAAGGTGGTGATAATAAGTGATGATAATGATAAGTGATGACAATGATAAAGGTGATGATAATAAGTGATGATAATGATAAGTGATGACAATGATAAAGGTGGTGATAATAAGTGATGATAATGATAAGTGATGACAATGATAAGGTGGAGATAATAAGTGATGATAATGATAAGTGATGACAATGATAAAGGTGGTGATAATAAGTGATGATAATGATAAGTGATGACAATGATAAAGGTGGTGATAATAAGTGATGATAATGATAAGTGATGACAATGATAAAGGTGGTGATAATAAGTGATGATAATGATAAGTGATGACAATGATAAAGGTGGTGATAATAAGTGATGATAATGATAAGTGATGACAATGATAAAGGTGGTGATAATAAGTGATGATAATGATAAGTGATGAAAATGATAAAGGCGGTGATAATAAGTGATGATAATGATAAGTGATGACAATGATAAAGGCGGTGATAATAAGTGATGACAATGATAAGGTGGTGATAATAAGTGATGATAATGATAAGTGATGACAATGATAAAGGTGGTGATAATAAGTGATGATAATGATAAGTGATGACAATGATAAAGGTGGTGATAATAAGTGATGATAATGATAAGTGATGACAATGATAAAGGTGGTGATAATAAGTGATGATAATGATAAGTGATGACAATGATAAAGGTGGTGATAATAAGTGATGATAATGATAAGTGATGACAATGATAAAGGTGGTGATAATAAGTGATGATAATGATAAGTGATGACAATGATAAAGGTGGTGATAATAAGTGATGATAATGATAAGTGATGACAATGATAGAGCTGGTGATAATAAGTGATGATAATGATAAGTGATGACAATGATAAAGGTGGTGATAATAAGTGATGATAATGATAAGTGATGACAATGATAAAGGTGGTGATAATAAGTGATGATAATGATAAGTGATGACAATGATAAGGTGGTGATAATAAGTGATGATAATGATAAGTGATGACAATGATAAAGGTGGTGATAATAAGTGATGATAATGATAAGTGATGACAATGATAAAGGTGGTGATAATAAGTGATGATAATGATAAGTGATGACAATGATAAAGGTGGTGATAATAAGTGATGATAATGATAAGTGATGACAATGATAAAGGTGGTGATAATAAGTGATGATAATGATAAGTGATGACAATGATAAAGGTGGTGATAATAAGTGATGATAATGATAAGTGATGACAATGATAAAGGTGGTGATAATAAGTGATGATAATGATAAGTGATGACAATGATAAAGGCGGTGATAATAAGTGATGACAATGATAAGGTGGTGATAATAAGTGATGATAATGATAAGTGATGACAATGATAAAGGTGGTGATAATAAGTGATGATAATGATAAGTGATGACAATGATAAAGGTGGTGATAATAAGTGATGATAATGATAAGTGATGACAATGATAAAGGTGGTGATAATAAGTGATGATAATGATAAGTGATGACAATGATAAAGGTGGTGATAATAAGTGATGATAATGATAAGTGATGACAATGATAAAGGTGGTGATAATAAGTGATGATAATGATAAGTGATGACAATGATAAAGGTGGTGATAATAAGTGATGATAATGATAAGTGATGACAATGATAAAGGCGGTGATAATAAGTGATGACAATGATAAGGTGGTGATAATAAGTGATGATAATGATAAGTGATGACAATGATAAAGGTGGTGATAATAAGTGATGATAATGATAAGTGATGACAATGATAAAGGTGGTGATAATAAGTGATGATAATGATAAGTGATGACAATGATAAAGGTGGTGATAATAAGTGATGATAATGATAAGGGTGGTGATAATAAGTGATGATAATGATAAGTGATGACAATGATAAAGGTGGTGATAATAAGTGATGATAATGATAAGTGATGACAATGATAAAGGTGGTGATAATAAGTGATGATAATGATAAGTGATGACAATGATAAAGGTGGTGATAATAAGTGATGATAATGATAAGTGATGACAATGATAAAGGTGGTGATAATAAGTGATGATAATGATAAGTGATGACAATGATAAAGGTGGTGATAATAAGTGATGATAATGATAAGTGATGAAAATGATAAAGGCGGTGATAATAAGTGATGATAATGATAAGTGATGACAATGATAAAGGCGGTGATAATAAGTGATGACAATGATAAGGTGGTGATAATAAGTGATGATAATGATAAGTGATGACAATGATAAAGGTGGTGATAATAAGTGATGATAATGATAAGTGATGACAATGATAAAGGTGGTGATAATAAGTGATGATAATGATAAGTGATGACAATGATAAAGGTGGTGATAATAAGTGATGATAATGATAAGTGATGACAATGATAAAGGTGGTGATAATAAGTGATGATAATGATAAGTGATGACAATGATAAAGGTGGTGATAATAAGTGATGATAATGATAAGTGATGACAATGATAAAGGTGGTGATAATAAGTGATGATAATGATAAGTGATGACAATGATAGAGCTGGTGATAATAAGTGATGATAATGATAAGTGATGACAATGATAAAGGTGGTGATAATAAGTGATGATAATGATAAGTGATGACAATGATAAAGGTGGTGATAATAAGTGATGATAATGATAAGTGATGACAATGATAAGGTGGTGATAATAAGTGATGATAATGATAAGTGATGACAATGATAAAGGTGGTGATAATAAGTGATGATAATGATAAGTGATGACAATGATAAAGGTGGTGATAATAAGTGATGATAATGATAAGTGATGACAATGATAAAGGTGGTGATAATAAGTGATGATAATGATAAGTGATGACAATGATAAAGGTGGTGATAATAAGTGATGATAATGATAAGTGATGACAATGATAAAGGTGGTGATAATAAGTGATGATAATGATAAGTGATGACAATGATAAAGGTGGTGATAATAAGTGATGATAATGATAAGTGATGACAATGATAAAGGCGGTGATAATAAGTGATGACAATGATAAGGTGGTGATAATAAGTGATGATAATGATAAGTGATGACAATGATAAAGGTGGTGATAATAAGTGATGATAATGATAAGTGATGACAATGATAAAGGTGGTGATAATAAGTGATGATAATGATAAGTGATGACAATGATAAAGGTGGTGATAATAAGTGATGATAATGATAAGTGATGACAATGATAAAGGTGGTGATAATAAGTGATGATAATGATAAGTGATGACAATGATAAAGGTGGTGATAATAAGTGATGATAATGATAAGTGATGACAATGATAAAGGTGGTGATAATAAGTGATGATAATGATAAGTGATGACAATGATAAAGGCGGTGATAATAAGTGATGACAATGATAAGGTGGTGATTTTGTTTGTTTGTTTGTTTGGGGTTTTACATCACTTTCAACATTATTTCAGTCATTTCGTGATGAGACCTACTTGTAGCAGATATAGTGCTGCCTCACTGAATTGTCATGTCGCAGGTCCTTGACATGACAACCCACCCGGTCACAGATTTACAAGGACAACGGGTTAACCCTTTAGGCATGGGCCTCAGCTCGTATGGGAAATTGAATCATGAGTTCAATCTTGGCATGGCCGGGGATCGAACCCACGACCTTTGGATCACCACAGAGGAACTGGTGCTAGTAAGCTGGCGCTCTAACCAACTGCGCCACGGCCCGTGGCCCCTAAGGTGGTGATAATAAGTGATGATAATGATAAGTGATGACAATGATAAAGGTGGTGATAATAAGTGATGATAATGATAAGTGATGACAATGATAAAGGTGGTGATAATAAGTGATGATAATGATAAGTGATGACAATGATAAAGGTGGTGATAATAAGTGATGATAATGATAAGGGTGGTGATAATAAGTGATGATAATGATAAGTGATGACAATGATAAAGGTGGTGATAATAAGTGATGATAATGATAAGTGATGACAATGATAAAGGTGGTGATAATAAGTGATGATAATGATAAGTGATGACAATGATAAAGGTGGTGATAATAAGTGATGATAATGATAAGTGATGACAATGATAAAGGTGGTGATAATAAGTGATGATAATGATAAGTGATGACAATGATAAAGGTGGTGATAATAAGTGATGATAATGAAAAGTGATGACAATGATAAAGGTGGTGATAATAAGTGATGATAATGATAAGTGATGACAATGATAAAGGTGGTGATAATAAGTGATGATAATGATAAGTGATGACAATGATAAAGGCGGTGATAATAAGTGATGATAATGATAAGTGATGACAATGATAAAGGTGGTGATAATAAGTGATGATAATGAAAAGTGATGACAATGATAAAGGTGGTGATAATAAGTGATGATAATGATAAGTGATGACAATGATAAAGGTGGTGATAATAAGTGATGATAATGATAAGTGATGACAATGATAAAGGTGGTGATAATAAGTGATGATAATGATAAAGGTGGTGATAATAAGTGATGATAATGATGACAAAGGCACTGATAATTATGATAATATAGTAATGACAATTATAGTAATAAAAAATGAAAATAGTAATGGTAATAAAAGTGTATGACAATGATAATAATAAAGGTGATGACAATGAAAATAATAAAGCGATGAAAATGGTGAAAATAAAAGTCATGACAATGATAACAATAAAAGTTATGACAATGATTGACATTTATAATTATTTTTAGAGGGTGAAACTTTTTCTAAGGAAATATATTTCTATATTTTTTTCTATATTGGGGGGGGGGGGTACACATAGTCATCATCACCACTCATACCTCTCTCTCCATACACTTGGACTTCACACACGGTCAGAATGTTATTATTTGTCAGAAGTACTATTTTCACAAATCTGCCAATCACCGGCTTTTCACACTCCACGCTGCGGGTCTCTCCCCGCTGGAATGGCTTGTCTGACTGCGCACACTTCACGAACATTGCATCCACAGGCTTGTCAATATCCAACCTATGTCCCACCTGTATCAAGGCATTACGAAGACGAGATTCTGAAAGTATAAAAAAATGCACCCAGTCAAATAGTTAATTTGATCCAAATCTGATATCAGAAATATAATATTTAGAAAAGAATTATACCCCTGTATATTCCATCCTCAATGAATATTAATGTATTGGTGATAATATATGCATGTAGTTGAACACCAAGATGAAGAATTGCTTATTTTGTCTCTTGAAAATGTAATTCATGTATCCATTTGTAGATTGGAAACCATCAACTGTTTGTTTCTAACTATTTGTATGACAATAAACCATCATGACCATAAACCAGCACAAACCATCAAAAGTGGTGAAACATTTTTTTCTAATGATATCTAAATAATTCCTTATTCTATCAGTGTGTTGCCATAGTAACTGATGTTAAAGTGCTTACCGCAGCAGTCGCCTCTGTTGGTAATGGCAACCTCCTTGATTCTGTACTCGTCCAGTAGGTCTATAGCCAGCCAGGGGTTATTCTCCCTGGCAGTGTGGGTACAGCTCGGTCCCCCCTGCCCACCCCAGTAGGCCGTACTAGTGTCGCCATCTGTAGCGTGCTCTGCGGCACCCTGACTGTGCCTGTGGCCCGTACTACTCTGGTAGGTTGGTTTGTTCAAGGCCAGATTTGTGATGTTAGCTGTTAAAAAAATATTTTTTTGAAAAAGAGAGAGAAAAACAAACAAACAGACAAACGTTTCGGTAAAATTAACGTACGATAAAATTGTATTTATTATTCCTAAACGGCATTTTTTGTCAACATGTATATTGAATTTTACATAAAAAATCCAATCATTTCAAAAGATGATAATTACATTTGTGTATGATTCATTTTCAGAGTAATTTCCCAAGCGTTGCAGCCAAAACAATGAGTCATATTATTATATATAATTAATATTGTTATATTATATATTAACCCTGCAGTGGAAAACTTATTTTTCTCTGGCAAGTGGTTTAACATTAAGCACTGAATACACTATTTCAGGTTCTTAATATACAAACCAGGCTCTCCAAATACTTGTACTTCACACAGCGTGAGGATCCCCTCCCTGGGCAGCTGCACGAAGACAAATCTGCCTCTAGGTGTCGGGTCAGTCTGGCAGGGCACACTCACAGTGCCCCCTTGTGGCACAGCTCCCGCTATCTGCCCGCACATGTAGAATGAGTCGCTTGGGCCCTTGGAATGGTCAAACTCCTTCATGACCTTAATGCTCACTCCATTTAATCTTTCACCTGTAAAAATTAGCAAAATTTTAATTTATCTATTTTATTTATTTTTCGCTCGCGTTTGTTTTGACTTTAGGTCTGAATGTTCGAGGTTTTGATATGATTAAGCTGTAAGTCTATGGAGCTTACCCCTATTATCGGTCCATGGCGGCCATGTTTTGGCTCAATAGTTCTGCTTAACACCGTCAGATGTCGCTTTTGTTTGAGAAGTGATTTAGTGTTCTCCAATCACCCATCGGCAAAGCCCAGATAGGTGATCTGGAGAGGTCTGAGATTTTTGCTTTTTGGTTCTAATCTCGTTCAGATGTGATTTTTAAATACCCAACTGTTTAAGTGATAATTCATATTTTATGCATGGTTATGTCTAAAATCTCACAAAAAAGCTTGATTATTTTTTGGATAACATTAAATAAAGAAAATATAAATACTTGATAATAATCGCCAGCTGCAAAAATTGAATCAAACCCGTTTTAACAGCAGTTGAAACGGGTTCAATTTTGACGTTTAAACGGGTTTACCAAAGTTTTTGCAGCTGGCGAGTTTTTACTTCACTAGAGCTCAATCAACTCCACCAAACTTTTCTTTGGTTGGAGTTGGTAGAGACCATGGACGTTCGACAAACCCCTCCAGATCACCTATCTGGGCTTTGCCGATGGGTGATTGGAGAACACAAGAAGTGATTTGTGTGTGCGTAGTAGAGTAAGAAGATTTGTGGGTTTTTTTGCCTTGGGATTTTGCAAACTTACGCGAGCTTGATTTTTTAAAATCAACACTTGTTTATTTTTATGTCATTCTTATTTTTATGTAATTCTTATTTTTATGTAATTTTTATCTTCATGTAATTTTTATCTTCATGTAATTCTTATCTTCATGTATTCTTTTTATCTACGAGCCTTAGCCATGACATCCCATGATAAGCTATAAGCTGAAGGTAAATAAATATGTTTAAATCAAAATATAAATATGGTCACTGTATCGTAGAAGAAATAGTGGTTTTAGTCATGTTGTCAGAATAAGGGTTTAGGAATATGATATGATCATATGAATTTCAACAAATATCAGTCAATCTTGGCTTTATAACACAAAACACAGATAATGAGAGGATCAATTCGACCATCGATGCAAAAAAGGTCTGGAACTTTAATTAATATATGTTGGTCAAGATGATAGATACAGTTGGTGGACCAACATTAACAAAAAATGGTATTGAGGTGAAAGAAAGTAAAGGCTGGGTAGAAAAAGTACTTTCTGGTCAATTTTCTTCTGAAAATAAGGAAAATATTCCTAACAATGATGAAGCTGTTTCTCCACAAATCTCGCCAGTTACCATGATCACTGGTGCGGACACACTACACTTAGACCTTAATCATAAAAAGGCCAATTGCCCAGAGCAAATACATATAAGAGACTTGAAGATTATTCACAGCAAATAGCTCCAATGCTCCAAAATATATTCCAGTACTCATTTGACATAGAAGTATCAAAAGCATGGCACACAGTGAACATAGCCACAGTTTTTAAACATAGGCATCAGAGATGCATCAACCCTCAGCCTTGGTAACGTACTGTACAACATTCGCTTCACACAATATTTGTGAACAAAATGTCACTTCACCAAAGCAAATTGACGCAGGGGTAAAAAAAACATAATAGCCCACATCTACTTCCTTTGATACCTTGTGTGTGTCAAGTATCATGAAACTGTCATCATTTACTCTAGAGTTATTGAGATAATGGGCCTGTGACCTTGAAATACAGGTGAAGGTCACCATCCATCAAACTCATCTGTGGTATTCACCAGATTCTTATGTGTGTCAAGTTTCATAAAGCATCGAGTTATAGCAATGATGAGGATTTCACATAATTGTCCTTGTGACCTTGAAAAGAAGGTGAATGTCATTGTCCATCATACTCGCCTGGGGTTTTCACCAGGTGCTTATGTGTGCCAAATCTTATAAAGCTGCCGTCATTTGTTCTTGAGTTATCGCGATTCTTATGATTTCACATAATTGTCACTGTGATCTTGAAAAAAAGGTCAAGGTCACCATTTATCGAACTCGTCCGAGGTTTTTACCAGACACATGATGAATCATGTAAGAAAGTAGTAGATTAAACCTTGTAGTTCCCGACACTGAACTCCTGAACATGCTGAAACTCCAAAATAAACTCCTTTATTAGATAAGACTAGGAATCTCAAAGTACATTCCAGGGATTCTCAAGACACATATACTCCAGAGATTCTCAAGACACATATACTCCAGAGATTCTAAAGGCACATATATTCCAGAGACTCTCAAGACACATATACTCCAGAGATTCTAAACACAAATAAATTCTGCGGATTCTTAACACAAACACATTCCAGAGACTCTCAAGACACATATACTCCAGAGACTCTAAAGACACATATATTCCAGAGACTCTAAAGACACATATATGCTCCAGAGACTCTAAAGACACATATATTCCAGAGACTCTATAGACACATATATTCCAGAGACTCTACTATGAAAAGCGCTATGAACATACACTCAATCTGGTATGAGTGCTGTATAGATTTTATCATAAAAAAGTATTATTTTTATTACCGCAGCAGTCTCCCCTGTTTGTGAGCTGCACCTCATGCACGTAGTAGAAGCTGCCGAGGGCCACGGTCCACCAGGGGCTGATCTGACTGACTGTGGCCGTACAACTCTCCCACGTCCACTGTGTGAACATGTACCCGTCCACGGCCCTGCTGGACACGCCTCCGTGGGACGTCGTGCTGGACACCGTGGGCTGACCCAAAGCAAGGTTTGTTCTGCCTCCTGTGGAATAAAAGGTCATTTAGATGAAACATGATGCTGTGATTTTAAAGAATTGCTATTTCTTTGTTTTCAGAGAGGTGTGGAATCTATACTCTGATGGAATGTTCTTTCACTCAAATGTAGCACATATTTTTTGCAGGGAATTGAAAATGATCTATGGAGAATTTGAAGATATTTTTTGATGGACAAGAAATTTGCGTTGAAACAAAGTAGAACAGATCAGGGGATATGTGTGAATAACTGAAAGCATGACATTTTACCACGTGACATTTGTGGACTGGCTTTGACCTAAAAGATGACGTCCTTGTATAGGAAATGACTCTTTCATGTCAAACAATAAGACGATATAATACTGTAAGTGACGCTATCATAACGAATGTGACTGAATATTTAATGAGCTGTCAATTTGATAGCTTATCATGCGCTAGGCCAGTAATCAGAGGGAGAAGGCACAGCATTGCTGGGAAGTACCAGACATTATGCGCTAGGCCAGTAATCAGGGAGAGAAGGCACAACATTGCTGGGAAGTACCAGACCATATGCGCTAGGCCAGTAATCAGGGAAAGAAGGCACAGCATTGCTGGGAAGTACGTCTTACTCAATTGTGATATTTAAGATCAGTATCAAAACCCATCTGCTCTATCTGGAATGTGAAAATATTATCATAAACATTCATTGATGAAACTCAAAAAAGGGGATAAAGGTGCACAATTGTAAATACCTCAAAAACAAAAAAGGCAAGCAAAGCCAAGCATAAATACTAATGCATAAGACTTTGTTTACTTTGTGTTTTTGAAAAATCAACATAAAAATACCCTCTCCCCTTAAACCATTCCTATAGAATTAAAATTGCCTGTTTATTTGCCTGGGCTTACCTGCACACCCTACTAATTCAAATCTGAGGGCGGCGGAGGGACCTTCCCAGTAGACGGGCACGATCTGCACGCACATCACCCGCCTTATCTCCTTGAGACCATTAGTTACTGCAGTGTCACCATCCCTATTACCATCAAATACCTGAAAATCAAGCATAGAAAGTTATGAATTGGTTTTAATTTGTATAAATAGATGTGTTTTGGATGTCACCATCCACTTTGACCCTTTTATGCAGTGAAAGTCTTTGGAATAAGACAGGAGAGTGTAACTGAATAAGTATTGACGATATAATATAGCTTGATAGTATTAACAAAATAGATTGATGACATAGAAATTTGACATAGAAATTTGTTATGGTTTATAATGATGATGTAGATATTTGTTAAAGTCTATGATATAGAAATTGGTGATGGTCTATCTAGATGATATAGAAATTGGTGATGGTCTATCTAGATGATATAGAAATAGGTGATGGTCTATCTAGATGATATGGAAATTGGTGATGGTCTATCCATGATATAGAAATTTGTTACAGTCTATATGGTATATTGATGCATTTAATACCTTCTCCACTTGCGGATTCTCTTTGTAAAATCGCATATTTTCACACTTTGGGTCAATGTTGACCTTGAGCTTGTATTTAGTGACCCATTGAGGAGATGACCTGCTCCATCCCTTTGTTATTATCGCGATGACCTCTCTTGGTGAGGTGAAATTCACCTGAATTGGAAAAAGTGAGCACCAATTAAGATGTGTTAGGAAGTCTGTGTTCACCATTACATTGAAACAAATAAAATACTCAATTTAGTTCATGAGATAATTAAATATTTACTCAATTAATTGTCTCAAATAAATAAATAAATAAATAAATAAAAGTGAGCCATATTTTTATTTTTGTTTTTTATTATTATGTTATAATGTTATGTTATTATGTTTTTTATTATTGTTGTACATATTATTGTCTCGTAGAAAACTTTAAAAGCATTAGTTACTTTTTATAAATATTATTCCCAAATTCTTAATCAGCAACTATGATATTTTATCTTTTATTATTTAATTATGTGGATATCTCACTTGAATCCAAGGTTCGGCGTCGGTGAGGTTTGCGACCCATGCCCCAGCCATAACTGTACTCCCGTCTCCAGCGAGAACGTCAGCAGCGTTCAGTCTCGCCCGAGACGGGAGGTTGGCCACTGTCGTGTTATATACGGTGAAGTACGTGCTGGATGATGCGGAGAACGCTGAATCTTCCACCCCCTCAACCCCACTTAGAAGCAGTGTGTTACACTCTGAAATCACAGTCATCTCTTCATTATACTGATAAGCTATATTGAATATATGGAGAGTGTAGTGTCTGCATAGTATCCATAATATGTACTATCTATATAGCATATTATCTGTGCCGCATAGTGGTTTTTTGTTAATATCAAGATTTACAATTTTTAATGTAATCTATAGACACATAAGTTGTGTGTGTGTGTGGGGGGGGGGGGGGGGGAGGGGGGTGGAGTCAATTTAAGAAACTGGGTATAAAATTTAATATTTTGACAAGAAAATGGGATGTATATTCTGATCTAAACACATTTTTAAATAAAATATTCTGACTAAATTACATAAATTGTATATTTTAGGTTGACTATGACGAAGAAACCAAGAAGGAAAATTCTCAATATGAAAAATATGTAAATGATTTCAAATTGTTCATCAATTAGCTACAAGGTATTTTCACTGCCTACCATAAAGGCCTGGTGTTAAAACTGCCCAATTCAAACATACTTCAGTAGTAATATAACTGGTTGATAAGTGTTAATAAGGAAATATTGTTTAGATATTAACATCTAATGTTTATTGAGGAAATCCAACCTGATATCTTGCAAAGATAAATATAAAGCTGTGCTGCATCTAGTGATATCACCGATATTTTTTCTCACTTTCCTCCACCCCCGGAATGAATAGTGACCCATCCCATATCACATGAAGCCTGTGCCTGAACAGGAAACCTGTTGTCCTTGTAAACCATTGTTTTGGTGAATTGCCATTCTCAACTACTTGTTACTTGACAATTCAGTGAAGCAGCACTATATCTGCCACAAGTCTCGTCATGATATGACTGCAATGATGTTGAAAGTGACTTCAACTACACACACAAGTCTCGTCATGATATGACTGAAGTATTGTTGAAATTGACTTAAACTATACACACAAGTCTCGTCATGATATGACTGAAGTAATGTTGAAATTGACTTAAACTATACACACAAGTCTCGTCATGATATGACTGCAATAATGTTAAAAGTGACGTTAACTATACAGACCACAGTTATGCTTTCTGATGTGTGTGATGGTGGGGGCGGCGGATCTTCCAGGCTGGCAGATGTTGCTCTGGTTGTGGAACCAGCAGCTCTGGTTCTCTGCATTATAATCCACAGCCTTACACGGAGCTAGACAAGCTTTAGTGCAAGTCTCTAAATCCTTAATATCGCTCATCAGGACAGCCCCGTCCACCTGGTAGCCCGGGATCTCCACTTTAAAAAAAGAACAAAAATAACTTCTAAATAGAATCTATCTGTTATAAAATAACATATTCCAAATAATGTATCCACATTCTTTCCATTTAAACATTTGTATATAATATTTCAGGAGAACCCTTTAGTTACCCTTTATGATAACTTTATGATAATCATTACTTTTTGAATTAACCTTTTATGATAACTTTTTCATATTTACCTTGATATTTAACACTCGACAGTTTCCTTTATAGTTACCCCTTATGATAAGTAACCCTTTATAGTGGGCAAACAAGTTAAATTGTGATTGTTTCTATTGGCAAACTGGTTACTCAGGTTGTTAAATATTAATAAAGAAAAAAAACACAAACAAAAACAAAAAACGAAAAAAAAACGCAAAAAAAAAACTGAAACAAAAACAAAAAACACACACAAAAAAAGTTTTCAATCTAGATATACTTCTTACTGATAAAATATATTTATTTCTCATTAATATAGATGTCATCTACAACAATGAATTTGAACAGAATAAAAATCATAGAGCTGATACCGTGGATGACTTCACAGATGAAATGTCTCCGCCATGTCTGGCACACCTGGGAGTAGAGAGTGTAGTTCCCGGATGTGTACGCCTCGGTCCTGGGATCCCACCTGGACAGAATCAAACAATGTTCAGGCCAATCTGAAATTATCATCATCATTATGGTTATCAACTTTATGGTTATCAACTTTATGGTTATCAACATTATGGTTATCGTCATTATGGTCATCAACTTTATGGTTATCGTCATTATGGTTATCATTATTATGGTTATCATCATTATGGTTATCATCATTATGGTCATCATCATTATGGTTATCAACTTTATGGTTATCAACATTATGGTTATCATCATTATGGTCATCAACTTTATGGTTATCGTCATTATGGTTATCAACTTTATGGTTATCGTCATTATGGTCATCATCATTATGGTTATCATCATTATGGTTATCATCATTATGGTTATCAACTTTATGGCTATCATCATTATGGTTATCATCATTATGGTTATCATCATTATGGTCATAAACTTTATGGTTATCAACTTTATGGTTATCAAATTTATGGTTATCGTCATTATGGTCATCATCATTATGGTTATCATCATTATGGTTATCATCATTATGGTTATCAACATTATGGTTATCGTCATTATGGTTATCGTCATTATGGTTATCATCATTAAGGTTATCATCATTATGGTCATCATCATTATGGTCATCAACTTTATGGTTATCAACTTTATGGTTATCAAATTTATGGTTATCATCATTATGGTCATCAACTTTATGGTTATCGTCATTATGGTTATCAACTTTATGTTTATCATCATTATGGTTATCATCATTATGGTTGTCATCATTATGGTTATCGTCATTATGGTTATCAACTTTATGGTTATCAACTTTATGGCTATCATCATTATGGTTATCGTCATTATGGTTATCGTCATTATGGTTATCGTCATTATGGTTATCGTCATTATGGTTATCGTCATTATGGTTATCATCATTATGGTTATCATCATTATGGTTATCATCATTATGGTTATCAACTTTATGGTTATCATCATTATGGTTGTCATCATTATGGTTGTCATCATTATAGTTATCATCATTATGGTTATCAACTTTATGGTTATCATCATTTTGGTTATCATTTTGGTTATCAACTTTATGGTTATCATCATTAAGGTCATCATCATTATGGTCATCATCATTATGCTTATTACCATAATTATGGTTATCTATCATCATGGTTATCACAATTATGATTATCATTATGTTTATTATCATTGTTATAGTTATCATCATGATTATCGTTATGTTTATTATCATTGTTATGGTTATCATCATGATTATCACCATTATTATTATTATTATTATTAATATTAATATTATTATTATTATTATTATTATTATTATTATTATTATTATTATTATTATTATTATTATTATTATTATTATTATTATGATTATCGTCATTAAGGTTATCATCTTTATTTGGACCCATACTCAACATATTAATATGCCAATAAACAAAAAAATATCTGAAAATATTCAAATGGAACATAAATCCAAATGGCAATGTAACATTCCTTTTTGGACAGTGATCAAACTTATTTGAATGTGATTTGTGTATGTGATTCAAGGTATTAATATATCAATGCTAATACGATACAAAGGCCGGGGAAATATAAATATCGTTTCCCATCACGGCTCTCAAAAATATTTAGTTGAAACAAAACAATATTTTTTCTGGCCTTATATACAAATTATATGAGGAGATGACTTTTCTAACCAAATGAATAGTAAAATATACCTATGTATCTCCTTGAGATAATCATTTTTAAAAAATCATCATGTAATATCATTTATGCAGAAATAAAATGCATTTTCGGTGGGTTTTACAATGCAATATTAGCGGTATTGAGCTCTGACTTCAGTTAACTTACCTTCATTGATGACGTCACGGAGATTGTCGATTTTCTCATTGGCAGTAACCTCAGTCTTCCCTCCCACCCATATCTCATTGAGTCCGTCTAACTGCCGAGTTTGATGTCCAATAAACTCCAAGTTGATGCTCAGTTTGGTGTTTAATTCTTGCAGCTCTTCTTCTGATTGGATGACAGCAATATCGGCGCCGTATTTCATCTCACAGTATTGTCTTGGGTTGCTATGGATTCCAGGCACGACGATGTAGCGGGTTGATCTAACAGAGATTTCTACCGTTGCTGGGCCTGTACCTTTAAAGAAGAAGAAAAGTTCCATTATAAAATGTACCATTTTGTCATATCTGAGAACAATATAACTTATTATTGCTCTCCGATTACATATACTAATGATAACACATGCCTTGAACAACACCACTTTTAAGCTGGTTGATCAAAACCTTTGATAAAATTCTAAAAGTACTTTTGTTTGTAATGTTTCTCTTCTTGTTTGTGATATATAATCTTATTACTTATTTTCAACGAATATAAAATATTATATTCTTTTTTAACTTAACCGCATTCATAACAAATAAATCTATATTTCCAAGAAAATGGATATTCTTAACAATTAATGTGACCTTTAGTCTGTTTACGATGGTATCTCCTATCAAAAATTGATATTTTCAGTGATGTGAAATTCAAGACCTTGTAATTTTTTATTTTGTGTGAAAAAAGATACATAACTAAGATATCATTACCTTTACAGAAAGGAAGGTCGCACATTTCCCATTCTTCATTTGGGTCTGTCGTGTAACACCAAGGCCCGGCGGCCAAACTGAGGCTTGCTGGGTTGCGACAATAGTTTGATGCGCCACCTAGTGAATAGCACTTAAGTCACAATAAATATCAAATATGGAGGTAAATTTAGGTACACATCCCCATTTTATGGCATTGATCCCATGGTGTCATTCATTATTATTTTTGTTTCATTCTCAGCAGGACAAGACTGTTTGCGTTTTCAAACTAATAAAATAATGAAAAAGAGGGATGCCAAGTTACTCTCCGAAAAGAGTAGTAATACCAGTTGCGCGCTTCTATCTGATCTGTCACTGTGGTGCCAATATATCTCTATAGAATGTACTTACTAAATGCAATGTGAAGGCGATGATTAGAACAATCGACTCATGTGAGATTAAGGCTTTACATTGGACTAAATTTATATTTAATTTATTGCATACACGTGTGAGAAATAATATTCGTGTGAGAAATAATATTCGGTTGCTTTCATTTACGTCATTCAATCACCATCACGTCTATCAAACATGTCCTTTGAGACATTGGGTCGTCTCACAATGCCTTTAATGAATAATACCTATGAATAATGCTATTTTGGATAATGGAAAACATTTTATTGTGACGTCTTTCACACGATAAATCTGCAGCTTCAATGCAATTTTTCTTGCTCATCAAATGATTAAGAAAATCCTCACTTACTTAAAGTTGTATCAGGGAAAAATGCTGGGTTGGTGTTGCTGTGGCGATGTGGAGTTTGGCTGTCCCATCTCTGACATGTTTTGCCACTTACTGTCTGGGATAAAGTACCAACAAAGTCCAAACCCATGTCACTTGTCTTGCAATCTGGAAGATCAAAATACACATGATCTCATTGTCACATGACAACCTTTATTAAATGCCTGTAGGGCATGTATGTTGCAGAATATTGCAGCAATCAGACATTTCACAACCGGATAACAGTATTTCAATTTTCAAAAGCCTTTGATCTATTTAGAGGTGTCTCTATTTCTTTCTCATACGACAAATACCCTTCTTTAAATGCCTTGCTGTTTTCTTAATCAAATATATCAAGTGATATTTTTAATCCATGAAAAGTTTCACATGAGTTTTAATCAAGCAAATCTTACCTTTACCAGCTGAGCAGAAATCAATAGTGCAATATATCCATTGCCAGTAGGAGGCGTTCACTCCATGGAATAGCCCCCCTCCGATGTAATGGCAGTCTCTCCTCCTCATGTAGAGTTTCCCTGAGCCCCTCGTCGTCCCTACTCCACACTTCCCCATGGGAGCCAATACGTAATTAAGACTCGTCGCACCATCCAGAGAACACCAGTCCAGCCAACAATTAGTCCACTGCCATGGTCTGCATGCACACAAACCGAAAAAACATGTCTATCAAGTATGTCTACCAGGTATGTCTTCCAAGTACGTCTACCAAGTATGTCTACCAAGTATGTCTACCAAGTATGTCTACCAAGTATGTCTATCAAGTATGGCAACCAGGTATATCTATCAAGTTTGTCTACCAAGTATGTCTACCAAGTATGTCTTCCAGGTTTGTCTCCCAAGTATGTATATCAAGTATGTCTACCAGGTATGTCTACCAAGTATATCTACCAAGTACGTCTACCAAGTATGTCTACCAAGTATGTCTACCAAGTATATCTATCAAGTTTGTCTACCAAGTAGGTCGACCAAGTATATATACCAAGTATGTCTACCAAGTATGTCTACCAAGTATATCTATCAATTTTGTCTAACAAGTATGTCTACCGAGTATATCTACCAAGTATGTCTACCAAGTATATCTATCAAGTTTGTCTACCAAGTATGTCTACCAAGTATGTCAACCAAGTATGTCAAGTTTGTCTACCAAGTAGGTCGACCAAGTATATCTACCAAGTATGTCTACCAAGTATGTCTACCAAGTATATCTACCAAGTATGTCAACCAAGTATGTCAACCAGGTATGTCTACCAAGTATGTCTATCAAGTATGTCTACCAAGTATATCTACCAAGTATATCTATCAATTATGTCTACCAAGTATGTCTACCAAGTATGTCAACCAAGTATGTCGACCAAGTATATCTACCAAGTATGTATATCAATTATGTCTACTAAGTATGTCTACCAAGTTTGTCTACCAAGTATGTCTATCAAGTTTGTCTATTAAGTATGTCTACCAAGTATGTCTATCAAGTTTGTCTATCAAGTATGTCTACCAAGTATATCTATCAAGTTTGTCTATTAAGTATGTCTACCAAGTATGTCTATCAAGTATATCTATCAAGTATGTCTACCAAGTATATCTATCAAGTAGGTCGACCAAGTATATCTACCAAGTATGTCTACCAAGTATGTCTACCAAGTATGTCAACCAAGTATGTCTACCAAGTATGTCTACCAAGTAGGTCTACCAAGTATGTCGACCAAGTATGTCAACCAGGTATGTCAACCAGGTATGTCTATCAAGTATATCTATCAAGTATGTCGACCAAGTATGTCTACCAAAAATGTTTACCAAGTTTGTCTACCAAGTATGTCTACCAAGTATGTCTACCAAGTATGTCTACCAAGTTTGTGTATGGCCCCATTAATCAATTAAAATTCCTTTAGATCATTTAAAAAGCCTTCGCAAGTTATAAATCTACAAGAAATGGGTTTATTACAGAAAAAAGAATATATATAAGTGTATAGGGATATATATTTGGACGCATATTTTGAAAAAAAAAATCAAATGAACTTCAAGCTCGTATAAAAACATGCGTTTGTGGCAGGAATTTTTAAAAGTAAATATAATTCTTTGATTAAGATTATATTACATCGTTGTTTGAGATAAAATTAATGTAAATGGTATATGAATATGAATTCCTTTCATATTTTAAGCATTGGTGAAGTCTTATATATTGTATTTCAGCGTTTTGATAAAGGAGTCTCCTGTTCATTTACCTTGATTCGTTTCTATCTGGTGTACCACCCAGCTGGTTACAGTAGGTGACGTATGTCCTCATTGCAACTTGGTACGTTACCCTTGTCCCGCATCCGCCCCGACGGGATGGTACCAGTCCAACCTCATTATCACCACTGATATGGCACCAGTCAAAGAAGCAATTAACAAACTAGAAACATATGTAAAATAAAAAATAATTTCAATAATATAAAGATTTGAGTTCCATGGTGAAAACAGATGCCCATAAAAAGAAGCATTGGAACAAGGTCAATCACGTGACCTGTGGTTATGCTAATATAATCATAGACGCTGGCAATAATTACCTGTCCTGGATCAAGATCTCCTCCTTGGAATGTTCCATTCATAGCATTACAGTCAGACACCTTCATGAAGACAGCTCCGGTGAAGAGAGTCTCGGTTTGATTGGGACAGCCGCCAGGTGGCCACGCTGCCATATATTCCACTACAACATTCACAGGGGGTGGGAGGTGTTGAGTTTTCTGTTTTTTTGTTTTTCATACATTTCATTTATTTTAATATCTGGCTAGGCAAAGGCAAATCTATACATTTATGGCCAGAAAAAGAATACATCATATGAATTGAATGGTTTTAGATGGTAATAAGCACTAAATATTGATGCAAGATGTTTTTCACTGATGAACCGGATCCTGTTTGTTTTCTGTTCAGATTAAAATGCCAATTGGCCAATCAAGATTAAAATGCCAATTGGCCAATCAAGAGAAACTTGACCCTTGAGCTCAGTTTAATAGGATGTTTACCAAACAAATCCCCCATCCCTCTGAACATTCATTCCACAAAAAAGATACCCACGGTTCTATCTGTCCATAATTTATTCAAAGTTTTTTTTGGGGGTCCCGAATGCCCTTTTTCAATAAGATGCCTCTGTAAAACATATTTATGACATTTAAGAGTTGAATACACAAGCAACTTGGTATTTGGTGACTCCTATGATATTTATGGGAATCATATTCCGTTTAATGCATTTCATTCATAATAAAGCGATGGGAACAGGATTTTTCATATTTGGTCAGACTGATATATAAGTTTTTTTTCATACAACCTGCTAAAAAACAGATTAACTCGCCACACAGTTTGACCAATTTCCAATCATCGAAATAATGCATTGTCTTTATATTTTTTTCGTATTTTGTTGTTGTTGTTACAGGACAGTCCATAATTATCAATAAGATCTACATTATCTACAAAATATGGTCATATTAAAATACATTAATAAAATCATATAAGCCATAAAAAGGCTGATGATACAACATACACCAATGTTTCAAGGACCCACTAACTGTACATCTGTCCCTTTCCAAACACAATTCATATCATTAATATTGCATAGCTACTCACCCTCATTGTGGATAGGGTGCCTTAAATCAAATGATAAAGAATGGACTGAAGTTATTTACTTTTATAACAATTATTATAATGATAGTACCTGGTGGGAGCTCACACAGAGGTCTTCGGCGTTGAAAGCATGCTTTTGAGTAAAACTTAAATACAGTAGTGTTTGTGTTGCCCCTGTTCCTTCTTCCCTGCCAGTTGGACATTGTAATGCAGTTTGGACCTGCAAATCACCGAACCTCATCTTCACTACAATTTATAGCATTGTGAAAGGTTTGTGTTCAAAACTAAAGGAGATTTTAGCAATCTTTGTTTATCAAATAAATTGATTTTATTATCACTATTGTATTTACAAAACAGGTTTTCTGTTTTGTTCTTTTTTATGTTTAAATATCACATTTGAAATCATGTTATATGGACTGAATATTTTGAGAAAAAAATTCATGATATTTAACTCTCTATGTGGAGTAAGTTGTCTTCTAATATCTACTTACCCTGGCTGCTGTATGTAATATCCCGAGTAATGTTCACCTTCCTATTTCCGGGTACAGTAGTGGATCCATATATCCAAAAACCTCCAATTTCATTCATATTTGCTATTTCCTGATGTTTGATAAAATCAGGTTAAAATTCAAATTGTATTGTATATTTTAAAAACACAATAAAAATGGTTTCTTTCAAAACACAAGCATGGTTGGACAAGATTGAACGTACCATTAATACTTAAAGTATTAGATGTATTAAAAGATAAGTTGCCGACTTAACAACAATTCCAACAAATAAACCACACACTGCTTTTAATTCTAACAACAAAAGTACAAAAACATGTAAAGGGGGAATATTTTCTACCTGAACATGTAAGTCTATCAGAGTAGATGTGACATGCTCAATGACGTCATCTCCCTGGAGCCTGGCGAGGCGAGCTGATTGGCCACCATACTTCCGGCAGGTGGCGTCGCCTTCGCTGTCTGTATTTGAAGACCACAGCGCTGGTATTGCATATCTTACAAAGGTAGTGTACCCCGGAAATGTGATCGTTTCTGAAAAATAGAGAAAAGTGCAGTTTATATTTTCCTTTTCTGTTAAGTCAAGGTCAGATTGGTTTCCTCTTATAGAATTTGTAATTTGCAAGTCCTGTGCCACCTTGTTTTTTTTAAAAATCAAAACTTGTTTATTTCCCTCGGACAGAGCTCCAAATATTGGAAAATGATGAATAAAGTAATGTCATATCAATGCAATGCAAGAGAAATATTCCAACCCATTTTGTACAGTCTCAGTAATCATGAAAATGTGAGTTTTAATCTCATTTGAAATCAAAATGCACCAGTGCAATCAAACACCTGTGGTTTTTGAAAATTCTGAAATGGATATGTCCATTCGTCTCATGACAAATCTTCCATATTGGCTGGCTCTTTATTATTGTTGTTTTTATTGATGTTTTTATTATTACAGCAAAAACCTTTATAAATGTTTCAATGATATCGCTCTCTTCCTTTCCCACGGGTTATGTAGCTTGTTTTTTAACAACAAAAAAATAACATTTTGGGAATTTTTCTATTTCAAAAATATACTCTGGAAAATGTCTATAGTGGCAAGGGGTTTTTTATTCGGCTTTTACAACTTACACATGTCAGGCGTGAATAAAAAAAGAGCGCCAATTTAATCAAGACTAAAATAAAATATGAAAACACCAGGGTACAAATTTGAAGATTTTTGCACAGAAAAAAAGGAATACAACAAAATGTTAAAAGAACTTTCACAATTATTATACATATATATACAAGAGATCCAGTGGGCAGCCTAAAATAAATGACAAAAGGTTGTCCCCCGTAGTGAAGGACGCAAGCCTTGTCAGTTGAAAAATATAATCCAACTAAAGTTTCTCAAGCCAGTGATCTTTGTTTATTTAACCCGAGGCCATTGGCTGGTATCATATCTCACATCAAGTGCTTCTGTCCTTGTTTGTGAGGCAACACAAGCACACGCTTGAACATTGTAAACATGAAAATCATCTTCGCTATTATATTCATAGCCTGCATCAGACTTTCAACTACAGAATGCAATTTATAAATATACACCAAGTGGCAAAAAGAGTACTCTGAGAAACTTGTTTATGTAGATTTAGACTAGTTTAATTATCATTTTTTCAATAGGCTGTCACCAAAAATTGAGTTTTCACTTTCAGGTTTCTGATTGTTGGTGAAACTAATAAGTGCAATTATATTCATTGCTCTGTGCAATATTTATTTAATGTTTAGAACAATTTTTTATCAAAATATATCGATATCAATTATCAGTTTAATTATCGATTTCCCTGGTCATGATGATTCAGTTATGAATAATTAATTATCATGATATTAATCATGATCAGTAAGATGTTCTCATAATATTATCTGAAAATATATTTGGAGCTCTGTGACCTTTGATTTTCCTTTGGTTTTAAGGGGAATGACAGGTTCTCATGTGCATATCTATTTTGAACCTTCCATCTTAAGAGTAATAATTCAATGTCAATTCTGGCATTCACCGGGGGCCAGTGAAATTCTCAAAGTTTTTCACCAAAATAGCCATACATTATATTCTAACTATTCTAGCTGCATAGTGTATGGCAAATAAGTTATTAACAAAAATGATTATATCTTGTTAAACAATTGAAACTGAATCCGTGGTGCTATGTCCGATGTAAGTTGGCCGCGACCCGGCATATGTAAGATCATACTTTGTTATATTCACACTATATGGGACGCTCAGATCATATATCAAAAACAAAATGGCGATAAATCTTGTTATTATTCTCAGAAGCCTTTTCAACGCAATTATTTTTTTCTTGTTTTTAAATGGAAAACAAGTTTTTGAAATGTGAAATGTGGCATCAATTTATTCAAAACATATCATATTTTATGTTATTTTCAAAAAACAGAATATTGCCATATTTAAGTTATAATATATTATTCTGACAACCTGATATTGTGTTTAATGTACACAGTGTATGAATAACACTCATAATTTAGGCAGTTTTACTTATGAGTCACCATCTTAGTCACATGACCTGTATACAAAAAAGGTTGAGAGTAACTCAAACTGCTTTTTCATGTCAAATATATTTTACAAAGATCTCGAGACAAAATCTAAATGATGACATTTCTGCATTTTATCAAAACACAATATATGTTTAATATATATCTTGCACGCTAGTTTCTTGCTTCCATGCAGATCATGCAATTAATCAATTTATAGGCTTCCAAAGATGTTTAAAGACATTAAAATCTTGAAAATAAAGTTGCTGGATATACTTCAATTTTATGTGTATATCTTGACGTAATTGATATTCACACTTACCTTGCCCATTTAAAATAGCTATTTTTATGACAAAAACATAAATTATCCAGTATAATTTATAATCCATGTTTTTTGGCGTGTGTCAGTGTGTCATTTAATGATGGGTAGTCAGTTGTCAGGACTGCAGAGTGGCGCCCTGTCTCACCCCTGGTGTGCTGTGATAATATATCTCCATCCTTTCACACAATGCACCTCCCCCTGCCTCAACAGGGTGGAAAGGGGGTAAGACACTACCTCCCCCTGCAACAACAGGGATGGAAAGGGGTAAGACTCTACCTCCCCCTTGCCCCAACAGGGGTGGAAAGGTTAGGACTCTACCTCCCCCTTGCCCCAACAGGGTGGAAAGGGGGTAAGACTGTACCTCCCCCTTTCCCCAACAGGGATGGAAAGGGTAAGACTTTACCTCCCCCTTGCCTCAACAGGGTGGAAAGGGTAAGACTCTACCTCCCCCTTGCTTCAATAGGGATGGAAAGGGAGAAGACTGTACCTCCCCCTTGCCTCAACAGGGATGGAAAGGGTAAGACTCTACCTCCCACTTGCCCCAACAGGGATGGAAAGGGTAGGACTCTACCTCCCCCTTGCCCCAACAGGGTGGAAAGGGTAAAACTCTACCTCCCCCTTGCCCCAACAGGGATGGAAAGGGTAAGACTCTACCTCCCGCCTTGCCTCAACAGGGATGGAAAGGGAAGGACTCTACCTCAACAGGAATGGAAAGGGTAAGACTCCATCTCCCCCTTATATAAGACGGTGCCTCCTGCTTGCTTCTGCCAGGGCGGAAATGTTAAAACCATACATCCCCCCAAACCCTTGTCAGGGTAGAAAGGGTAGACCATGCGTATAGAGTTAAAAGGAATGCAGTGTACCCTCTGCTTGCTAAAAGGAAATGGGCGTATCCGTACTCTTGTCTCTTTTCAATTACCACATTTAAGTCCCATGTGTAAAGAGGCAAAATCACATCCCCACCTTTGCTTTCATTGGAAGATAAAAGTCTACGTATATACCCCCTTGCTTCCTTACACAGAAGTCCTAAACCATTGCCTCTGTTAGGAAAGAAGAACAATATGTGTTGATCATGTGTTGATCATGTGTTGATCATGTGTTGATCATGTGTTCAGATATGCGAGGCATTTGCTAAGGCGCTGGGGCACTTACAGGGATAGAGTGCGCTAGAGTAACTGCACATAGTACCAATATAGTAGTAACCAAGGGGGTGACCTTTCCCCTACTTTGCTTTATTTAGTAGTAACCAAGGGAGTGACCTTTCCCCGACTATTTGGGAGAACAAATAGCTTCGCTGAGATCTGGATGTGACCTAACTTTAAAAGGTTATTCTTATTTGTTATATAATATAAAATATCTTCAATAAAAAGGATAACATATCATGATGGAATATCGGGACAAATGACATTATATTGTGCAAAATTAGTTCAGGCTTTAAAGGAAATTCCTAAATTTGAGGATAAGAAACCCTGAAATTAAGTTGATATACGATCAGATTAGGTACAAACCTGGTGCTTGTAGTTCATTTAAGAAATAGTTCATATGAATGTTATTGTTGAATTGTTCATTTGAATGTTACAGTTGAATGTATTTGTATGTGCATGGCAATATGAAGACTATATGCTTTACAAAAAATAAAAAATAGGACAACTTAAATGAGGTTTGTGAATTCAGAGTGATTATTAGTTCTAACAAATATCAAATGCTTAAAATATATTTTCAAATAGTTAAATAATGCACAAGAAGTGTTGAGGTTTGTTTTCCCGCCAGATGGCACCTCTTGTTGCAACCATGCGTGTCAGTCACGTGTGAGCTCACGAAGAAAGAATCGATACTGAAGGATCCCGAGCAGGGTGCAGTGAGCAGCTCAAATCCTATAGTCTATCAAACACTCACCAATCATATTGAGGTCAAATACAAAATGAATAGTTTGGAGCTGATTGGAATATTCATCTTAACTATAAACCTGCCACAGTCAGATACATTAGGTGGGTCATAGTTATATTATATTACTTATTAAGTTTAATGTTTTAGATGGATCATGTATTATTGATTGGGAAGTTTATTTTATTCTTAATGATTGAACTTGTATTAAAGAAATCAAGAACAATGTCAAGTATATGCATTTACAAAAGAAGGACGATCATTGCTATGTATTGAGCGTTAATCTCCATATTGCAACTTGTCCATGGTTCTATTAATGAATTTATTATTTCTCAAACCATAATATAATTATGTTTTAATTGTGATAAGAATTTGCGGACTAAATGTTCTTTATGTAGACAGGTGGATGAAAAACAGAAAATATGATAAATATTTATGTGAATTGAAGAATATTTCCTTATTATTATAATAATTATAAATGCTTAAAATAACTAAATGTTTGATCTTCGATATAATGATAATAATCTTTGCATCTGTTATGTTCCTCAAGCAAGTTGATACACCAGAGGAATTAATTATTGATTGATTTAATCTGATCTGCCTGCTGGCTTTACCAGGTCAAGCCATCTTCTCCAATACCTTGGTGCCATGCCAATGAACCTGTTTATTAGCAACCACCAGAAACTTTCAGAATTGTGTCAGTTGTAATATCATATAATATGTTCAAACTGTTTTATGCGTAAATCATAAACAATAGTCAATTGATATCATATAACTGTCTATCTAATCAATGCAGATGGTGTTAAAGATAAAAAACGTCATATCTCTTTTTATTAGATAAATGATAATTAAAATATAATGATAAATTGAGCTTGTAAAAGACCTGATAAATCTGATTCAATTTTCTGGGTAATTAATCATCTGACTTTAAGACAACACATTATAACATTCCTTAATGTAAAAGAAAAACACCATAATGAAAAGGAAAACACCACAGGGAGACATGTTCAGGACACTTTGGGGATTAGCATTTTAAACCATCTTCTTAAGGAGCATAAATACATCGATGTAACCTATAGATGAAGATGAATGTTGAAATGGTGGCTGTGTACCACTGAGAAAATACCTGATATTTAAGGGTCTGAATCTAGCCACCTTATGTAGGCTATGGTAAACTTCTTATCGGGTAGACCATGATGTGATTGTGGTTAACAAAATTTAAATCCTTTTGTTAAATTGATTTTAATATATTTCAAATTTCATATTCTTATGTAATCTTGTCTGTCTGACTTTGAGTAGCTTAGAGCGGTGAATATTTTTGATTGCCTAGAGCAACCCTTTACAAACTTGAAAGACAACCTTGAAGAAATATTGAAAACGTTTATTTAATTCCCTCCTCCAAATCTAAGAATCCCAAATATTGGGGGCATCTGTTTGGTAGATACCCACAAATAGGATATCCTGTCTATGAATAAGATATGAGCCCAAACCGTAAACGTTTCTCCATACAAAAAAGCTGAAATTTAGAAATATGACAGATTATTTACATTCCAGAACCAGTAACATTCCCTGGATATAATCCATCGGTGAGATATGATATCCCAGCCCTATGGACCTCAAATACAGGAAACGAAGGCGACGCCACCTGCCGGGAATATGGTGGCCAATCAGCTCGCCTCGCCAGACTCAAGGATGATGACGTCATCGATTACATAAAATCTACCCTTCTCAGTCTGCATGCAGAGGTAAATGTATTTTATATCAATATCTGAATACTAAATTTATTATCGACATGCTTTTGTTTTAATTGGTCAAATTTCTTTCAGGGGGAACTGGAATTGTATGCGGTGGAAGGATTTTGGATCCATGGTCACACGATGTTATCTGAGAACACGAATATCAAACTAAAACAGGACCTAGATTCAGGTAATGAAAGGCTTTATAGTAGTGAAAATGGACAAATTATTACTTGAGAGTAACATAAATGCCAAGATAAGTTGAAAAATATATGATAATGCTCATTACATTAATAGTTATTTGAACATATTCATATCAATCATAGACTGAAAATATTAATTTGGTATAAAAATAATGATATTGATTTCAAATCTATCAAATGATCACTAGAACTTCACGCTAAGGATGAATATATTTAACAGGTTTGAATTGTGTGGCGCTGTCTAAATGGCATAAATTGAGAGGAAGAGAGAGTTATCGCAGTACAGAATATTACTTTTATTCAAAACCGTGTCAACAACTTAGGCGCCCCCTATGTGAGCTTCCTGCAGGTAATGATAATAATAATAATAATAATAATAATAATAATAATAATAATAATAATAATAATAATAATAATAATAATAGTAATAGTAATAGTAATAGTAATAGTAATAGTAATAGTAATAATAATAATAATAATAATAATAATAATAATAATAATAATAATAATAATAATAATCCCATTTTTTAAAGCAAGGTAAATGCATAGTGAACATCCATTATTTTCATATAATCGTTCTCAATTATAGTTTCAATAAGATGTTCACAATTCAGCAAACGTCATTATTTCTTCTATTTTGATACCTAAAATATGCAAATCACAGACTGTCGTATGATAATGTTGTAGTGGAATATATGGCAGCGTGGCCACCTGGCGGCTGTCCAGGTAATACCGAGACTCTGTTCACTGGGGCTGTCCTCATGAATGTCTCAGACTGTGATGCCTTGCTTGGAACACATCAAGGGCATCAACAACACTACGCACAGGTATCAACATTTGCTTCCTCATTTATTCTAATATATATATTTTCTTTCCCAAAGTCTTATTTTATATTGTGTATGTCAATAAACAAACCTACATCCTACATGGAGACTGATACTTTCACGTTATTTGGTGGTCCATACCTGTCTTTCTTACTTACCCTATTCTGTATCACTAATTGAGTTTGAGTAAAAATGACTTTGATGAATATTTTACAATGTTTAATCATCGATGTTGTTTATGGCACCCATTCTTCTGCTGAAATTTCAGCCGGTGGAGTGCTTTTTTGACTGGTGCCTTATCAGTGATGTTAGTGAAATTGGACTGGTTCCCGCTCATCGAGGTGGATGTGGGGACCAGGTGCCCTATCCCGGTGCTATGAGGTCATATGTGACTTCCTGTAACCAATTAGGCGGCAAATCTGTCAGGCATGAATCAAGGTATGAATGAATTTACTGAAGACAGGACAATGTGAAACATTTAATACAGCCATGTATCTGGAAGGCGTGGACAGATATTGATTTAATTAGTACAGTTCAATAAGAAGTATGAGAGTCATCATATATCAAAAGCTGCTATATAAATCCGGTCAAATCTTTTTTTCCTTTTTGTTAACATATATTTCTTGTTAAAAATTGCATATAAATATTTTGTGAGTCTACAAACAAACACAGGGTACGAAGTGTTGAGCAAAACAGATAATCTAATATAATATATGTTTAGACAAAAATAAAAAAATAATATAAAAACTTACAGGACCGGGACGTGGACACGGTGGACAGACTGCTGGTTAGACTGGTGCAGCCTGGAGGGAGATTCAAGCCTTAAGTACCTACTGGCACCGATAGACAAATGCTCCATTGAGAAAAAGAGGGGATCCGCCAAACTCTACATGAAGCAGAGAGACTGTGAGAATATCGGGGGTGGAATACCTTTTGGAAGTGTGGGGAGAGACTGGATTTATTGCACATTTGATCTGTGCACAGCATCTGCAGGTTTGGTTTTAGTTTTTGTATTTGATATCATGCGAATATTACATAACATGCGACGATTGTACATGTATTATAATATATTGATAACCATATTAAAAAAGGTTGACCATATCATACAAAATGTAGGCCATGTTTTCAAAATGATGTCATTTTCTTCAAATGGTAATTTTTTTCAAATAGAAAACAATAGGATTGTCCATATATTTTGAAATAGGGATACTCATGTTAAACAAAAGGACGACCATATTATTAAAAATTCTGACCTTATTTCTATAAATTTTATATTTTGAAATAAGGATAGCCGTGTTAAACATATTATTCAAAAGGTTGACCATGTTTTCCAAAATGATGGTAATTTTGTTGAAATGTAAAATAATAAGGGGCTAAAATGTATTGGTCAATGATATTGAGGGGTAACTATAATAATTATGTTCACAGACATAATAGCAATGATATCCTACTCAAGCTCCTGGGGTAGCCAGTCTTAAAGGTTTCAATAAACAAATAACAACCACGCTCTCAGCACTCTTAAGTCATTAAGAGAAAAGGAAGGCACAAACGGGCAACAGAGACCTTTAATTCAGTGATACACAGGGATATATTAATATCTTCAGAATATGGAGCGGCTTTATTACTTCAGCTTCTCCATGTCATCTATTAACATTGTTTTGTATAATATAATTTATGATGATTTCTTTTTCCAGATTGCAAATGGTCTGAGATGGGTCGAGAATACAGAGGGACTTTAGCCCAAACACTAAGTGGCCGAATGTGTCAGAGATGGGACAGCCAAACACCACATCTCCATAGCAACACAAACCCAGCATTCTTCCCTGATACTACATTAAGTAAATAGAGTTTTCCTAACAAAGATTCATGTTCTTTTAATAATACCCTTTCAGCATGATTTGAGATATATACGGCCAAAATAAGCCTTCCATGGGTGCTCAATGCCCTACTCCTTGTTATGATTCACTGAGGAACTTTCAGTATGTAAAGTACGCTATTACCATTCTATAATATATGTAATATTCTTTCAACATTCAAAGGTGAGATACCCTGATGTTGTTTTCTTTCCATACCACACATAATTTCGTTTAATCTGAGCTGATATTAAGAGGCTCTGCCTGTAAAAACATGCAAAATGTGGCGAAGGGTGTTCCCACAGATCAAGACAAGCCATATTTCATTGTTAAAAATAAACAGTGAATATATCGGTAGAGATGCCCCTCTGAAACAATGACTGTCAGGACTTACTCCTGTTTCCAGGCACAGCATCCAACTATTGCCGGAATCCCTCAGGCTTGGCTGTTGGAGTGTGGTGTTATACAACAGATCCTGATAAAGAATGGGAGATATGTGATCTGGCCTACTGTGAAGGTAAGAAATCAAAGGTTCACTCAATGCACGTGATTCCCTTAAGAGAAAGTTTCTGACTTGCAAGAGTCCTTACTGTAAACGAAATCCATTGTGGGGTAATGAAAAGATTTGCCTGCAACATTATTTGCATGACAACAGACAACCTTCTCTCATTTGTCTCCCAAAATTATTGTGACAATAGAAAACTTTTTCTCGTTTGTCACCCAAAATTATTCTCAGGTTCTGGTCTCCCATAATTATTCTCAGATTCTGGTCTACCAAAAGTATTCTCAGATTCTGGTCTACCAAAATTATTCTCAGATTCTGGTCTCCCAAAATTATTCTCAGATTCTGGTCTCCCATAATTATTCTCAGATTCTGGTCTACCAAAATTATTCTCAGATTCTGGTCTCCCAAAATCATTCTCAGATTCTGGTCTCCCAAAATCATTCTCAGATTCTGGTCTCCCAAAATCATTCTCAGATTCTGGTCTCCTAAAATTATTCTCAGATTCTGGTCTCCTAAAATCATTCTCAGATTCTGGTCTTCCAAAATTGTTCTCAGATACTGGTCTCCCAAAATCATTCTCAGATTCTGGTCTCCCAAAATTATTCACAGATTCTGGCCCAGCAGTAGTAGAAATCAATATCAGATCAACCCGCTACATATTCGTACCTGGAAGTAACGACAATCCCAGACAATACTGTGAGATGAAATATGGCGCCGATATTGCTGTCATCCAGTCAGAAGAAGAGCTGCAAGAATTAAACACAGAACTCAACATACACCCGATATTCAAACATCATAAAAGAATATTGCGAGATGAGTTTAATGAAATTTGGGTTGGTGGGAAAACAGATATAGCCGTTAACCAGCAAGTGCAGGATCTCGGGGACATCATCAATTCCGGTAAGGGACTTGCACATGTTCCTATTGGCTGATATTTTACAATGTATGACTAAATGTATGACTAAAATAAAGCTATTAAACGATGATAAATATTAACCTTATTTTGACATGATTATTTTGACATGATTATTTTGACATGATTATTTTGACATGATTATTTTGACATGATCATTTTGACATAATTATTTTGACATGATTATTTTGACATGATTTTGTTTTCTTAACTTTGACAATGAACTAAATGATTTAATATTTAGTATACTTAACTTTGACATTGGAAAAATGATTTTGATAATTATTTTACTTGACTTGGACATTGAAAAACGATTTGATATTAAGTTTACTTAACTTGGACATTGACAAAAAAATGAGTTGATTTTTAGTTTACTTGACATTAAATTTAGACTGGCCAGAGCAATGCGTAATTCTATCTAGATGGGACCCAGAGACAGATGCCTACACCTCCACAGACTACCATCTATACTCTCAGACGTGCAAAACATACAGGAAGCACTTCATCTGTGAGGTCCTACAGGGTATGTTATCATAGTAATAAACCAAATCAGAACCTGTACCGAGGACTGTACATAATTGGTCAGGATATAATTGTAATATTGCAGCTGGTTTAATGTCCAGCATCTATCTCAGATACTGGGAGTAAGTAATAGAGGAGGCGAAACCCATTAGCTTATCTTGCTACATTCAATACATGTTGTTTATCCTTTTGGGGTGTAGCATGTTTATACCTCCACTCAGAGTGGATATTTCTACATTGTTACATAATCATTCTGTCAAAACTTAACTCTCTTGTATAGCATAATTTGTTTGATGGCCTCAATACTTTGTATTTTGAATAGTAAACGTTGAACATACGTTAAAACCCCTATTTGGGCCCTGTATTTAATGGAAGATATTTGTCATAGAATATTAGCATAATTTCATTGTTTGATTGAAGTGGAGATCCCAGGATACCAGGTGGATGGTGGGGTACTGCAGGACGATATAAGGGATATAGAAACCTGCATAAAAGCCTGCACCTACCCATGCACATCTGTAGATTACATCTCTGGTGACCAGACATGCTGGTTTCACAACCAGAACTCAACCTGCTACCCAGGAAGAGCAACAGCTTCAACTATCACACATATCAGAAAATCAAATTGTGGTTTGTTTCTTTTAAACACTAAAATCAATAATTTCATGTTTATGATTGAGCAAAATCATATGAACAAAACAGAGGTGTCCATAATATTTAGATATATTTTCACAAAGATGAAGGCTTCACAATTCTGGGAGATAGAAATAAAATATAATAATAATGCTATTTTCTGTTCTGAAGGTATAGATTAAGTGTAAAAAGTGCACTAAAATGCCAAAAATCTTTTTTTAGGCTGCAACACTTTATTAGTGACTGGTAATGATGGGGTACACGACAATGCCTTCACTTCATCTTCTAGTATCTCTCATACATTAAGGAATATGACATTAATTAACCCACCATCTCAAGCTAGGCTAAATTCGGAGGACATCCTGACTGAAAATGGAGATTTAGTTCTGCCTGGGGCCTGGGTAGCACTTAACTCTGACCTTGACCCATGGATTCAAGTAAGTGTGATTTTATTATTATGTGTAAATATATGGATGTATATCTGTTTATTATGAAATACCTAGAGTTTGTCATTTAGAGGTTAACAATGTTGTCAAGAAAAATTAAAGCAACTGTTGGATGATAACACACCGAGTCGAGCTGCTGGAGTGGGCCCTGCTGCCACCTAGTATGAAGAAATCTGTCATGCATGGGTGAACTTTGTAGACATGCAAGCTTGGCCCAAAGCAGTAACAAATGCTGATTGACATGTCAATTTATTGGATACAATGTATTACATCCATAACTATTACAGTTTATTACATCATGTTTTCCGAAAATTACAAAACTGATTAGTAATTTCTGACGTCACTATCAGTTTTCAATCATATTACTAATTTAATGTGGATTCGATCCAATACTTTTGCATTTTACTATAAATAGGTGAATTTCACTTCACCAAGAGAAGTAATAGCAATAATAACCAAGGGATGGAATGGATCATCACCACAATGGGTTACAAAATACAAGCTCCAGATAAACACAGACCTTCATTGTGAAGATATGCAGTATTACAAGGAAATCAAAAGGAAAAACAAGGTTTGCCGGGTCAAATTGAATTCTTAATTATACAGTATCGAGCTCTTAAGTCATAGATATTGTCATTATGTCGTAGATATATAGGAACTTAAAAAAAAAAGATTTTCAAGTTTTGCATTTTTCTAGATTTAGCATGCAATAGCATTGATATATCATGGTTTTCCTATTGTTCAGGAATTTGAAGGCAACATTGACCCTACCACACCTAAAACTAATGGCCTGAAGCAAGTTATGAGAGTGCTATGCCTTCGGATCATACCTACTCACTGGGAAGGACCATCAGCGGCTCTCAGATTTGATATTGTAGGCTGCACAGGTAGGATATAAGTCTGTGACATATGCAAGGTGAACAAATAAAGAATTAATTAAAATAACCAAATCTTAACCAGAAAGAAGCTAATTATTGAGGTAGCCTTACTGTATGAATAGCATGAATTATACTTTACCATAGAGCACTATGATAAATGACTTATTATATCTTTTAATTCTGATAATCATGAAGGGTCATCAGCGGCTCTCAGATTTGAGTTTGTAGGTTGCACAGGTAGGATATAAGTCTAATCCTAACCAGAAAGAAGCTAATTATTAAAGTAGCCTCACTGTTTGAAGAGTACTGTTAAAGTAGCCTTACTGTTAGACTGCCATAGAACACTAAGATAAAAAACTTATTATATCTTTTAATTCTCATGATCATGAAGGAGTACGGCAGAACCTGGCTCTTGGGCAGCCAACCTATTCCAGCTCAGTGAACCATGAAGGAATAGCCGACAGAGCAGTGGACGGATACATGTTCACAAAGTTCAGTTGGAAAAGTTGCACGTCGACACAGGGCGAGAACAACCCATGGTGGACCGTGGACCTGGGAGATATCTACTTCATCAGTGAAGTAGAGCTCACAAACAGAGGGGACTGCTGTGGTAGTCATCTATCTCTATACCCTGCCTTTGTAGATTACCAATTTTATAGTTATATGATATGTTTTGCATTATAAACACAATTACGAAGCAGAAGATGCCATTACAAAAGCAAGATATATCATTAAGAGGTAGAACATACCATTGCAGTTTAGCAATATATACTAAAACGAGGCAGATATTTATTTTCCACTGAAACAAAACTAATGAGAAGCAATTATGATAATTAGACAAAAAATGTCATTTCCAAGCAATAGATGTTGAATAATAATCAACCATTTAATACATTCACAAATGGACCGATAGTTCATATATCTACGTATTGTGTTCTATTTAATATAGGGGAAAGACTAAGTGGTGTGACCATTGAAACAATGAGGGAATTTGATTATACCAAGGGACCTGGGGACAACTATTATATGTGTGGGCAGATAGCAGGACTCATTCCACAAGGATCAACTGTGTCTGTGCCATGCAAAACAGACCCACTTCCAAGAGGAAGATTTGTATTTATTCAACTTCCTGTTTATGGTATTCTTACACTGTGTGAAGTCAAAGTATTTGGAGAGAAGGGTCAGTATTACTGTTATCCTTTTATTTATTTATGGTAAAAACAATTTGTCTCAAACTTACTGATCACAGTGTTATAAAATAAAAACTGCACTATCGATTTTATTTTAGCTGTGCTGACTTTGTCAACACAGCATATGCAGTGAGGGGGGATATTTTTTTGTCATTCTGTATGTACATCAATTGCTTTTCGTTTCTTTAAATATTTAGTGAATTTCTTTCTTTAATATTCATAGTTAGCATGAATTCTATCTATTTTACATGGGGCCAGATTAAGATGATTTTTTTGAAAAAGAATACAAAGGCAAATAGCGAATTGTTTTGTACAAGCATATGGACCTCAGTAGAATGTGGAACATCCAGTGTCTCATTCTGCTGAATTATATATAGCTTCAGCTGGAACCCTCTGGCATCAAGCAATGTGGGGGTGATGCAGTATTTTTTATATTTTATTTACCACATTGACTGTTGCTGGGCTGAAAATTGTGCTTATTACATAAACTGATCATATATGAAGCAATTTACAGACACTTTCAAGAAATGTTGCTAAAAGTAATGGTCAGCACAGTCCTAAGGCTACTGACATTTGTTTTGGTTTGGTATTGTAAATCAGGTACATCACCATGTCATTATATTGTTGATGTTGTTGCAGCCAAGGTCACTAACATTGCCTTACATAAACCAACATACCAGAGCAGTAAAGGACACAGACTTGGTGATGCTGAACATGCCACAGATGGAGACCCAAGTACCCTCTTCTGGGGTCACGTGGGCAGACAGGCTAGCTGCACACACACACAAACAGAGAACAACCCCTGGCTGGTCATAGACCTACAGGAGGAATTCAAAGTTAAAGAAGTGGCTATCACAAACAGGGATGATTGTTGCTGTATGTGAAGTTCCAGGTCTAACAGTAGAAATCGTGAATATAATGTAAATCATAAAGTGTTCAATATTAACATGTATTGTTTTTGGCATATTTCTTAATAGTTATTTTCATGTAGCTAATGGGCAAACTTATGGATAAAATAATGATGTTTCCCACGTAAATAAATGGGATAAAAATGTCATTTTCAGATTTCTTGTAAAAGAACATTAAATATTATTCAAAATAATATTCAGATTGGGCATCATTCTTTGTTTCTTCAACATAATTTTATCATTCATTCCAGATGAAAGGTTGAGAAATGTATATGTACAAATTGGGCATAAATTGGATATTACAAAGGCAATAGACCCATCTTATGTGGAATGTGGCCATATCATAGATCCATTTCAAAAGGGAGAGACTCGGTATATTGAGTGTATCAAACCTATTAATGGCCGATATGTCAAAATAGTGCTTCTCTCAAACCACATCCAATTAACAGTCTGTGAAGTGCAAGTGTATGGAGAAAGAGGTTTGATATTAATTTATTATTGTGGCACTATTGATAGTGTATTCTTAGATACAGTGCAAAAGGTTGCATCATTAACACACATACTCCCAATCACAATGACAGGATGAAGTAAATGACATTCAGACTGTGTGCGAAGTAGAAGGCTTCTGTTATAAATTATAGCAAAAAATTGGCAGTTAATCACATATTTATTGGTATTTTATGTTTCTACAAACCTTGTCATGAGCGAGTTTAAGTGTATCATTTGTGGAACATTAATGGTGAATGTTTTTGTTGTTTTGTTGAAACTTGTATGACTTAAAAAGATAATTAAAATTGTCTTCAGGAATATAAGCTGCAATGTTTAGAGTTATTCTTTTGGCATGTCATACCCCAAGCTGTAATATAGACCTCATTAATGTACCCAAATAAATAAGAGTTTCTTTTTCAGTTTTCACTTATGGAGGTAATAGTCATGGGGCTTTGTGCAATTTCCCTTTCATCTATAATGGTATATCACATGCCCTGTGCATCACTGTACCCCATGGTCAGCTATGGTGCGGGACCACTCCGAGCTATGATCAGGACCATATATGGGGATACTGCTTAGGTAAGACAATTTTAATTACTAACTTATTAAACATACCAGTTTTACTTTGCAAGGCCTAAATTGATGGCTGTGGTTTAGGTTGGCTTGTTAACTAACCCCCCTGATCACTAATTAATCGCATTAATATTCAATTATCCCATATTTGGGATGCTGCTTAGGTAAGACAATTTTAATTACTAACTTATTAAACATACCAGTTTTACTTTGCAAGGCATAAATTGATGGCTGTAGGTGATGGAATGTGCTAATATATCCTCATAAAATGTAACACATTTGACTGAACAAGATCGACATGCTGGCTCAGACCTGAGTCTACTATTTGATATGTGTGACCAGGGCATACGAAAGTAGTGCTTGATAATTTCCTACTCCCCCTTATTATACATGATAATAACAAGATGCAGATCACATTAGACATAAAATGAATAGTGCTATTTAATAGCACAATAATGGCTTATTTTGTTGAAGTTATTAGAAAAATAATGAGATTAATTGAAGGGACTATATATTGATCTTTGCTATCAGGGGCTCATTCCTATATTTCCATGTTCTTTTCTTTGTTTTCAAGGTAGGTTTGTTTTCAAAATACCCTAGGTCGATAAGAATATTTTTTATGAATTTTTGAAGGTGAGGCATTTGCTTTGGTTTTCAATGGGGCATTGTAATAGTGGGCCGAGGCCTCAATTGTGCCCTAGAGGAAGGATCCTTTTATTCCATAACTTATAGCATCTCAGAGAACTGCTTGTACATTACAATAGAGATTGGCTTGTTAACTAATCCCCTTGATCCCATTAATCGCACTAATATCCAGTTATTCCCATTTATTTTACATCAGATGTGAGGCTAGAGGGAGGCAGACATAAAGGTGAAGGACGTGTTGAAGTGCAAGTTAAAGAAAAGTGGGGCACTGTTTGTGATGATGGATGGGATAACAAAGATGCCAGTGTTGTCTGTAAACAACTTGGATATTCAGGTTATATATGTTATTGTTATACATTCAACTTATCAAGCATAAATAAGCAATCTCAGAATGGCATTGTTATATAACTATTGGATTGATTGCAGGAGGGATTGTGGTAGGAATGCCTGTATTCCCAGCAGGGGTTGGTAGTGACATACTTTACCACCAGGTGGCTTGTAATGGCAGTGAGATAGGACTGGCTCATTGTACCCATGCTCCGCCCAAGACCCATTCATGCAGCCATAGTGAAGATGCTGGAGTCAGCTGCTTCATCACATCAGGTATCATCACAGAATAACTTCAAATATATTACTGGATAAATTATTAAAAAAATTAAACATTGTCCACTTTCTTAATTATTCATACATTTATACAAATCATGATGTAGTTATAGTTATATTGATAGTGGTAATAAATTATTGGATAAACCATGATTTCAAAAAGAAATAAAATGATATTGACAATTTCAAAATATCATACTATACTAAATATCCTATTTATTTTGTAAATTTTCAAAATATACATCATTTAAAACATAGGTCAATATATCAAATATACAGAACCCCATTGTTTGCTTAATTAACAAATTTCATAATTGCTTTATCAAATCCTGCTTTGTTAGTAAATTATTCAAATATGCCTAATATATGTTGCATCATGTTTACCTTCAGGAGAAGAAGTATACTCCGGGTTTCCAACATTCCAAAGATCCCAAATAGACAAATGGACAAATGGTATTTTACTGGTCATCGAGAATGGTGGAATCAGCACAGCTGGCCATGTTGTATCCTGGCATATACATGCTGCAGTGCGCAACTACCCTTTAGCTTTCCAAATATGGAGACCAATCAATGTTGGAGGAAAGTTTGTACTGATCGGACAAAATCATGCATTACTACAGGGTTCTGATGACTGGGTGCAGAACGAAATTGTGGATGAAGACAATAGAATATCAGTACTGCCTGGAGATGTTTTAGGAGTTTCTTTCAAAAATGAAAATCCCATATCTTTTGATTTTAGTTATCAATGTGATGAGATTGAGACCTATTTTTACAAGAGATCCCATACTGATAATGGGAATTTAAAAATTGGGAACATTCTCAATTTTCAACAAAAAGACTTTGGGTCATCATGTAAAGTGTATTCCCTATATGCAAAAATATTACCAAAAGGTGAAGTATATATCAGTGATATTAGGTCATGGTCAATGTGTTTTGTATGATATGGAAAAGATAATTGGGATGATAGGGTATTTTATCCAAACTGTATAAGATCTCTATCTTTGTATGACTTTCATCCCACAACCTGGACACTATTTTATGCAGTTCCAATCAAGTGTAAAAATGATTAAGAAACATTTTCAGCATGTATACGTAGTTGCTTTCAATTATTTTCAAATCATATGCAACCTAAAAAGATGTTAGTATAGTTTTTTGCTGATATTAAATGAATATATCTGAATTGAATCGAAAGGTTTATCATATCATTGCAAGACGTATTGACTGGTACAATGCATCTTTTATGAAATACTAAACGAAGATCTTTTATGAATGATTGCTGTTAATTAATTTTAAGGTTTGTTTTATTCCTATGGAAAATGATAACATTGTACTTGATAACATTTAAAATTTCCTTTTCCTTTTTCAGTATTAGGCATGCAATCAGATTTCACAATTGGAAATAGTTTATATAAAATACTAAACAATACAATGGTTGACAAAGAAGATGCCATCAGTCAGTGTGTGCTATATCTGGGAGTTAATGCTAGTGTAGCAAATATAACAAGTGCAGAGGAATATCTCGAAGTTAGCAGACAACTAGTGGAGAGAGCACTTCTTGGGTATTTCTGGGTGGCTGGAAATGTAGATGAAAATAAAAAGAAAGGAAAAGAATTCAGAAAATGGAAACACTCAGAACCTGGTAAATGCTATCAAACTGCATTTCCTATAACCATCACTTAGTTTATTTGTTCGTCTGATTGTCATTTTACATGTAAAAAATGAAAAAATTCCTTATTTGTTAGATCCTTGGAAGGATTGTGTAGCACTTGTGAGAGATGACGAGACTCGGGGCTTATTTCTGTGGTCAACTTTAGCTTGTGATCAGAAACATTATGTCATATGTGAAAAAACTGAAGGTATTTGTCAAATTAATCCAATTGGGATAAAAATGACATTTGTTCTTAATTCTGGTTGACAATCATACATTTTAAGCCTTTAGCTTTAAGCTCTTTCAACTCATGTTCTTTCTGATATTATTTTAAAATAGTTATGTCAATTATAATGTGTTATGTTTATTATTATAATTTTAATAGAAAGTAGATAATAATTGTATTGCATTGCAGGTATAATTGGCAACAAAGGAAATGTCTCTAAGCCTGAATCTAATTCTGATCACTTGGGTGAGTTCAATATATAATTTGTTAATTGGATATCGTATTTGATGATATAAATGAACTAATTCGCTAATTTTATATGGCATTTGATGATAAGATAAACGTTACTTTGGTTCGATCTGGTGTTTTGAAATATTCAATATACTGAAGTGATAATATAAGAAATGAATATTTGTTGTCATACAGAATATTTAATTGATGTTAAATGCATGCTTACATTCTATCATTAACGTCATTTTTCAGCCTCGTCCAATTCTGTAGTAGTACCTGTGGTTGTATCAGTTGTTATAATTATCATACTTTTGGCTATTGGTCTTGGTACTTATGCTATTATGAGGTGAGGTGTTTTTTACATATTTTTCTATTTATAAAATTTTATTTTTTTGTGAACAACTAGGTCTGAATTCCTTATTTTTTTATATTTTTAGATGGCGAAGAAAACACGGTCTTGAGCAACAACCTGTTCTCTACTACATGGATGGTTAATTTTTGGATATATATTTACAGTAACCTGACAAAATTTTTACTAACGTTTACTAAACTACATAAAATCATGTGTGATATTGATCTGTGATATATGCGAAGCGTTTTGCTATCTACGAGTCATTTTATATTTGAGTTTGTGGCTATTATGTGAATTGATTTCTTCCTTGAAATGGATTTATAAGAAAACAACCAAGCAAATTACTAAAAGAATTGACAATTTTTAATTTGGCTAATCATTTGTATATTGTTTCAAGTCTATAATAATGAAAATTCTCCAGTTTGAATCTTGTTTCAAGTCTACATTTTTAAATCTACAAAGACAAATTTGTATATCTTTTTGTTAACAATATCATAAATTAATGAATTCCTGAATCTTTTACCATGAATAAAAACAAAATTTAGAAAATTTATTGGAATTTTGTTAAAGTGCTGACAATTCTGCTTATAAATTCCGCTTCTGTAAGCTTTATTGTTAAATATCATCTTCTGTTAAACCGAATTCAAGAGATTAACAAAATATATCTGGAACAAAATTAGGATACAGGTACGAGAACGGTTTGCCTGAGAGATAATGCAGAACTTCAGCTTGTTTCCAATCTCTGTTTTAAATGTCTCTGTGATAAGTTAGATCACTAAATGATTCAAAAGTGGAATAACCACAAAGGAGCTACAGAACCTCTAGCCCGGTAAATGTATTGTACATTCCATTAATCAGAGTGCACGAAGATACTATATATTTTGGTATCATTCAAAAGAGAAACTCTAAATATCTTTTTGTCATTTATTGCACGGTTCTTTCTAAAAATACAGTATCTATAACTTCTTTATGTATATAAAATTTCAAAAGTATTTTGTTCATACATAATTAATCTTATAAATCAGTTTCTCCCTGTGATTCTAACACAGGCTGTTTATCATTTTTTTCCATCTCTGCTCTTCTCCTGAAAATAAATCAAAGCATAGTTTTCAGTTTTTAGGTTATTGGTTTTTAAATTCCACAATAAAATTACCAATGTAAATAAAAAACCAAACATCAATATTGGAGGTATACATCGTAATTTTTGATATATTTGTATCGAGGACATTTTCAGTCCTGTTTGTGCTTATGGAAGAATGATTTGGGGTCTTTCTCTTGCACTATCACATAGACACAATAACACTAACTAAGCCGTGTCCCCTGGTATACATCGGGAGAGGGCAGCTCTTACCTAACACTAACTAAGCCGTGTCCCCTGGTATACATCGGGAGAGGGCAGCACTTAACTAACACTAACTAAGCCACGTCCCCTGGTATACATCGGGAGAGGGCAGCTCTTACCTAACACTAAGCCACGTCCCCTGGTATACATCGCAAGAGGGCAGCACTTACCTAACACTAAATAGGCCACGTCCCCTGGTATACATCGCAAGAGGGCAGCACTTACCTAACACTAAGCCACGTCCCCTGGTATACATCGCAAGAGGGCAGCACTTATCTAACACTAACTCGGCCACGTCCCCTGGTATACATCGGGAGAGGGCAGCACTTACCTAACACTAAGCCACGTCCCCTGGTATACATCGCAAGAGGGCAGCACTTACCTACACTCTCAGAAAAAAGTGTCTAAATATTAAACACAAAATGTGTCACAGTTTTTATTCACATATATGTGCGTAGATGTTTAGGGAAAACATTTTAAATTAGACACTAAAATGTGTCTAAAATTTATACCCAAAATAGTGTTTAATGGCCTGTCACAGTTTTTAAACACAAAAGCATGTTTAGTTGTAAAAATGTGTTTATTGAAATCATTTTATGCTCACATAAATGTGTCTACATTAAACATTTTCTCAATCATCATTTAAACCAGAGCTAAAAATATATTGATACCATTTCATATACCACTATATCTTACATGATCACTTCACAATGCTAATATTTTCTTCATTACAAAAATAATAATCTAATAGTAATACTGTTTTCCTTTAATATGACAGTCATTTCAATACTGGTTTCTTTAATCATCTCGCGCTTCATTGTGGTCAGGTGCTCCTCGTACTCCTCCTTTGGAAGCTCCACATCCAGTATTGTAGGCGCACATGACCGACTCGACATCAGGCTCTTGGACTTGGCGACCGGAGTCTGGGGTGACCGGTGTGTGTCGAGGCTCTTCCTCTTTCTGCCAGCTCGGGTGTTCCGCATCTTTCTGCTGACATCGCTCATCAGAAGACTCTGGAAAGAGAAATGTCACACAACTATCAATAAATGATCATAGACATGCAAATATGCTGGTGAGCAGAAAAACCTTATTATGAAAATCTTTATAATGGATACAACCTGTTTCTTTCATATTTTGGAATATATCAAAAAATATTTCAAAACAAATGTCTGATAGAATAAGATGAATAATTGTATACATTCCCAGTAAATCTTTGAAATTCACACCAGAATTACTTGTCTTTATTGTCAAGCATTGTTATACAGAATTTACATGTATCTATAATCTTACCCAGGGTTTAGGTCCCTGCCTCTTGATGCTTGGGTACTGAAGGTAGAGAGTAGAGCCGAGCTGCTGGTAGTCAGTCTGGCTCCTCATCCTGCCGGGCATGTCTATATAAAAGTTTGATAATCATATAAATATAAGAAAATGATGTAAATAACATTGAGAAATTACAATCTTTGCTTACACTTACAGAACTGCCTTAAATTCATCTATGAGTATGACCTGTGATCTTTGTGAAAGCAAAGGACAAAATGATGCCCCCTGGTGGCTCTTACACAGGGTGATTTGAGAGCTTTGAGCTTGCTGAACGTTGTGAAACTCAAAGATTCCAAGCATACGTTTTCATGATAACATTCAATCATTTGCAACACAGATTCTATGTGTACTTACCCCCAGAGTGTCCCTCATACAGGCGAGATCTTGGTCTGTGAACGTGTTCCTGTTGTGGATAAACTGCTTGTGTTTCTCTTCAGAGATTGTGCCCCATCTTTCAAACTGCCCCATCTTTCAAACTGCAGGATGGCGGGAAACTGGGTCACGTGCCAAGTAGGTCAGGGCCAGCCAGGCACCCCCACGCTCCCAGCACATGCAGCCAATCAGGCCCGCGTGGCCCGCCAGTGTGTGGGCCACAAGCCTGCTGCCAGGCAGGGAGGAAGATCTGCTCGCCAAGCTGATAGCACTTTGACATCTCTGACTCCAAGCTGCTATTCTGGCATCACAAACTAACTTTGTTCTTCTTTGGACATAATAGTGTCAGACATGCATATAACTCTGACAACATGGACTTAGATTCAAGTTTGCATTTCAACAATAAAAGCCAGTAATCCCCCAGAGACAGGCTCATATCCCTTGTTTGTTGAGTGATTATTTCACTATACACGAAAATGTGCGCAACTTTGACATGTAAATAAAGGAATACACACAATGAATGTCCTGTTCGATGTTAGCATCAAATATACAATGAAAATACATTCCAACGCAATTATAATTGCAATAAAGTTATCTCAACTATAGGTTTATGAGCACAACACAAAATAGTTGATTTTAGCTCTTTTTTCCATGTATTGTGCAACTGCATATAGTGAATACACATGTAGAGGAACGGGCCTGGAGTGTTTACTTGGGAAATTGTGATTATCTTAATCAGTAATTAGCAGGCGCTGGCCTTATCTATACCCCATTATGTGTATACTTTGGACAGTTTTTACCGAGAGTGTAACACTAAGCCACGTCCCCTGGTATACATCGCGAGAGGGCAGCACTTACCTAACACTAACTAAGCCACGTCCCCTGGTATACATCACGAGAGGGCAGCACTTACCTAACACTAACTAAGCCACGTCCCCTGGTATACATCGCAAGAGGGCAGCACTTACCTAACACTAAGCCACGTCCCCTGGTATACATCGTGAGAGGGCAGTACTTACCTAACATTAACTAAGCCACGTCCCCTGGTGTACATCGCGAGAGGGCAGCACTTACCTAACACTAACTAAGCCGCGTCCCCTGGTATACATCGTGAGAGGGCAGCACTTACCTAACATTAACTAAGCCGCGTCCCCGGTGTACATCGCGAGAGGGCAGCACTTACCTGTGTAGGAAACAAGCGATGCCCACGGCAGTGATGATGACACAGCAAGCCAACAAAGACACGACGATGATGGTGGTCACCTGTGAGTTATCTGGGGATCCCAGCGGAACAGAAAGAGTTATGAATCATTGTCAATAGCAACAGGAAACATAAATATCAATGCATCTTGGGGAAGGTGTTACTAAGTAAACTCTTTCTTGTGTTGCACTATGTAAGAGGTTCATTCACATAAAGATTATCACACCTTGTTTCACTTTCAATCTCTGATAATTAGAAAACACCTTGTCAATAGTCAATATTCAATAGTCAATATAAATTGCAATAGTCAATATAAATTGCAAGTAAATATCTGAATATAAGAAATAAACATTTTAATTACCCTTTGAATTCCCGTTGTGTTTAGCAACGTATGAGGAGTTTCCATGTCCGGGAAAGCGTGTTGTTGAGGAATGAGCTGAGAAAAATAATCATTGAATTAATTAATATTGCAATTTTAAACTGTCACTGGAGATTAATCAAATATGTTCAGATATTAGTTAAGATCCTCTAACAATTTATACCACGGTATACTAATGACGATTTTAGAATAGTTGCACACTTGACTTGTGTAAAATTGTATATGGTATATACAACTTTGATCAGGACACCTACAAAATTAAAAATGTTCTTTTTCTATTTCAAGAGAAAAAGAATCAGATAAAGAAATTACGTTAAAAACACAATCTATTCCGTCAGGATAAGGATTTATCATTATAACCTGAGGTTTGTGGTTTGGTTGATGACGATTGGAAGTTGGATGCCGTGGTAGGTGCAGAATACTTCATAGATGGCGCTGTAGAGGTCATCGTGGTTGTTATGACACTGGTCGTTGTAAAATGAGAATCTAAAATTATAAACATATACTATGCTTACCATATTGCTTTTAGAATTGTGATTTCAAATATTGTCCTTCCATTACGATTTTGTGTGTATTTTTGATCTATTTTGGAGATTTAACATGTCTATTCTTAAATTTGGCTATTCAAAACTTAAAAAAGGATTAAGTTCACAACTTAATTAAAGATTAATGATAGAATACTAAGGAGATCTAACCATAGGATTGGTCCAGCTCGCAGATGACAGGGAGGTGTTGAAAACAAGCCATAGATAACCATAGGAACTGTCCTGATGACGGTACATCTCTGCCCAAGGAAAGGCAATCACGACCCGGAACTGTTTATTTGGAAAAGGAAAAAAAAACAATCCAGAGAAAAGTGTTGGTCAAATGATTTATATATATTTGAGGTTATATATATATCCATCAAATAAACTCACAAACAAATTACATTTTTATAGGCAACAAAGAAGCGAAGACAATCACAACCCAGAACTGTTTATTTGAAAAGGGCAAAAAGGTGATGGCCAAAATAGACAATCCCCAAAGTCTGACCCAATATACTCCCCAAAGTCTGACCCAATATACTCCCCAAAGTCTGACCCAATATACTCACCAAAGTCTGACCCAATATACTCCCCAAAGTCTGACCCAATACTCCCAAAAGTCTGACCCAATATACTCACCAAAGTCTGACCCAATATACTCACCAATGTCTGACCCAATATACTCCCCAAAGTCTGACCCAATATACTCCCCAAAGTCTGACCCAATTTACTCCCCAAAGTCTGACCCAATATACTCCCCAAAGTCTGACCCAATACTCCCAAAAGTCTGACCCAATACTCACATAAGTCTGACCCAATACTCCCCAAGGTCTGACCCAATCCTCCCCAAAATCTGACCCAATATATTCCCCAAAGTCTGACCCAATACTCACCAAAGTCTGAGCCAATACACACCAAACACAAAAGCAACGCAAATGTTTAATAAACAAATGCACAAGACACTCACCTGGCTCATACGGCTTCCATTTCCTGACATGATCCATGTGCTCATCAGCAACTTGCCCGGCAATCCAATATGAACCAATCATGTCTCTTGCCACCATCTGTCTGCTGACCTCATTGTATTCTGCGGGACTGGTCAGGTTTGCCAGGTGAGCTTTGTGACCCAGTTGATGCTTGCATATTTCGTCTCCTCCCTCTTGGGTCACTTGCGATGAGTTAATGAATTTATAAAGGCTGCCACTGAATAAAAAATCTGACTGCAAATCCTGAGCTGTAATATAAAAGATCATTTTCTATACACGGTAAATTAATATATATATATATATATATATATATATATATATATATATATATATATATATATATATTAAGGTCAAAGGTCATATACGTATCTGCACGAATAGTCATTATTATCATATTGTTTCAGGTGTTTTACCTTTTTTCCTGATTGTTGCAAAAAATGAATATAATTTACAGAGGCCGTCTTCAGCTTTGCTTTCAAACAGAGCGATAATACCGGGCACATAGTTCGCCTGTGTATCAGGCTCATAGTTGATGTACCAAGACTCTTTCCCTTCACAGAAGTGAGAGTAATCAAAGGGCACTGGATTGACCCCTTCAAATTTAAACCCTATCACATCCGCTGGCAGGACCTGGATACGCTCCTCAGTCGGGACATCCATGTGGATCACATAATCAGAGGAGCGAGACAATGATGCCTCATTCTGACCAATCAGGATGAAGCGCCCCCTAGTAGCTGTTGGTCGCCATATTTGAAATGTGATTCTTTCCGGTCTTTCTGAGGCATAGACTCGCCATGATATGACCTCTCCCACAGTGCTCACGCCGCCATCTTGGATGCTGAGTATGATGCCGTTCTCCCAGGAGTCGCTCTCAGATCTGTGCACAGCAGGAAGGCCCACGACAACTTCAACACAACACATAATGGATGAGAAATAGGAACTGCTGTCATGTGACTTTAGTAACAAAACTGTAAGCTCTTTTTCTCTATCTTTTAGGAGCTCCCTTGCCAGAGTGATGATTATCAAGCGGCTCGTATGTATGGACCAGCTGCACTTCCAAGTGCAATCTTGTTACCAACCATCCCAAATAGTAAAAGAAAAACTGGTTATCAAGTAATAATAATAATAATAATAATAATTATAATAATAATAATAATAATAATAATAATAATAATAATAATAATAATAATAATAATAATAATAATAATAATAATAATAAAATAATAATAATAATAATAATAATAATAATAATAATAATAATGATAATGATAATAATAATGATAATGATACTACTACTACTACTACTACTACTACTACTACTACTACTACTACTACTACTACTACTACTAATAATAATAATAATAATAATAATAATAATAATAATAAAAATAATAATAAAAGAAGAAAACAAAAGAGAGGATAGTTTGTGTTATTCTCGTACCGGTATCAGACATTGGTTGATCAGTGTAGCATCTGACCCCAGCGTCCTCCCTGTGATTACAGGCGTGCTTCCCAGGATCCCCAGACTGGCAATGTGGCAGCCCTATCTCTGAACCTTTACATTTCACATTATGTAAGCTGATTCGTCCACTTCCAACAGGGAATATTGGAGAGAAGACTGCCTCCCCACCTAAAAGTATACATTATTTTAACAAATATAAGTACACGGTACTATAAATAAATAAATAAATAAATAAATAAATAAATAAATAAATAAATAAATAAATAAATAAATAAATAAATAAATAAATAAATAAATAAATAAATAAATAAGAATGAATGAATAAATAAATAAATAAATAAATAAATAAATGTGTGTAAGGTTCTATCACGTGCATTAACATTGCAAACTTCTAATTGTTATAACTAACCAGTATAGCCCAACTGTTTGCATGTGACATGAGCATCCGCATCGTCCCATCCGTCATCACAGACTGAGCCCCACTGCGTCCCATCTGACACCTCGACGCGACCTTCAAACTTGTCACGGCCACCAACTAGCCGCACATCTACACAATAAGGCACACAAATGTCGGCACAATAATGTCAGTACAATAAGGTCAGCACAATAAGGCCAGCACAATAAGATCAGCACAATAAAGCCACCACTATATTGTCAGCACAATAATATCAGGTCAATAATGCCAGCACAATAATGCCAGCACAATAATGCTAGCACAATTATGCTAGCACAATAATGTACTGTGACAATTAATATGCCACTATGTGTGTAATTGGATTTTATCGATGTATGAATGAGTTTTGTTTTTTTGAGAGAGTTATGTGAATACCTGTTATTTTCATTCTATTTTTTACCATCAATATATATATATATATATATATATATATATATATATATATATATATATATATATATATATATATATATATATATATCATATAGACTGTGTACTCAAGATATGTAAAAAAACCAGAAAACAATGAGGATATGAATTTACTTTGGCAATAGGCCCAGTAGTTGTCGGAGTCCATATCAGGTGTAAGTGAGCACCATGCATAGTGCTGCGTCTCAGTCTCTCCAGGCAGAGGCTCCTTGATGCACCAATTATAGGCCCTATTCTTGTATATAAAGGGGAAGTTGCACACTCCCCTTCCTGCATTGCCGCCATATGTGTCCATAGGCACTGGAATAGTTTTTTTCTTAACATAATGTTTTCTGTTTTATATTAATTCTATGAATTATGGATGGATGATGCATTTTCCCATAAATATAACATATTTAAAAAATCTATGGAAAGTTAATTTTTGGGGTGTAATATTGTCAATTTTGAGATTGAGAAAAAATGATAGACTAAACTGTATATGAATTTATTTGAAAAAATGTAAAAAGAAAATAATTCTATTACCGAGTTCACCGTAAACTTGAACTTCACATAACCTTAAGATGGCGCTGTCTTCCACCAGTGTTATCCTGACATAGCGACCAATCAGAGCTTCCGAACATGTCACGTGGTGCGTGTCCTTTGGTCTGACCTTGGATTGCCAACATTTCATCAGAGTTTCTGGACCCTGTTCCTTTGCATCAAAATAGTTGGATATGTCGACTCGCATCAGATACCTGTCACCTATTTAAGAAAGAAAAAGGAAAAACACCCATAAAAACAACAACAACAACAACAAAACAAAAAAAAAACACAAAAAAAACACACAAAAACACTTTACAGCTATTTGCAGCTTCTTTCTCTGTCTCTCTGTAACCTAAACATAAGGCTAGAAAAAGAAACCATCTTTTCTATCACTATTTCTAAGTGGGTAAAATGGGAGGACTTCATTCCTTCAACACACTTTTCCCCATTTTATATTTACAGGTTTGGATGATTTTGTTCAAATTATTATTCATTCTATGGGTTCAAAGCTGCACCAAACATATATAGCGAGCGTGGTGATAGGAAACAAACGTTTTATTTTGGCCTCACATTGTATATGAACAGACAATTACAGAATTGTTGATATTGTTGCATGAATTACATCGTGATCTTACCTTCAAGATATCTTGCCCAGAATGAATCATCCATACTGTTCACCCCCAGAGTGATGTATATATCTGTTATTTCCGTTTCCCGGGAGAGGTCCACTGACCACCATGGATTTTGCTCCTCGGCCGTGGCTGAGCACAAAGAGGAGGCGACTTGTACATTGCCATCCACTGCCAGACTGCCATTCTTCCTCAGAGAACTTTGATGTACCTCCATTCCTAATGCCATGTTTGTATCGTTATCTACAGAGAATGTGACAGTACAAACATAGATCTTTAGCATGCTGCAGCAGTTCTTCATAACTTTGGTGTAACTCTTGCCTGGTACCCCAAGAACTGTATTGTGAAGGGGCATTCTTCTCCCCTGACATTCTGAAACTTGTATGCACATAGGCTATTTTTCTGATCTGAAACCCCCCAAAACTTGCCTTCCTTTCACCTGGCACCCCTAAAACCTGTGTCCATATGGAACACTCCTTTCACCTGGCACCCCTAAAATCTGTGTCCACATGGAACATTCCTTTCATCTGGTACCCCTAAAACCTTCCTCAAATGTGACATTCCTTTCATCTGGTACCCTTGGTACCCCTAAAAACTACCTTCACATAACATTTCTGTCACCTGTTACCCCTAAAACCTACGTCCAGGCGGTACATTCCTCCAACCAGAGTCCCCTAAATCCTGTCCTCACATGGGACACACCTCTGACCAGATGCCCATGAAACCAACATTCACATGGAACATTCCTCTTACCTGGTACCCCTAAAACCAACATTCACATGGAACATTCCTCTTACCTGGTACCCCTAAAACCTACATTCACATGAAACAGTCCTCTTACCAGGTACCCGTAAACCTACATTCACATGGAATGTCCTCTTACCTGGTACCCCTAAAACCTGTATTTCACATAGAACAAGACGGACTCCGTCTCTTGGGATGACGACCATGACGAATCGTCCTCTGGGGTAAGGGTTCCCCTTACATAGGACGGTCTCTGTGACACCAACACTCACTGCCCCGGCGATGTGTCCACACATTTCCGCTTCCGGCGATACAGCTCTGAAGTCTTTAGGCTGGAAGGAGTGCGCCACCTTGATGTCAACATCACGCATAGCCGAACCTGTTTCAGGTAATAAATTGCAAATTATATCCATCCAAATTAGACAAGATATCAAGAGTTTAAAGTATATGACCTTATAAGTATTTTTTCTTCTTTCTAATTTACACTTATTGAATGATTATCATTTCAAAAAGCTGAGAAAATAAAAAGGATTTGTTTATTTAAACCTTTGAAAGTTTTGCATTAAATAAATGGCGATACTCTTATGAAAGATGTTATATTATTAAATCATTACTGGGTTGGAACTTTTGCTTTGAATTGCCACAAAATAGTAAAAGTCAAGAATTTGTTTTTATTCAAATTCAATGACAATATAATATAATCCCAACCATTCTACATAGATTCAATATTTTGTTTATAACATGTCAAACAACGGTTGGATTCGATATCAGATATCAGAAAATATGTAGCAAAACCACGTGATAGATGAGAGTGAGACTTACCTACCAATTTGCTGTTTGTAAGCTTAACCTTGTGTATGACATAGACTGTGGCTAGATCCACCGTGTACCAAGGACTGGACCCCCTACCGGAATCTGAACATTTATATAGGTCTGTGTCTAGGAATCCGTCTACTGCCCTGGATGGACGGCCAAAGGTGCTAAAATGGCCTCCCTCTGAACTGATATACGCCGTCTTACCGAGAGCAAGATTGGCTGCTGGGTCTGTCAACCAAAATGAGTTTGAGTCATTATTATAGCATCATATTCTCAACCAATATTCTACAATAAGTTAACATTAGAGTAGAGCTGGAGATATATTAAGGTCCAGACCGGCTGGTGACCCGATTAAGTATCTCTAAGATTTGGTTGTTCTTCTATTGTAAAAATACTTGAAAAAACATTTTTTAACATAATTTTGATTTCTTTCTCTTTATACCGAAAAACTCAAATGTATTCAAAAGACTTGAATTCTTACAGGTTACATTGCCAGGATTGCGTCTTCATATAAAATAATGTTCAGGATTGCTTCTTAATATAGAATAATTGTTAGGATTGCTTCTCAATATAAAATAATGGTCAGGATTGCTTCTTCGTATAAAATAATTGTCAGGATTGATTCTTAATATAAAATAATGGTTAGGATTGCTTCTTAATACAAAATAATGGCCAACATTGCTTCTTAACATAAACTAATGGTCAGGATTGCTTCTTAATATACAATAATGGTCAGGATTGCTTCTTTTAATGTATTCCTTTCACATTATAGTAATAGGTTTTCTTTGAAATCCAATGCCATGACATGTGTTTTTTTTATAGAATCCATTTTAGATGTCTTGAAATATTCAACTATTTACCATGATCACACGATCGTGATCAAGCGAAGCATCAACATACCTTGACAGCCAATTAGATCAAATTTTAAAGCTGCAGAACTGCCGTTCCAGAATATTGGGAAGATGCGCACGCACTTTGCAAGAATGACGTGTGATAAACCATTCACGCGCAGTGTCTCACCATCACTGTTACCATAAAATATCTGAGAAAATAGAATGAATATAAATATCACCTAGGGGACAGAAAAACATAATGATCTCCAAATTGTTACCAAAGATATATAATAAGAAATATCAGAAAGGACTGAGAACAAATCAGGTCATCACTCCACATATCTTTACCTTTTCATTTCGTCCTTCTCTGTAATTTTTCCATTTTTTGCAGTCCATGCTATATTTCACTTCATACTGGGTTGTCCACCGTGCATCCGGTTGCGTCTGACCTGCTGTCACAAGGCCATAGATGGACTTGGTCTGATCAAATTTGACCTGTCAATCACAAACAAATCCTTTTTATGCCGTGAAGGGTAGGATCGTTTTTGTTGTCACATGGAAAGGTTGTGCTCAACCTATGGTATGGAGTAAACCACTCAGAATAAACCAATTATCATCAACAAATTGGGAGAAAGGAAATAAAACATGAAATAAATTAAACGGTAAAAGGTTATTTTGTTCAGTGTGTTAAGCACGAGTCACAGCTGCTCTCTACCAGGTCCTCTCACTCTCTCCACCAAAACTGAGTGGAAAGAAGGACCTGTCAGAAGAGCTGTCAAAATGTAATATTAGCCATAAAATGACTGAAGGTGATAGAATTTATCACAATTTTTTAAAACTATATCTAAACAGGTGGTGCCCCCTTTAATGAATGATAATAGATAGTTTGCAGAATGCAAGAATAGTGCTGTCCCCGTCAAACTGACCACTGTTTAGACTGTTTAAAAGACGATCTCCAGCAGCCGGAAGTGCAACTACTTCCCAGAATACTTTGCCATCACAATGGCTGTACATGATTGGGTCCGGCAAGTTAGCCCGGGTTATCCCGATTCTCCATGATTGAGCTGGCAGGTGCCGGTGGCGGAAGGCGGCGGACGCCGACCTCCCCCCTGTGAATACACTCGGCGAATTCGGTGGAACAAAATGGAGGATCCGGCAATCTGCCGCTCTTGCCGCTGGCTAGACGGCAGGTGCCAATCGTGTACAGCCAATGATAGAAATTGTTCTTTTATGATAACTTTGCTCTGTCATGTAATAAAGGAAAGGGACTATCCTATTACTTAATACAAATGATAAAAGTAAAGTTATAACTGACCTGTATCCATGGTTTGGTCTTGTTCACATCCGCCACCCATGCATTTGTATCATTGGCCACATCATATGCGACAGAGTAGAGTCGACTCCAGGGGGCACTGTAGTCCACTTCCGGTCTGGAGAGGGAGGAGGAGGCTGACAAAGCTGAATCTCTCACTCCATACAGTCCAGACACCAGCAACACATTGCATCCTGTTATATATAGAGAACCCTGACTAACATTTCAATAAGACAGGAGAACTCTGGTTAAAATTTAAATAAGACAGGAGAACTCTGGTTAAAATGTCAATAAGACAGGAGAACTCTGGTTAAAATTTCAATAAGACAAGAGAACTCTGGTTAAAATGTCAATAAGACAGGAGAACTCTGGTTAAAATGTCAATAAGACAGGAGAACTTTGGTTTAAATGTCAATAAGACAGGAGAACTCTGGTTAAATTTCAATAAGACAGGAGAACTCTGATTAAAATGTCAATAAGACAGGAGAACTCTGGTTAAATTTCAAAAAGACACTATCCATAAAAGAATCATATTTGTCCACAACTGGACTCCAGCCATCAAAATATTTGGATCATTTGTATTCTTGTTCTGGTCCATTTCATTAAACAAAAGAATATTTCCACAGCAATGAATCTGCTACTTTGAACAGGCTTACCTGATTTAGCACTATACAAGTATATTATTATTTTTACTTTTGAATATAGAAATACGATAATATAATAATATCAATACATAACACATTAATTAACTATTTATAAAATTTTGATACCTCATGGATCAAAAATGTCAGAAATTTATTTGTATATGAGTAGAGTGGTCCCCCCCAAATACTCAGTTTGGGGCTGAGACTCAAGTCTAGGCATAAATAAATGGTAATAAATCATATTGACCTTTTTAGGTTTATGATTAGAGTTTACTAATGCCTCAGTCACATTTGCACTGGGTGCCGGCCGGGAAGTAACAATCGGCCGACTTCACAGACTGCCGGGCGCCAGGGAGTTTATCAGCAACAATCTGACATATGCCGTAGCTGTGGTCACATTATGTATAGGATAAGGTATGGTCACATGATCATTACGCAGTATAATTATACAAGTAATGAACGAGTGGCCATACCTTATCTGTTTTAAAATATGGACTCACAAAGCACTGAAACTGATTTGAGTACATATTCTGAAGTTCAATATATTGATATCAATGCATGAATGTATATTTCATGCCTCTCACATGGTATAATCAATTTCAATTTCTCCAAATTTCTAAAACATTCTTTTCAACAGTGAATATACAAAGCCATTTACTTTATATCAAACTTTGGATAAGAAATGAATGAGCCATGATTTCAATTTTCACCATCATATACTGGTTGGTTAAGAAAATAATCACCAAAAGCAGTATCAAAACTGAAATACGTCACACTAACCAGTATAGTCAGGTAAGCTCAGATCTTTTTGTTAATGACTACATGTACTTTCAATTATCAAGTCTTCAAAAATTAGTATTTGGTTTGTTGTATTTGTTGTCTTTAATCTATTTCTTCAGTTAAGCTCAAGCTTTTTTGTTGATGACAACTGGCAGTTCACAAGTTTTTAAAAATTAGTTTTGAGTTTATTTATTTCCTTTAATTTGTACCCAAATCAAACAAGAATTACTATTATGAATCAGAGTATATTTCTGATATTTCTATTGCCAAGCTGTAATGTATTGTGTAACAGTCTTTCATTTTGGATTTTCTTAAGAAATTATAGAAATCTACATCTTGAATTGCTGGCCTCCAGGTTGCACAATGGATATGTCTCATTTCATGTCTGCAGTGAGTTTATATGGCCACCTACCATTGTGTTGTGCAAGCATTACGCGATATAAAGTACAGCAATACTGATCTGTGATTGGCTCGAGAAACTAGGCCATATTTTAAACACGGGTGCTGCATGACACTTGCCAGATGATATGTCACAGACGTCTGCAGGATATCCTGAAGACGTCTGTCTCATTGACAGACGTCTGTGAGATATCCTAAAGACGTCTGTCTCATTTGACAGACGTCTGAAGGACGTCCTAAAGACATCTGTGTGACATCGTAGGGAGCCCGTCAGATCATCTGACGATGGCCTATGAACACATGAAATAAAAATAATCCTATTTTCAACACACAATGCCACCGGCAGCCCAAAGATAATCTGCCGATGTCCCTGCGGGACACTGCCGGGACCCTGCCGTGTACTTTAAGATGATATTTGCTGATAAGACATCGGGGAAATGCCGGTAACTTTTATGTTCCAGATAAAAGTTCCCGATGACCCGCCCGATGTCTTAAAGATGCCCAATTGTGGCCGATGATCTCCCGGTGCCCGCACGGCAATCTGAACTGCCTGCCGATTTTGTAAAAAATACCCATCGGCCGGGCATCTTTACTGAAATCGGTGCAAATGTGACTGAGGCATAAATGGACTTAGTTTGTTGCAAGCAGACCATAATTTGCTACTTTGAAGACAAATGCAAAGAGTCTCTTTCTCAGGTCCACAACAATAGATCTTAGGGGGATTGACAGCATTTGAATCAGTTGATCCATTAAAAATAATATAGATCTAAAACTGATTTTTGAAGAAAATCAAAACAAATGATGTTGGAAAGATTGAAAAATAACCTGAGAAAGCACAAAAGAATAATGCTCTGATTTTGAAAACCAAGGTTCACCACTTTTAAATATATATTTGTATCATATTGTGATCAAAGTTGGTGGTGATTTATTAGTTGACGACCTCTCAGCCCGATTAGCTTACTTCAATGTCTGCCACAGGGACTCAATGCCTTCCCCAATTACTAATAGTGACAAGGGGTCTTCCCCTTTCATTATCACACACACATGATAACACTGCGGCCTTTGATAACCAGTAATGGGTTTCCTAGTATGCCTAATATACCTTGATGTATACCTTTACCTGTCTCAACCGGAAATAGAATCTCAAACCTTTAGAATGGGAGAAATCACGCATTTATTATGTTTATTAAGCTGAAAACCTACCACATTTGATCTTCCTGACATGCAGTGATCCAACTGATTTATATGGTACCCCCATTTCGCTGTAAGTGTAAGCCCTGTAGTTATAGCTATATGGATTTTTACTTTCGAAATGGGCAGGTGTGCAGACGTCATTTTGGTTTTTGTGGTGAAAACACTGTGATTGATCTCTCATGAAGTCCACTGCAACACACGGGGGAGAACACTGGTCGACACACTCCTCCAGTGAATTGATCGAATATTGTATTTCTCCTCCGTTAATATGCAAACCGGGAACAATCTCTGTCAAGAAATAAAAAAAAGTTGATTGAAATGATGCATTGACGTCTTAATTGTCTAGTTGTTACAAGAATGATTATTTGGTGGAGTATGTTTTGTTCATATTGAACGCTTTTGTTTTCTTATTTCATAACTCCCTGATAGAATGATAAAGTTAATATCAAAGGATTGGTCTCACTGTAGCGAATAGGCAAAACGGATTTTGCTCATCAGCTTTCATCCGCTAAGGGCAGTTTTGTCTACTTTGATAGAACCCATGAGACATGGATACTCAACTGATGTGGTGCGCATGAGTTGCAAGAAATGAGCGGACAAGTCTGAATAGGACACAGCGGATGAGCACTGATGCAAAATGCACAACAAACGAACAACATATGGATGGATAAAAGAGAAAGCGGACTAACACGGAGATGAATGAATAAATAGCGCAGAGAGCGGAGGCAGTTTGCGTTGAAAACAAATGAGAAACTGACGTCACACGGACGCATAGCGAATGTAAAAGTGGATGAGATGCAAATTCAAATGATCATGTGACGGAGGGCAAATGCATAAAAGCTGAAGAGTTCCACAACCGTTACATACTCAGTACTTGGTAGCGAACAACAGAATTTTTGCAACAGATTAACTTTAACCCCTAACAGACGGGAAGGACGGCAACGTCCACCACTGGTAATGGACGGGAGGGACGTTGACTTCCCCATTGTTCTGGCTTGATGACGTCATTTGTAACATTCTGAAGGGCTGGAACTTGTTACAATGTAATCATGATAATGACGTCAGACTGACTGGATCATGAACTTTGACCCCAGCACTTCATTAAACATATTTAGTAATCTTGGTTATAAATTTTATAAATTTAGTATGGGGATACACTAGTCCAGACAAAAATTGGTTAGTCCAGCCAATCAACAACATTTAGATAGTCTAGTCCCTTAGGGGTTAATCTGGAGTTATACATTTGGATATTAATTAACAATGGCTGGAAAAAGAGCACAAGGGAGAGGATCCCTGCAAAAGGTGGGAGAGACCGTGGCACAGGGAGAGGCAGTGGGAAACGTGGCCCCCCGAGGCTCAAACAATTTGCAAAGTTGGTGCAAAAGGGGCAGGAGAAGACAATGAACACACATCTACATCTACATCTATGAGGGGAATTCCAGGTTCCAAGGTTATTCCAATCAGTCACTGTCCTTGGAAAATAGCTGTATTTATAAGGGTCACAGCTTGTCGCCATTTCAATATAGCAATTTGCATGGTTTTTCCTTGTAGGAGCTGATTTCATTTTGACATGATCAGGAAGTTTCAAAGCTATTTCACATCAAGAGTCATCTTCTGAAAGAGAGGCCGAAGCACCAGCAACACAAGGTAAGAATACAAGAATGTTTTACTGTGATGTACATGCCCTTTCCTTGTGCTGATCTTGGCTGCAAAGACTCCCTACTTTCTTCGTTTTCATAAATTCTTCCTTTACTTGGTGTCAGTCCATTTACTGTCTTCAATTCATCCGCAAGTCATCAGCTTTATATTCGTCTTCGTTCGTTTCGGTTCAGATTTCTGTTTGCATTCAATCCTAACCACCTTCATTTATTTTTCGTTTCTTGTTCGTTCCTTTTCCACTTTGATACCACCCTGTGAACGGCAGTGAACACTTTCAGAACCCATTCAGCATAAGATATGAACAAAGTATTCGCATTCCTGACGTAATCAGCATGTGCAACAAAGACAGTGCGAACTGGCCATTTTCATCTCCTCTGCACATAATTTTCGACATGTTAAAAATATTTTGCAGACCAAAGCAGTCATACTCATACTGCTCCGAACCCCAAATGTAGAACTTTAGAAGGAGATATGAACAAAGTGTTTGAGTTGCGTAGACTTTCAAACTCATTCATAACGCTCAAAGCCTGTTCGCTACAGTGAGGCCGCTGCTTAAAGGAAGCCATGGGGGAACAATGCCCCACTCATTATTAATGTGGATTTGGGACTTTTATATTATTATCATAATAGTATAACACATACATTTCTTTGCCTATGTTAACATTCATGAATGATGCATATTAGAGGGTTTTTGAATCCGTGTATAAATTGAATATGGCATTTCATATTGACGATTGTAATCAAATTAGGTTAATTTGGAATATTACAGCATTTCATAAAACTGATGTTCAGATGACCCATGACATGCTATTCCCTTATTGACTATTATGGCATTTCTTGTTTGATGAAGATCAGATGAATTTGAGGTTCTATGTACAGATAAATATGGCATTTCATATTGATAAAGATCAAACTTTGCACAATAATGGCATTTTTTAAGAAAGGGAAAAGATGCTACAAATTGTTTCTAAGCTCAACTGCCGAATAACACCATGAGAGAAAAAATAACAATTCGTCTGAAGAAACCCACCATGAATACTCTCACACAGGAAATGTCTTTTTTCAGGTGAACATTCTCTTGTGTACATTGTGAATTTGACCAAATCATTTGTATGAGCAACTTTCTTCAGACCAAGACAACTTTGTCCTTTATCTGAAATATAAAGGGAAAGTCATTGATTGTGTATATCATCTAATATTTATTCATAAATATCATATTTAAATCATATGTGAATTCTTATAGTTACGAGCACTCTCATCATTTTAACTTTATATTACATTATGATACATTTTAGCGTTATTGTTATCGTTTAGGTGCCTGAAAGTATCATGTATACTCATTCTTGGAATATTACACACTTGCATATTGATTTCTAGAATATTGGTGTTTTCATATGATTGCCTTCATTCTGCATGTTTTCAAGGTAAGTTTTTGTTTGTTTGTTTGTTTGTATGGGGTTTTACATCACTTTCAACATTATTTCAGTCATTTCGTGATGAGACCTACTTGTAGCAGATATAGTGCTGCCTCACTGAATTGTCATGTCACAGGTCCTTGACATGACAACCCACCCAGTCACAGATTTACAAGGACAACGGGTTAAACCTTTAGGCATGGGCCTCAGCTCATATGGGAAATAGTATCAATCTCGGCATGGCCGGGGTTCGAACCCTTAACTATTGGATCACCACAGAAGAACTGGTGCTAATAAGCTGGTGCTCTAACCAACTGCGCCACGGCCCGTGGCCCCTCAAGGTAAGTAACACATATCTGTTTTCGGAATGTTACCTTCATCCTGTATGTTTTCAAGGTAAGTAACACATCTGTTTGCAGAATGTTACCTTCATCCTGTATGTTTTCTAGGTTAGTTACGTATCTATTTACAGAATGTTACCTTCATCCTGTATGTTTTCTAGGTTAGTCACGTATCTGTTTACGGAATGTTACATTCATCCTGTATGTTTTCTAGTTTAGTAACACATCTGTTTGCGGAATGTTACCTTCATCCTGTATGTTTTCCAGGTTAGTCACGTATCTGTTTGCAGAATGTTACCTTCATCCTGTATGTTTTCCAGGTTAGTCACGTATCTGTTTGCTGGCAGTTCTGCTCGTCCTCCTATGTATATCTCCTGAGCTCCATCCAGCTGTTCCAGAGCATCCAGAGTCACCAGTTGTTCGCTCACTCTGGCAATCTGTCACCAGAACACATCCACACCATGTTATACAAGATATATTCCCCAGATAATTTTCTTACTAAGATTACATAATGAAAAAATAAAATTGACAATTCATATGGTGTGAACTATTTATTTCTATCACTTTAAATTCTAAGATATCGATTGACCTCTTTTTGGGTATTAAAGAATGCAAGTTGAGATCCATATCTATCACCACAGAACTTCTCCGGATTTGTATGGTATGCTCCAACAAATATGTATCTTGTATTGTCAACATAGAAGTCCACTGTCTCGTGGCCTGAGCCTGAAATGTACAAAAAAGATGGACTAAATCAGAAAAAAAGGAATAAAAAGGAATAAAATTATGGGATGTAAGCTTAAACTAGTTCTTTGTTAGATATTATATACCAAAATGACTAACAAAGGTTTACCTTCACACATTGGTATATCACATATTTCCCATCGTGTTTTATCATCTTGAGTATAACACCACGGTCCTGGATCACAATAGAGCCCAAAGGGTACATATGATTTTAAGTGCTATGAACAGATTATCTGATATCAGCGCTATACAAATTTTATTATTATTATTATTATTATTATTATTATTATTATTATTATTATTATTATTATTATTATTATTATTATTATTAGTATTATTATTATTATCATTATCATTATCATTATTATTATTATTATTATTATTATTATTCTCAGAAGATATTACATAGATATAGCTTTTATTTTAGTGTTTATTGTAATTCTAGTACTCTAGTAAAAAGAAAAATATTTTCAGAATGCTTTTTTTCTACAAAAATATATGAAAATAATAAGCTAGCAGTCATGTGGATCACAAAAACACAGCCTAAAATTTATGTAGGGGAAATAGGACTAACATTAGTTTTGGGTATGAGTTTTGGGAATGAGTTTTGGTTATATTATGCGAGGAGAAATAGTTTTTGAAAACCTCATTTCATGAATGCTTTAAAAAGATTTGAGACAAGTTTTTGGACAAGCAAGGCAATATATTTGATATTTTATCTTTTCCTCAAAGGAAAGTGTTTGTCAAAATGTTACCTGAATGCTCCCAGAAGAATAGTGTTTTAAGCTTATATGTTATTCAATAAACATTTGGTCAGAGACTTAGTCAAGGCATTTTTAGCCAAGGTGACCTCTTCATTAGCCTCTGCCAGATATGTTGACCTTTCCCTAACTACTGGATAAAAATGTCATTTAATTTCATCATATATCATTTTTCATGCAAATTGCACAAGAAACGACAGATGCACGCACGTACAGATAAAAATCGGATGCTGCCTGTTTTCATGTTTCCGCAAAGCTTTGGGGAGGGATAATAACCTTCTGCCCAGCCGGTCGGGTTGCGGCAGTAATTAGAAGCTCCTTCCAGCGTCTCGTCCGGAAGTGAGTCAGCACTGGTTGCGTGCGCATGCGGTGTTTGTGATGTCCACTTCTGGCATTTCTTATTACTGACAGAAGTAGACATGATTCCATTGTATTCGTTTCCAACTTCAGTTTTCTTGCAGTCTATAGAAATACACAAACATATAGATACATTAATTTGCCACGTATATTTGAAAAACAAAATGTCACAACATGATTAACTATGAACCCAGATATATGCAAACCTATAAAATGTGTTTATTCAAAAAGTAAATTTCACATGATGGATGAAATGATTATGTTATGAGCATCAATAATCTCAATGAAATTCAGTATTGGAACCCTGGATATTAAAGGCGACAAATGAGAGACTCTTTAATTTATGTCTTTTTTAAATTTGTGTGTTTTTATCAGACATATGAAGACCATTATCATGACTAGACACATAATCAAGACTAGTTTTCTGCCAAGTTGGACAAATGCCTAACTCTTTTGTCTTAAACTTACACATTTATCACAGGACGATTATTGCCACACTGACCCAATGAAAGAAAAAAAAGATCAACACAAACAAAATCGGAAGTAAACTGAAAACCAAAGTAAACAGGAAACCGAAAAATCTGATCTTAAAAAAAATGGTAACCCGCAATTGAACTGTGAAATTACGGTTTGTTACGTTTTAACAATCTTTCCTATGAAAATCAGAAATGAAGTACCTTTTAGGATACGACACACAGTCATTCTACAGGTGACCTCTTCATTCTCTTCACTTCCCGAGGATTTGGATGAGTCCTC